>JACEEZ010012676.1:105000-110000 GCA_016584305.1 Chionoecetes opilio | reverse complement strand
GGGGAAAAATGTAAGAGAAAACCAAGTAATGATCCGTGTATGTCTCCCCTCTCTGCCCATCACTCCCCTCACCCTTTCCCCTTCCTCCCCTCATCCCTTCCCTCACCACTTCCCCTCACCCCTCCACTTCCTCCCCCCTTCCCCTCCCCTCCCCTCACCCTTCCCCTCCCTTTCCCCTCCCACCACACCCAATCGTCCGGGCAATTACTGCAGATGACTTTTTTCACGCCAAGATTCACACCATTGCCGCAGACACACCAGCGGCCGTCCTGTAGACTTGTTTTTTTACTGAAAAGTAAAAAAAAAAAAACCATTTTTTGGAGGGTTTTGAAAATTTCGATGTGAACGGAAGGGAGAAAGAGAGAAAAGGAGAGAGAGAGAAAAAGGGGGAGAAAAGAGAGGAGAGAGAGAGAGAGAAGAGAGAAGGAGGGGAGAGAGAGAGGAGGTCAAAAGCTTGAAAAGGCCCCCAAATTCCCCCCCAGGGGGGCGGTTTTAACGGGGGTTTGGGGGGTTTTGGGGTCCAATTTTTTTGGGGATTCGTCGGGGGGGGGATTGGTTGGCCCCTTGGAGAAAGAAATGGAAGGGGTTTTACAAACACATTTTAAAGTTGAAAAAACTTTTTTTTTTTTTTAAACCGTTTTTTGGGTTTAATTTTTTTTTTTTTTCTCTTTTTTTTTTTTTCTTTTTTTTTTTTTTCTTTTTTTTAAAAATTTGGTTTTATTTTTTTTTCCCCTTTCTTCTCCTTTTTTCTTTTTCCCCCCTTTTCCCCTTCTTCCCCTTTCTTTCTTCTCTTTCCTTCTTCTTTCCCCTTTTCTTCCCCTTTTTCTTCTTCTCCCTTCTCTCCTTTTTTGTTCTTTCCCTTCTTTTTTTTTTCTTTTCCTTTTTTTTTTCCTTTCTTTTTTTTTTCGGGGGGCCTTTTTTAAAAATTCTTTCTTTTTTTCTTCCTTCCCTTTTTTTTATTTTTCCTCTCCCCTTTTTTTTTTTTTTTCTTTTTTTTCCCCCCCCCCCCCCCCCCCCCCCCCTCTCTCCTCTCTCTCTCTCTTCTCTCCCTCTCTCTCTCTCCTCTCTCTCCCCTTTCTCTCTCTCTCTCTCTCTCTCTCCCCTCTCTCTCTCCTCCCCCTTCTCTCTCCTCTCTCTCTCTCTCTCCTCTCTCTCGTTTTTCTCTTCTTTTCTTCTCTCTTTTCTCTCTCTCTCCTCTTTCTCTCTCTCCCCTCTCTCTCTCTTCTCCTCTCTCTCTCTCTCTTTTCCCCCTCCCCTCTCCTCTCTCTCTCTCTCCTCTCTCTTCTCTCTCTCTCTCTCTTCTCTCTCTCTCTCTCTCCTCTCTCTCTCTCCTCTCTTCCTCTCTCCTCTCTCTCTCTCTCTCTCTCTTCTCTTCCTCTCTCTCTCTCTCTCTCTTTTCTCTCTCTCTCTCTCTTCTCTTCTCTCTCTTCTCTTTTCCCCTTTCTCTCTCTCTCCTCTCTCTCTCTCTCCTCTCTTCTCTCTCTCTCCCTCTCCTCTCTCTCATTCTCTTCTCTCTCTCTTCCTCTCTCTCTCTCTCTCTCTCTCCTCTCTCTCTCTCCTCTCTCTCTCTCTCTCTCCCTCCTCTCTCTCTTCTCTCTCTCCTCTTCTCTCTCTCTCTCCCCCTTTCGTTCCCCTTCTCTCTCTCTCTCTCTCTCCTTCTCTCCTCTCTCTCTCTCTTCCTCTTTTCTCCCTCTCCCTCTCCCCTCCTCTTCTCTCTCTTCCTCCCTCTCTCTCTCTCTCCTCTCTCTCTCTCTCTTCTCCTCTCTCTTTTTCCTCTCTCTTCTTCTCTCTCTCTCTCTCATCTCTTTTCTCTCTCTCTCTCTCTCTCTTCTCTCTCTTCTCTCTCTCTCCCCCCCCTCTCCGTCTCTCCTCTCTCTCTCTCCTCTCTCTCATATGCCGGCCAGCCAAGGGTCTCCTTTTGGTAATCTCGAGAGTTTTGGTCTGTCATCTTCCCCTAAGGAAATTTTTGTGAATACCGACCTAGCAACTTTATTTTTTGATCCGACCTAGCTTTGTGGTTTTGGGCAGCGCCGTCGGTAAAAGGCAAAGAAATTTTAACCCTCGCGCGCGCCCTTCGATCGCTTGTCGGGGGAGTCGGGGGGGATTCGGGGGGGTGTTTTTGTGTTCTGGGCCGCACTTTTTTAAGGTGAAAGGGAAAACGAGTTGGAAGAAAAAATATATATGGAGTTGCCCTGTTTTTTTATGTCGCTATTCATCTCTGTATATCTGAATAGCCTTTTTATGTTTTTTTTTCCTTTGCCTTCTCGTTGATTGCACTTTATATCTGTTTTCTTTTCTTCTCTTTTTGTAGGGAGGGGGGATTGGCGTTCTTTAGCTGTGGCTTTTCACTCTCTCTCTCCTCCTCTCTCTCCTTTTCCTCTTCCCCTCTCTCTCTCTTTCCCCTCTCTCTCTCTCTCCTCTCCTCTCCTCCTCTCTCTCCTCTCTCTCTCTCCCCTCTCTCTCTCTCCCCGCACCATTCCTTTTTTTTTTTTTTTCTTCTGATTTTATACGTTTTTACGTGTGTGTTTTTGTTTGTTTAGTGTGGGGAGAGAGAAGAGAGAGAGGAGAGAGAGAGAGAGAGGAGAGGAGAGGAGAGAAGAGAGAGAGAGAGACGGGAATAATCTTTTCTTAACTTTTCCCTTTTCATATTTCCTATATTTTTCCCTTTGTTTACGTCCTCTCTCTCTCCTCTCTCTCTCTCTCCTCCTCTCTCTCTCTCTCTCTCCTCTCTCTCTCTCCTCTCTCTCTCTCTCTCTCGTCTCTCTCCTCTCTCTCTCTCTCTCTCTCTCTCTCTCCTCTCTCTCTTCTCTCTCTCTCTCTCTCTCTCTCTCTCTCTCTCACTCTCTCTCTTCTCTCCCCTCCTCTCTCTCTCTCTTCTCTCTCTCTCTCTCATCTCTCTCTCTCGTCTCCTCTCTCCTCTCTCTCTCTCTCCTCTCTCTCTCTCTTCCTCTCTCTCTCTCTCTCTCTCGCATCCGGCGTCATATTACGTATCCCTGACTGTTCTAACGTAGCGCAATGTCCGTATATCCGCTGAGAGAATATCATGGACGTTTTTAATTAGAGGGTACAGTAAATTTTTATGTACCTGCCATTTATCAAGGGAGCGCCAGGTAGGAAAAGGATGGTAGGAAAAAGGAGGAGTTTAGGTTCTGGTTAGTTTAGGTTAGGTTAGGTTAGGTTTATGTTAGGTTAGGTTAGGTTTGGTTTGGTTTGGTTTATGTTTAGTTAGGTTAGGTTATTTTAGGTTTATGTTGCTGCTATTTAACAAGGAAGCGCCAGGTAGGAATGGGAGGGAAGGAAAACGATGGTAGGAACATAGGAGTTTGTTTTGACGAGGGAGGTGAAGAGATGAAACAAAAATAATCATAGCTAAGTTACTAATTACCTCCGCCAACCAAGTTGGAGGCGGTTATGTTTTCACCCCGATCTGTCTGTCTGTCTGTCTGTCTGTCTGTCTGTCTGTTTGTTTGTTAGTGTACAGGATTTCTCGAAAAGTTACGAATAGATTTTGACCAAACTCGGCATACCAAGTCTATTTGGTATAAGGAAGAACTGATTTAATTTTGGATGAAATCTATTGACAACTGTTGCCATGGTAACCAATTGATGAAATATTCGGCCGGAGGTATGCGCTCATACTGAGTGCATATATATATATTATATATAATATATATATATTATATATATATATATATATATATATATATATATATATATATATATATATATATATATATATATAATATATATATATATACATATATATCACGTATATTTGATTAAATATTCGGGCGGAGGTATGCGCTCTACTGAGTGCCCCCCCTAGTTTGTGTTTTGTGGTTTCTTTCTCTCTCTCTTCTCTCCTCGTTCTCTTCTCTCCCCTCCCCTCTCTCTCTCATCTCTCTCTCCTCTCTCCCCCTCTCTCTCTCTCGTCTCTCTCTCTCTCTCCCCTCTCTCTTCTCTCTCCTCTCTCTCTCCCTCCTCTCTCCCTCTCTCCTCTCTCTCATCTCCTCCTCTCTCTCTCTCTCTCTCTTCTCTCTCTCCTCTCTCTCTCTCTCTCTCTCTCCTCTCTCTCTTCTCTCTCTTTTTTTTTTCTTTTCCAGATGAGTCACATTAACTATAGAATTGCAAAACACAAGAACATTTAGTAAATATTGTTGTCAATCGTGGAGAGAATCATAGACACGACACTTTGCACTCCCTGACTCTCTATCAAGAATACCTATACCATTATACCTATACTTATACCTATACCCCTATACCAGTAATATATAAAATACAATGACTTCCACAGGTTACAATATCGTGTGGGAAAGAAATTTATTTACAGTTTTGTCGTTGTGAAATTTTTAGTCACTTGTGAAATGTCAACCATTCGATACAATTAATTCTTTACATTCCTGAAGCAATTGGGTTTTTTTCATGAGTGTTGTTGTAAAAGTGAGAAGAAATGTAAATATGAGGCATGGAAAAGGCTGTTATTTATTTATCGTAAGTAAAGTGCACGGTTTGTGATTTCAAGAACGTGATCGGGTAAACCAAGGAAACATTTCTCATTCAAAAGAATACATGAGAAATCTACAAGAAGAAAAAAAGAAAAAGAAAGAAAAGTCAATATAAATGAAAGGAAGATAGGAAAAAAAGAAAAGCAGAAAAGGAAGAAAAGATACAAAGGAAACAAAGTACAAACAAAGGAAACATTTCTCATTAAAAAAAATACATGAGGAATCTATAAAAAAAAAAAAGCAGGAAGTAAAACTACATGTCAATCATCTAAATCAATATCAAGAAATCGAAGGTAAATATGAAAGGACAAGAAATGAGTTATGAGAAATGAAGGAACATTTTAACAACAGTAAGAAGGAAGCAGTTCTCATCCAAAGGAAGCAAAAGGATATGCCAATCAACTAAATCAATAGCAAGAAATCAAAGGAAAATATAAGAATGACAAGAAGTGAGTCAGAAGAACTAAAGGAATATGGCATTTTAACATTAAGACG
>JACEEZ010012676.1:77500-100000 GCA_016584305.1 Chionoecetes opilio | reverse complement strand
TCTGACCTCCCATTCTGATGAAGTCACGTAAGGTCAGAGAGGATTGTGTTGTCGGTGTTGACGCGCTTAACTACATCCGAGACGGTAATTGGAACCCGTAGCTGCATGTGCGAGAGACTTACTAGAGCGGCGTAATCAAGGGTCTCGAGGGCCAATTATTCCTGTGGGACCTGACACGAGGCTCTTGTTGCGGCGGCTCTCGAGACTGCAGCAGGGAGGGCGAGGCTGGCTAATTCAGTTACAGAGGTGTGGATGAAATGCTGATGCCCTTGCAGTAGTATTATAGTGGTTGCGTTACTGATGGAGTTACTTAGTATTTTAAGTCTTATATAAATCTTTAAGTCTTTATTATTTTAAGTCTTATATTAAGTAAGTCTTGTCTTAAGGCTTACAGTGGGGTGGATTAAATGTTAAATTAAAGCCCTTCCAACATATAGTGGTTGTATTACTGATGGAGTTACTCGGGGTTTTTTTCAAAGGCTTCTCTAAAATTTCACGTTTCATCCAGTAAAAAAGAAAAGGAAATCAAGAGTAGTAGTAGTAGTAGTAGTAGTAGTAGTAGTAGTAGTAGTAGGTATTACGTATTTGTAGTAGTAGTAGTAGTAGTAGTAGTAGGTATACGTAGTAGTAGTAGCAGTAGTAGGTACAGTAATAGTAGTAGTAGTAGTAGGGGGCTAGTAGAATCATGTAGAAACAAAGATAGATCCTGATTCATTATTATGTGGATGAAATGTTAAACTAGAGCCCTGCCAGTATAGTCGTTGCATTACGGATGGAGTGACTCGGTTCTTTGTCAAAGTCTTTGTCACTAAAATCAACTACTAAACTCACTAAACGACTCACTAAAGTCACTAAAAGTTCGTTTCATCAAGTTAAAAAAATTAATCTGGTATTCGTTCTCTTTTTTTTTTATTACTGATGAAGTTACTCGGTTTTTTTTAAGGACTTCTGTAAAATTTCATGTTTCATCAAGTAAAAAAAAAAAGGGAAATCATATAGGAAAAGAGGAAGAGCCTGATTCATGATTCTGTGGATGAAATGTTAAGGTAAAGCCGTTCCAGTATGTAGTGGTTGTATCTATTACTGATGGAGTTACTATGCTTTTTTTCAGTCTCACTAAAATCTACTACTAAACTCACTAAACGACTCACTTAAGTCACTAAAATTTCACGTTTCAGGAAGTAAAAAAAACAACTTTTGTACTCGTTCCCCTTTTTTGTATTACTGATTGAGTAACGAGGGTTTTTGTTAAAGGCTTCTTTCTTTAAAATCTGACGTTTCATTAAGCAGAAATAAATCATTCATGTTGGAAATGAGATAGTAAGAAAAGAGACAGAAAGAAAATATTTAGTGGCTGTATTACGGATGAAGTGACTCGGTTTTTTGTCAAAGGCTTCACTAAAATCTCACGTTTCATTAGTAAAAAAAAAAAATCATGTACGCAATCGTTTTTTTGTCAAAGGCTTCACTAAAATTTCACGTTGCATTAGTAAAAAAAAAAAAAAAATCATGTACTCAATCCTTTTTTTTTGTCAAAGGCTTGTTTAAAATTTCACGTTTCATTTGTAAAAAAAAAAAATCATGTACTCAATCTTTTTTTTTTTTCAAAGGCTTGTTTAAAATTTCACGTTTCATCAAGTATAAGAAAATAATTCATATAGGAAAAGAGATAGAGCCTTGTAGAGAAGATAGAGAGATTTTTTTTCAAAGTCTTTTCTCAAATCTCGTTTCATCATGTTATGTATATATATAAAAAAAAAATATGTATAGGTTCCTTTTTTTTTTTTTTTTTTTATAAAGACTGCTCTAAAATTTCACGTTGCATCAAGTAAAAAAAAAATACTCGTGTGGGAAAATATATTGTGCCTGTTTCAGCTTTTTTCCGTTTATGTTCCATGTCAGTTTCCTTTCGTCAGGATTTGAAACTTGAAACTTTAATCACAAAAATCAATGAAAGAAAACTAATATTTACTCTGGAAATGTAAATACTGAATGATTATCAAGAGTCAACAATAATGATTAACAAATACATTGATTTGCACAACATTACATAACAACAGTGAAGAGAGAGAGAGAGAGAGAGAGAGAGAGAGAGAGAGAGAGAGAGAGAGAGAGAGAGAGAGAGAGAGAGAGAGAGAGAGAGAGAGAGAGAGAGAGAGAGAGAGAGGCAGACAAATAGACAGACAGAGTGACAGACAGACAGACAGACAGAGTGACAGACAGACAGACAGACAGACAGATAAAGGGAGAGAGAGACAGACAGATAAAGGGAGAGAGAGAGAGACAGACAGACAGACAGATAAAGGGAGAGAGAGACAGACAGACAGACAGATAAAGGGAGAAAGAGACAGACAGACAGAGAGACAAGAGAGAGAGTTCAAATTCATTTAATTCAAATTCAAATAAATCTCTCTCTCTCTCTAGAGAGAGATATATAATATCTCTCAAATATATGATATATAATATTATATATTATTATATATAATATATAATATATAATATCTCTAGAGAGAGAGAGAGAGAGAGAGAGAGAGAGAGAGAGAGAGAGAGAGAGAGAGAGAGAGAGAGAGAGAGAGAGAGAGAGAGAGAGAGAGAGAGAGAATACAGTACATATTGAATTTTTAACAAGGGAGTATCTGAACTGAGAGACATAGGGCAAAGAGTAGAGGAACAGGCGATGGCAGGGTTGAGGGGACACGCCAGGACGCCCTCGTTAACGGGTCTCATCAAGGTGGGCGTGGGAGGCAGCTGGCGTAAAGATGACTTCCTTAACCTGTTAGGGGCTCAAGGGTGTGCAGAGGCTACCTGGCGAGTGTCTCAGTGGTATTTCTAAGGTTTCTTTAACTTCAAAAATCCTCGCTTTTCCTAAACCAATGGTACATATGAAAAGAAAGTGCTATTTCAAGGTGATATGTGACAAAAAGGAAATTTATAAATATTAATATAAGAAAGAAAAAAAGAAATCTACCTTTTTCACGTGTGAGAGGTGTAATTTTAAGGTTCATTTAGCTAAAAAAAAAATTCGCTAACTTTATTATTATTATATTCATGATATATATATATAGGGAAAAAAAAGGGAAAATTTTTTAATTGCAAACGAAAAAGGGGAACTTTTTAAAATTCTTGTCTAGTAAATACGCAAAAAATGATTCGATAAAGATGTTGAGCGGAAATGTATGAGTTAAAAGTCTTGATCTTGTTATTTCCAGGTATTTTTTCCCTTTTTTCTCCCCTGGGCGACAATTAAAAAGCGCTGGACGGATGATGTTACATTTTTTCCTTTCAAACCAACGACTGGGCTTTTTTCCCCTTTTAAACTAATAATATATACTTTTAGGAGGGGGGGGAGAGGGAGAGAGGAGAGAGAGAAAGAGAGAAGGGGAGAGAGAGAGAAGAGAGAGAGAAGAAGAGATAGTGGGGGGGAGAGGAGGAATAGAGAAGAGGGAAACCGACGAGCAAAGGGAGAGAGACAGGAGAGAGAGAGAGAGGGTAACGGCGAGGAGGAGAGACGAGAAGAGAGAGAAGTAGAGGGGGGGTAAAAACAGGAGGAGAGAGAGGAGAGAGAAGAAGAAGAGAGGAGAGAGAGAGAGAGAGAGAGAGAGAAGAGGGGAGAGAGAGGGGAAGGGGAGAGAGGAGTTGCCCAAAGCCCCCATATATTCTGCCCACCCTCTTTTCTATAGCTACCTCTATATCAGGTACAATTTATCCTACTTCCATAATTCCTTCCCTTCACTCCTTGTCGCTGTTCCTTAGTTTCCCGAAGAAAAAAGAGAAGAGAAAAAATGTTGGTCGTAATTTTATCCCCGATTTCGAGTTTAAATGTCGCAGTTTAAAAGGAAGACGCTTTAAAAGATCGTAATTATCCTCCCCGGGGTTTTTCCTTTTTAAATTTATCTTTTTTTTGGAGGCTCTTCCTCTCTCCCTTTTTGTTTTGTGTGTGTGTTGTGTGTGGTGTGTGTTGGTGTGTGTGTGTGTGTCTGTTCTGTGTGTTGTGTGTGGTGTGTGTGTGTGTGTTGTTTGGTTGGTTGTGTGTTCTCCATTTATGATATTTGAGAAAAAAATACCGAACCACACACATACACACAAAAACCCACACACACACCACCCCCACACACCCCACCACCACCACCACACCCACACACCCACAGACCACAGCCACACACACACAAAAACCACACCCACACCACACACACACACCCACCACACCACACACACACACCCCAACCACAACACACCCCACACGATTTCTAAACCATAATTTCGACAACTCACTCACTGCTGTATCACTTTTTTTTTTTTTTTTTTTTTTTTTTTTTTTTATCCAGAAAAGAAATTCTTATTTAAAGGGATTACTCGGGGATACCTCTTTTTCAGCACTCGCCCTTTAACCCCCTCCCTCCCCCCCCACCCCCCTGTAGAAAACTGTAGATAAAAGCTAAATATAGGACACTGGCTTTGCTTGAAAACGAGGGGGAATTTTTTTCACTTCCGGGGGGGGATTCGTTTTAAAAATCGTAGTGGTGTTTTGGGGAATTGTGTGTGTGTGTTTGTGGGGGGTTGGGTGGTTGGGGGGTGGTGGTTAGGTTGGGGGTTGTGTGTGTGTGTGTTTGTGTGTGTGAGGGGGGTGGGGGGTCGTTTTTTCTGTGTTGTGGGGGGGGAGGAGAATATTCGTGTGGTTTGGGGTGTGGGGATATGTTTGGGGGGTTAGGGGGGTACTGTGTGTGTGGGGGGGTGTATGTGTCTGTGTGTGTGGGTGTAGGGGTGTGTGTGTGTGGGTGGGGGGATTGGGTGGGGAGTGGGGTTTTGGGGGTGTGTTTTATATGTGTTTGTGTGTGGTGTGTGTGTGTGTGGTTGTGTGTGTGTGTGTGTGTGTGTGTGTGTGTGTGTGTGTGTGTGTGTGTAAGAGAAAACCAAACCAAAAGAATATGACTCAAGCTAATGGCTAATAATTACTTATGCTGTTGGTTATATTGGCATTGATTTATTTATTATTTCTTTTTTTGAGGAGAAAATCATTTGCATATATTAAAATTAAATCCGAGGTAAGTGTGCTTGGTTGGTATCGTCCGTGCCTTGTCAATTAAGGTCTAGCTATATATTAAGGATGGTTTATTTTGTTGTTGTTGTTGAAGTTTGACTACTAATTATTTGACTTAAAAAAAATCTCATGAAATAAAAAAGCTTAATACAAATCTTATTTTTACATCGTTGTTGAGAGATGTTGAAGCGGGGTCTCATGGCAATAAAAAATCTGATTTTTAAGGATTGCAAAAAGGGAGGAGATCATAGTATTATCCATTTAAAACACACCATGGGGTAGTTTTGGTTGGAATGACGATCACTCCTGCGGCATTTTTATTTATTTTGTATACTTCAGAAAGGACTGGCCAAGGACATAAACAAAAGAGGTAACAAAAAGCCGAACATGTACGTGGCTTTTAATGGGGGTTTTTTCGGGAAATATAGAGGAATAAGTAAAGGAACGTGGCTAAACGAGTGCCTAGGAAGCTAACAACAAAATTAAAAGGAAACAGTAGATATTTCCATCACTTAAAGCTTTGGTCAGCGAATTTAAGATTTTCATGTATGTATTTTTTTTTTTTTCTCTCTCTCTCTCTCTCTCCCTCTCTCTCTCTCTCTCTCTCTCCTCTCTCTCTCTCTCTCTCTCTCTCTCTCTCTCTCTCTCTCTCTCTTCTCTCTCTCTCTCTCCTTTCTCTCTCTCTCTCTCTCCTCGTCTCTCTCTCTCTCTCTCTCTCTCTCTCTCTCTCTCCTCTCTCCTCTCTCTCTCTCTCTCTCTCTTAAAGCATTGTCTGTTCGTTTTGGCTCCTTTTGCCCGATCTCATTCTCTCTCGATTTCAATTTACACCTACCAGTTTTCCCTCCGGGCAATCAGCCTCTATAAGGATGAGAGAGAGAGAGACGAGAGAGATTCGAGTACGACGAGATCAGGAGATGATGGATAGAGAAGAGAGAGAGAGAGAGAGAGAGAGAGAGAGAGAGAGAGAGAGAGAGAGAGAGAGAGAGACAGCAAGAGAGAGAAAATGACAGTGAGAGAGAGAGAAAAGGACACACCACACACACACACACACACCACCAACACACACACACAACACCAACACCACACACCACACACACACACACACACCATACAACACACACAACACACACCACACACACCACACACACACACACACAAACAACACACACACACACACACACACACACACACACACACACACACACACACACACACACACACAGCTCATATGTTTCCAAACGCCGGGTTCCCATCTGGCACAAGAGCAGCGACGGGACAGTCTCATTTCCGACGTTGCAAAAGTTTCTCTTCTTTCCTCAAATTCCTTCATCTGGAGCACCTCGTCTTTCCCGCGTGCATTATGCCTCCGTGCCTGTTCCTAGGAGAGGCTGGTGTGCTGAGCTGAGTCCCGGGGGAGGAAGGAGGGGAAGGAAGGGGGAGGAAGGAAGAGGAGGAGTGGGGAGGAAGAAGAGAGATGGAGGAGGATTGGGAAGGAAAAATAGAAGAGGGAGAGGAGTGGGTAGGAAGAAGAGAGGAGGACGAGGAGTGGGAAGGAAGATGAGAGGAGGATGAGTGGGTAGGAAGAAGAGAGGAGGAGGAGTGGGTAGGAAGAAGAGAGGAGTAGGAGTAGTGGGTAGCAAGAAGAGAGGATATCTTAGAGGAAGAAGATAGGAAGAAGGAAGAAATATAAACAGTAGTCAGACAGAGAAAGGAAAAGACAAAATAGAAATCAAGGAAAATGAGTTGAAGAAACGGAGGTGGCAAAGGAAAAGAAAGGCATGGAGAAGAGAAGGACAAGAAGCAGATGTACAGAGAGGAGAATACAAAGACAGAAGAAGAATAGCAAAGAAGGAACAAGAATGAGGGAAACGAACAAATGAAATAAAGGAAGAAAGGTAAAGCGATGATGATGGAAGGAAGAGGAGGTGGAGGAAAAAGTTTGTAAGGAAGAAGTAGAGAAGGAAGAGAGAGAAAAAAAGTATTAAAGGAAGATAAAGAAAAATAAACAAACATAAAAGAAAATCAGGAAAGGTTGGACAGACATTTTTTTTCTTTCATAAAAATATCAATCCTGTTTTTTGCCCGTAAACAAGATATATATTTTTTGTATGTGAGCTTCAGTTTGACCAATTAAATCATTTTCTTGTTAAGGTGGGTTTTTTTTTATTTATCTGATATGACATGTTGTGTTCTTATAATTAATTCTGAAAACTTTTTATTGGATTCAGTTTCAACAATTTTAGAACAAGATTTTTTTTTTTTTTTTTTTTTACGCATGATTATTATTTTTTTCTTACGGTTTAGTGTTGTGCCTATTATGAACTCACTTTAACATACATACATACATACAATTAAACATTAAATACTCGATACTACTCATAATTTTTTGTTTTCTGATTTTTGTGTGTGTGTATGTGTGATATAAAGTGCGATTAAACTGAAGTCCATAAAGCACCAGATACCGGAAAAAAAACCATGTATTTTTACTATTTAATACGTTCATTTCCCGTCCCGCGACCTCTGACCTCTCACTCTACGAGGATATTTTTTTTTTTACCAGTGACTTACTTTTGATGTGACATTTTTCACTATCAAAGCTTATCCCGTCATTTTTCTGCTCCTCTTCTCTTTGATATTTGAAAGCATCTCTGACTTTTCTCTCTCGCTTTTTTTTCTCCCTCTCTCTTCTCTTCTCTTCTCCTACAATCCTACTCTACTTCCTCTCTTCTCCCCTCTCCCATTCTCTCTCTCTCTCTTAACTCTCCTCTTCTCTCTCTCTCCCAATCTCTATCTCTCCTCATCCTCCTCTCTCCCCTCTCTCTCTCTCTCTCTCTCTCTCTCTCTCTCTCCCCTTTTCTCTCTCTTTTCTCTCTCTCTCTCTCTCTCTCTCTCTCTCTCCTCTCTCTCTTTTCTCTCTCTCTCCTCCTCTCTCCTCTCTCTCTCTCTCTCTCTCTCTCTCTCTCTCTCTCTCTTTCTCTCTCTCTCTCTCTCTTTCATCTATCTCTTTTAATGACAATGATATCTTTAGTGTAATAAATAACTACTTAGACACAATTTTTCATTTAACTTTTTATTTATCTATGTATGACATTAAAATACATTAATGATATGTTTTGTATTACATCTAACTTTAGCCTCTCCTGAAATTACCTTTGCCATCCTTGTTTGCCGTCGGGAAGGTAAACAACAAGTAGCACAGCCTCAGTAGCAGGTCGTAAACACAAGGACAAAAAATGACGACGTGTTATGAGCTCCGTCGTCAATAAAAGTAACGTAGCAGAAGCAATAGGAGTACAAGTAGCTAAGAGAAGACCCTCGTATGATAAGTTCGGTGATTCTATGATGGTTGAATGACGCTGATATTATCCCCGGCTTCCCATCCTAGCCTCTCCCTTTGGTAATAAGTGGAGACTAAATTACGTTCACCAACAGAAACTCAGCCAATATGCTCGCTTTGAGTATTGCACATTGCCACTCATTGACGAAATTGAATGATGTAGCTTCAAAAGGAACGTAATTATGTCGATGATAAATGTCTCTCTGGCTATCGTGTGTCGTGGGTTGCAACGGTGGTCAGTGGGCAGCTGACTGTCTGTATCATCATTATCATTATTACTATTGTCATCATTGTCTTCATTATCCTTATCAAGGTGAATGAATATCTATTGTTTATTAGTGGTAGTGTCTGGTGGTGGTGGTGGTGGTGGTGGTGTGGTGGTGGTGGTGGTAGTGGTTGGGGTGGTAGTGGGGTGGGGGGTGGGTGGTGTGGTGGTGGTAGTGGTGGTGGTGGTTGGTTAGTGGTGGGTGGTGGTGGTAGTGGTGGTGGTGGTAGTGGGTGGTGGGTAGTGGTAGTGGTGGCGGTGGTGGTGGTGGGGGTTGGTGGTTGTGGTGGTGGGGATGGTTGTAGTGGGTAGTAGGGGTAGGGGTGGTGATGGTGGTGGTGGTGATGGGGGTGGTGGTGGGGGGGAAATGGTTGTAGTGGGTATGGGGTAGGGGTGGTGGTGGTGGTGGTTGTAGTGGTAGTGGTGGTGGTGGTGGTGGTGATGGTTGTAGTGGTAGTGGTGGTGGGTGGTAGTGGTTTGGTTGGTATTTTGGTGGTGGTGGTGGTGGTGGTGGTGGTGGTAGTGGTGGTGGTGGTGGTAGTGGTGGTGGTGGTGGTAGTGGTGGTGGTGGTAGTGGTGGTGGTGGTAGTGGTAGTGGTGGCGGTGGTGGTGGTGGTGGTGGTGGTTGTGGTGGTGGGGATGGTTGTAGTGGGTAGTAGGGGTAGTGGTGGTGATGGTGGTGGTGGTGATGGTGGTGGTGGTGGTGGGGATGGTTGTAGTGGGTAGTAGGGGTAGTGGTGGTGGTGGTGGTGGTTGTAGTGGAAAGTGGTGGTGGTGGTGGTGGTGAGGGTTTTTTGTAAGTGGTAGTGGTTGGTGGTGGTGGTGGTGATGGTTGTAGTGGGTAGTAGTGGGTAGTAGTGGTAGTAGTGTTGGTAGTGGTATAGATCGCAAGCCTTATAGACAACCTTGGCCACATATCCTCGTCCTTTAGGTGCATTATTGATACCTTTCTGTCACACGAAGGGCTGGAGGCTGCACGACACTTGGGGGATCGAACCTGGACCCGCCAAGACCTCCCTGGTACCCGGGTTCGATAGTGTGGAAGGACATACGTGATCTGACTGCCGATGCTTGAATGTGTTGTGTGTGTGTGTGTGTGTGTGTGTGGTTTGTGTGTTGTGTGTGTGTGGGGTGTGTGTGTGTGTGTGTGTGTGTGTGTGTGTGTGTGTATTCATCTAGTTGGGTTCATCTAGTTTTGTTTTACAGTCTAGTCTAGTGTCTATAGTCTATTGTGTGTGTGTGTGTGTGTGTGGTGTGTGTGTGTGGGAACTCTGTAGTGTAGGGGTTTAGCACGCTGGGCCCTTACAACCGGAAGTCCCGGGTTTTCGATCCCCGGGCGGGGGGAAAAGATAGATGGGTGGGTCTTTCTTAAATCCCTAGCCCCTGTCCCCAGCAGTGAATGGGTCCCGGGGTGCTAGCCGGGGTTTGTAACCCCCCCCCCGGGGTGTGGCTTCGGCCAACACAAAAATGCGCAGCGGTAGATCACTATGGCTCTGAGGCATTATCCTCTAAACAAAACAAACAAGAAACAAGAAACAAACAAGTGTGTGTGTGTGTGTGTGTGCGTGTGTGTGTGTGTGTGTGTGTGTGTGGGTGGGTGTGTGTGTCTGTGTGTGTGTGTGTGTGTGGTGGAAGAAAAAGAAAAATACATGTATAAAGTGCCGACTATACATACAACTTATCGCATGTTCCATTTTCCCCCAAAAAAAACTGTACAAAAATCTTAAACAGTAAAAAAAAAAAAAAATTAAGAACAGTAAATTCTTAAAATCTTAATTAATCTTAAAACAGTAAAAGAAAGAGATCTGAAATGTCCTCTAATATTGAACCTTCCAAAATTACTGTCACCACATGGATCACCTCGCTGCCTCCTCTCCTACCCTTCATTTACCTCATCAACCTGACCTGACCTGACCTGGACCGCGGGACAACACCTGAGGCTGACCTAATTACATCGTCCCATCCAGGTTGTTTAATTTCCGTTGACCGCTGAGTCCTCTTCCCTCTCCTAATTTAATCTTTCTCCCTCTCTCTCTCTCCTTCTTTCCCTTTACTTTTTGTCGGGACATCTCTCTCTCTCTCTCTCTCTCCTCCTCTCTCTTCTCTCTCTCTCTCTCTCTCTCTCTCTCTCTCTCTCTCTCTCTCTCTCTCTCTCTCTCTCTCTCTCTCTCTCTCTCTCTCTCTCTCTCGTTATCTTTTTTCAAGCCATTAATTACCTCCGCCAACGAAGTTGGAGGGGTTATGTTTTCACCCCGATCTGTTCTGTCCTGTCTGTCTGTCTGTCTGTTTGTTAGTGTACAGGATTTCTCGAAAATTTTACGAATAGATTTGGACCAAACTCGGTATACCAAGTTTTTTTGGGTATAAGGAAAAACTGATTTAATTTTGGAGAAATCTATTGACAACTGTTGCCATGGCAACCAATTGATAAAATATTGGGCCCGGGAGGTATGCGCTCATACTGACTGCATATATATATATTTTATATATATATTTTATATATATATATATATATATATATATATTATATATATATATATATATATTTATATATATATATAAAATATATTTATACGTATATTTAATGAAATATTCGGGCGGAGGTATGCGCTGTACTGAGTGCGCCCCCCCCTAGTTATACCTGTCTCACTCGCCACCCGATCTCGCCCTCTCACCGCCCGCTTCTATTACTGTCCCGCCAGTCTCCCAAACCCCATCATGAAACAAGGACGGGCACCAATTTTGTCCATGTCACTGCTAATACCGAGGCTCCAGTAAATGTATTCTTTGCCCCTTAATCATAAAACCACTATGGCCATAATTATGTTTTTTTTTCTTCTCTCCTCTCTCTCTCTTCTCTCTCTCTCTCTTCTCTCTCTCCTCTCTCTCTCTCTCTCTCCTCTCTCTCCCCCTCATCCCCTCTCTCTCTCTCTCTCCTCTCTCTCTCTCTCTTCTCTCTCTCTCTCTCTCTCTCCCTCTCTCTCTCATTCTGATTCTGTTTCTGTTTCTGATTTAGATTTTGATTCTGATTTCTCTCTCTCTCTCTCTCTCTCTCTCTCTCCTTCTCTCTCTCTCTCTCTTTTCTCTCTCCTCTCTCTCTCTCTCCTCTCCTCTTCTCCCTCTTCCCCTCTCTCTCTCTCCTCTCTCCTTTTCTCTCTCTCTCTCTCTCTCTCTCCTCTCCTCTCTCTCTCTTCCCTTCTTTCTCTCTTTTTCTCTCTCTCTTCCTCTTCTCTCTCTCTCTCTCTCTCCTCTGTCTCTGTTTGTTTTGTTCTCGCTCTTTTTTCTCACCTTTCATTCCCTTCTCTTCTCTTTTTCTCACGGCTTGTTGTGTTTTGTGTTTTGGGAAGTTTGCTCAGATTAACATGGGCATTAGTCCTGGTGAAAAAACTAAAGCTGAAAATTGTAGGCCACTGAGGTGGTTGTTTTGGGGGTGGTGTATTGGTTGTGTTGGGGGTGGTTTGGGGGAAGGGGTTCTTGATGGGTTTTGAAATGGTGGTTGTTATTGGTTTTGGGGGTGGTGGGGGGTGGTGGTGGTGGGGTGTAAGTGGTGGTGGTGGTGGTGGTGGTGGTGGTGGTGGGGTAGGTGGTGGTGGTGGGTGGTGGTGGTGGTGTGGTGTGGTGGTGGTTTGTGGGTGGTGTGGGGGTGGTGGTGTGTGGGGGGGTGGTGGTGGTGGTGGTGGGGGTTGGTGGGGGGTGGGGGGTGGTGGTGGTGGGGGTAGGGGGTGGTGGTGGGGTGGTAGTTGGTGGTGGTGGTGGTGTGGGTGGTGGTGGTGGTGGTGGTGGGGAGGGGGTGGTGGTGGTGGTGGTGGTGGGGGGGGGGGTCCGGTGGTGGTGGTGGTGGTGGTGTGGTGTGGTTTATGTGGGGGTGGTGGTGGTGTGGTGGGTTTGTGGTGGTGGGGGGTGGTGGGGGGGTCGGTGTGGTGGTGGTGGTTGGTGGGTTTGTGGTGGAGGGGTGGTGGTGGTGTGGGTGGTGTGGTTGGTTTGGGGGGTGGTGTGGTGGTGGTGGTGGTGGGTGGTGGTGGTGGTGGTTGGTGGTTGGTGGGTAGTGTGGGGGTTGGGGGTAGTGGTGTATGGTGGTGTGGTGGTGGTGTGTGGCTAAATGTGTTGGGGTGTGTTGTGTGTATGTGGTGTGGTGGTGTGTAGTTGTTGGTGGTGTGGGTTGTGGTGGTGGGGGTGGTGGTGGTGGGGGTGTGTGTGTTTGTGTGCTGTTTGTTTTTTTTGTCCCCTTTTTTTCGTGTGTTGCCGTTTTAAAATCATTTTTTTTTTCTTTTTTTTTTTTTGTGTTTTTTTTTTCTTGTTCTGTCTTTTCCTTTTCTCTTTCTCTCTCTCTCTCTCTCTCTCTCTCTCTCTCTTTTCCCCTCTCTCTTTTCTCTCTCTCTCTCTCCTTCTCTCTCCTCTCTCTCTCTCTCTCTCTCTCTCCTCTCTCTCTCTCTCTGGATGGGAAATGTGTTTAATTTACGTTTTCCAAGTCTACCTGTAAGCCAGACTTGTACTTGTAAATGGATAAGTAAGTACCTCATATATATATGTTTGATTGCCGTGTTTATCTGACCATCGAGTTTCGTGCTGTAGATTTCTTTGTGCCATCATAGTCGAGATGCTGGAAAGTGGTGTGTCAGTCTTAAATTGACGCCATATCCCAAGTCTCGGCTTCACTTTTTCAGTTTCTAGATAAGCTCCAAGCGATGAATCTATGTAATTGTTGTTCATTTAGACGAAATAGCCCTCAAGAGCAAGACCTTCCGCCCGATGGGTTTTTTTCGTGACTTCTCCGTTGATTTGTTGGGTCACTATTTTTTTACGAGGCGAAAATTCCATTATATCTTAAGATCTCATGCTGAATATTATGCTTATATTTACCTGATAATATGGTTAACTCTGATAAAATACAGTTGAAATTTAGAAGAAGTGTAGTATTCCCTTTCTGGCATCAAATATCAGTCAGTAAGCAGCAAGGGGTCAGGATTTTTCGCTTCGTTAAAAATACCCTGAGTGTAGTGAGGCAGCGAAGGGCGCCGTAAGCTGGTAATCACCTCTATTTGGGCCAACAACGATTTCCTCTTATCAAGATTATAGAAATGTTGATATTAGAGCCACATTTCTCGAGGAAGTAGTTATATTTCTTCTTAAATCCTTCTTCTTAACCCCTTCACGCCCAGATCTTTCCTTTGCTATAAAAAATTGTCTGTTGTTAGTCATAAAATTACGAAAAGTGACTAAATAAACCAAATTAGTTAGTGGACATGGATGTTAAACAGGTCATATCTATAAAATGTTGCTTATAGTCACTAAAATTCGTCTAATGGTACCTAAATTACAATGGAAATTATGCTCTGGGTCTCAAGCGGTTAATGTTTACTGTTGGTGATTTACGAATTATGATGACACACATTTTGTATTGTTATCTATACTTGAATATTTGTTAGTGTCGCCTCATGTGTTTTAGAAGGCCACTCTGTATGTATTTTTTTTCATACAGTGTGAGAAAAAACTTCTACGAAAAAAAACGAAAAAATAACAAAACAAAAGAAAATACTTGAATCACATCATTAAAAAAAAATCTTGATGTCCTGCATGTCATATGGTTGTTGTTTTTTTTCTCTCTCTCTCTTCTCTCTCTCTCTCTTCTCTCTCCTTCTCTCTCTCTCTCTCTCTCTCTTCTTCTTCTCTCTCCTCTCTTCTCCTTTTCTCTCTCTCTCTCTCTCTCTCTCTCTCTCTCTCTCTCTCTCTCTCTCTCTCTCTCTCTCACTCTCCTCTTCTCTCTTCTCTCTCTCCTCTCTCTCTCTCGAGCACTCTATTGGTGAATTTCGTCACATTTTCTACACGAGTTCAGTTTTAGTGAAGTATTCGTAAAACAAATACTGCTGTAAATTTAATCAAAAGTTGAGGCCGTCATAATGAAAAAAAACATACTATTAGTCTTATAAGAACAGTTTCTAAAAAAAATTGTAGTGAGCTCCAGAATAAGTGTTTTGTTTAGGTTACTAAGATTAATTAATATCTTCACATTATGGCAGTGTTTTTTTCATTTCCTTAGCTCATTAACTATAATTAGGTGTACGGGGGTAGTCTGGCGGCCCTCATTGGCGACGCTAGGCTGCTCGGTATCCTCTTTAATCTGCTTATACAAAAAATTTATATATCAATGGCGAGGCGAGGCTAACATCCTAATTAATTTTGTTATGAAGGCTATATAAAGTAAACTATAAAGTAAAAGCATATATCACTATAAAATATAAGCCTATAATACTATATAGTAAACATTTCATATAGTAATTATTAATATAAAGTACTATTATATGTTCGAGGTAGAACGGCGTGAAATATTAAAGAGAAGAACAGAAGTCTAGATGGAAAGGCAGAGCAAAGGAACCATTTTTGTCTGTTTCAATTTTTACACTTTCCTAGGACTTAACCCCTTGAGGCCCAGAACGTACTTTCCATTGTAATTTGACCACCATTAGACGATTTTAATTCATATAAGCAATATTTTATAGATATGACCTGTTTAGTATCCTCGTCGACTAGCTAATTTGGTATATTTAGCTACTTTTCGTAATTTTATGGCTAATAACAGACGATTTCATATAGCAAAGGAAAGATCTGGGCGTGAAGGGGTTAAACTAAATCTTTTCACGAGAGGAGTGACAAGACTCCTCCAGAACTAAATTGGCCCACCCTCTTTCTTTATTCTCTTACTGTCTTCTTTATAGGGATTGACAACTCAGTATTTTGCTACCTCTTTTTTTTTGCCCTTGGCCAGTCCTTTGGGATGTAAAACAAAACAAAATAATAATAACAGGCACACAGGTGGCTTTGACGAGCGTGTTTAGTGGGAGAATGGACGCTGGTATGTTTTACTTATGATTGTATTTTGATTAGCGTTATGGCGTTAACCTTTTTATAGACACTTGATGCTTTTGTTAATTACTGATTAGAGGAATGTCTGGTCCATGAGTGATTTAGTATATTATGTCATTTCTTTTTATGCGTTTTTGTGGACAATATAATATCTATCTATCTATCTATCTATCTATCTATCTATCTATCTAATCTTCATCTCTCTTTCTTCTTCTTCTCATCTCCTCTCTCTCTCTCTCTCTCTCTCTCTCTCTCTCTCTCTCTCTCTCTCTCTCTCTCTCTCTCTCTCTCTCTCTCTCTCTCTCTCTCTCTCTCTCTCTCTCTCTCTCTCTCTCTCTCTCTCTCTCTCTCTCTCTCTCTCTCTCTCTCTCTCTCTCTCTTCTGTCTCTGTCTTCTCTCTCTCTCTCTCTCTCTCCTCTCTCTCTCTCTCTCTCTCTCTCTCTCTCTCTCTCTCTCTCTCTCTCTCTCTCTCTCTCTCTCTCTCTCTCTCTCCTCTCTCTCTCTCTCTCTCTCTCTCTTCCCTCCTCATCTCTCTCTCTCTCTCTCTCTCTCTCTCTCTCTCTCTCTCTCTCTGTCTGTCTGTCTGTCTGTCTGTCTGTCTGTCTGTCTGTCTGTCTGTCTGTCTGTCTGTCTGTCTGTCTGTCTGTCTGTCTGTCTGTCTGTCTGTCTATCTATCTATCTATCTATCTATCTATCTATCTATCTATCTATCTATCTATCTATCTATCTATCTATCTATCTATCTATCTATCTATCTATGAAGTCTCGATGGCAGGGACAAAGAATCTGTTTATTTAAGTTATTGCCTGGTTAATAATACATAGGAAACATTGTATCCGTTTATCAATATATAGATGTACATATGTGAGCAAACAATTGAGGTACGATATGACCAAGCGGCTTTGGACTTAGAGCATCGGCGGAACTATTACCTGGACTGCAATTGATATGTACTTTACACAAATGGCATAACAAATTGAAGGTGAATATTTTATGATAGAATTTTAACAGTGGAGGATATTTTGACGATACATTCCGACACACACACACACACACACACACACACACACACACACACACACACACACACACACACACACACACACACACACACACACACACACACACAGTCACACACAGTCACACCCCCACACACACACACACCACACACACACACACACACACACACACACACACACCACACACACACACACCACACACACACACACACACACACACACACACACACACACACACACACACACACACACACACACAGTCACACACACACACACACACACACACACACACACACACACACACACACACACACACACACACACACACACACACACACACACACACACACACACACACACACACACATCCTTCTCCTTTCAATACAAACCTATATTACTGCCGCTGCCTCCCCCTCCTCCACTATAGATTAGATAATGTCGTTAATTAATCAGAAATAGTAGTGTAACGACCTCCATATCTTCCTTTGTAGTCCTCTGCCATCCCCTCCTCCTCTTCCCCCTTGGCCTCGCTTTATTATTAAGAAGAAAAAAATTCTTCTTCTCCTTTCTTTTTACTTCTTATTTTTCTTCTACTTCTTCTTTTTCTTCATCTTCTCTTTTCGTCTTCTCCCCCTTTCGTTCGTCTTATGTTTTTATTCTTTTTCTATGTCTTTCTTTTCTAGGTTCTTCTTATTATTATTATCATTATTTCTTCTTCTCCTTTCCCTTTCTTTCTCCTTATTTTCCATAATGGATGCATCGGTGATAACGCGTTGCATACCAGGAATGACATGACCATAGCGAGCCTGAACCCAAGATCGCTCTATGTATCTATGTCTATCTTGCCTATGTCTATGTCTATGTATCTATGTCACCCTTGCAATCCTGGTGCTTCATGGTAATCCTCCCTGTGATCTGCCGTCGAGGGGTTGACACGAAGGCGCCGGCATGGATCAACCGCCCCTTAAAAACAACAATGCCGCCCCTGTGAACGGCTGTGAACGTGTGTGCGTGTGTCTCCCCCTGAGGCATGCCCTTCATATGGACTGAAAAACAGATAAAAGCCCTGTTGTGTGAGACGCGGCGCCACGTTAGGGAGTTGTTACCCTTAAGTCGCCCTGATCGAGAGGTTAAAGTAGCTTGTAGTGGTGCCAGTATGGGTTGTAAGCCGAGTCTTTCGCACTGCATAGTCGTGTCATAGGTCATTAGCGGGTCAAGAAAGGCAATTGCGGTAACCTCCATGACCTCTCCGTGACCTTATCTCTTACCAGGTCTATGTACCCCTAGAAAATATGGGCAGGAAATGGGTAGAAACAGGATATTTGTAGTGATGAAATACTGCTACCCTGTTTCTACCTTTACAAATCTACCCTTATCTAACCTACCCTACCCTATGTAACCTACCCTAATCTATCTAGCCTACCCTAATCTACCCTATCCATCAAGTCTATGTTTCTATTTTGCCACCTTCCTACGACTTAAATTTTTTCAAGAGAGGAGTGACAAGACACCTCCCGAACTAAATTGGCCCCCCACCCCGTCATTATTCTCTTACTGTCTTACTGGGACTGACAACTGAGTAGGATTTTTGTTACCTTATTTTTTGTCCTTGGCCAGTCCTTTGTGATGAAAAAAAAAATGTTAGATATGTCTCACACTCTCCCTTGTGGCACCCTAACATTTTTCCTTCTATTTATAGCGTTGATTTTAATGTTGTTCCTGAGAGACAATCTTTACTACTTTGGTTTTCTGTACCTGAAGACATTAGTAACATAAGTACGTCGTTAAAACCTGGGAGGAAGATTTTATAGCCACGTAGGACGCCAAGTAATAGTGTCTCTGATTTGCAATGGACCCACACACGCTGCCCCTGCCAAGACCTTTCCTGCCAAAGTAACTAGTATATATAACTATTAAGTAGTAATTAATATATTAGTTACTTTGTTTCCTGCGACATCACGTTCCAGGCGTCTCTCATCCTGACCTTTGCAATTTCTGACCTTACCAACTTTTCACCTCAATACAAACTCCTGAAGAAAATCCAGAAAGAGAATTAAAAAAAATAGAAGAAGGAGAAGAAGATAGAAGAAGAAGAAGAAGAAGAAAGAAGAAGAAGAAGAAGAACTTAGTAAAGAAAGACCAAGGAACAGAATAAGAAAAATAAGAAGAAAGAAAGGGGAAGTACAAGAAGAATTAAGAAAGAAGAAGAAAAAAAGGAGGAGAAGAAGAAGAAGCAGAAGAAAGAAGAAAGACGGCAGAAAAAAAAAAAAAATAAAAAAGTAAGGAAAAAAAGTAAAAAAAGAGAAAGAAAGAAGAAAAAATTATTTTAGACCCCTCATCCGCCTCGCCCCCTCCCCGCCCCCATCACAAAAAATCAGGGCCCGACACCTAGCCAAGGGATGTCTACCAAGGCCCTATCTAGCCCTATCAGTGGCCCTATCCTCATCCCCATTCCCGCCGCGATAGAAACGGTCAACGTCAGCCCATAAACGATGCCAACTCGAAGTGAAAACAGACAAACTTGGCGGCCATTCCTTACTGGTGGGGATGGGGGGGGGGATGGGGGGGGAGCAGAATGAAGCGTTACAGCACTTTTTTCTTCTTCTTTCTTCTTCTTCTTCTTCTTCTTCTTATTATTATTATTATTATTATTATTATTATTATTATTATTTTCCTTTTTCTTGCAACTTCTTTTTTCCTTCTTTATTCTTTTTTCTTCTGTTTGTTCTTGCTTTTTTTTCTTGCTTTTTTTCCCCCTTTTATTTCTTGCTTTTTTTTCTTCATTCTTCTTTTCATCTTCTTCTTTTGCTTCTTCTTCTTCTGCTTCTTCTTCTTTTTTACTTCTTCTTTTCTTCTTCATCATCTTCTTCTTCATCATCTTCTTCTTCTTCTTCTTCTTCTTCTTCTTCTTGATTTTTCTCCAAAATTTACCTGGAGTATCAAGCCAAGATTCCTCCTTTCCTTTCTTGCCTTTCTTCTTTCCTTTCGGCCTCTTGTAGCTTCCTTATTTTCTTATGTTCTTCTTATGTTCCTTTTTCCTTCTGTAGCCTCGCGTTCTATCTGTTCGTTTTTTTCATCTTGACTCCCCTTACCTGCCTATTCTCTCTCTCTCTCTCTCTCTCTCTCTCTCTCTCCTTCTCTCTCTCTCTCTCCTCTCTCTCTCTCTCTCTCTCTCTCTCTTTCTCTTGGTTCTCTCTCTCTCTCTCTCTCTCTCTCTCTCTCTCTCTCTCCTCTCTCTCTCTCTCTCTCTCTCTCTCTCTCTCTCCTCTCTCTCTCTCTCTCTCTCTCTCTCTCTCTCTCTCTCTCTCTCTCTCCTCTCTCTCTCTCTCTCTCTCTCTCTCTCTCTCTCCCCACACACACACACGTAAACACACACACACACACGAACCCCCCCCAAAAAAATACCCCTCTGCCTCCCCGCATGCTCCTCATCGTTTTCACAACTCTAACATTTCCATATATTCACCAAAAAAAACATTAACAAAAATATTCATGGACATAAATGTGCACATATTTTATGGACGCTTAATTGAAATACACAGAGCAGAACAGATGAAAGTGTTATTAATATGCACAGAAATAGATGAAAACTTGCCATATTTTTTCACCCGTATAATAAAAAGTTGGATTTTTTGTTTTCACACACTTGCTGTAAATTTTAATGTAATTGACACAAGGGGGGGGGGGGGTTTGATGTATTGCAGCGGGAACACGGCCTTAACCCCTTGAGGCCCATAACGTCATTTCCATTGTTATGTGGGTACCATTAGACGATTTTTAGTGAATATAAGCAATATTTTATAGATATGACCTGTTTAGTATTCTTGTCGACTAACTAATTTGGTATATTCAGTTACTTTTCGTAATTTTGTGGTTAACAACAGACAATTTTTTATAGCAAAGGAAAGATCTGGGCGTGAAAGGGTTAAGACCTAGCAAAATATTACATACAGGAAAAATAGTAGAATATATCTATATGCAAATATACGAAAGGTTGACAGATAGACAGTAAAGAAACAAAAGATTATAGATAAAGATTAGCAAATGTATATATGATTAGCGTATTCATACATACATACATAGATTAATATACGTTATACATACATATATGGAACAGGAACTACCACGTGTATAGTCTCACGCCTCTTGTAGCTTCCTTATTTTCTAATGTTCTAATGTTCTTATAAAAAAAAAGAGAAGATAGTAGAAGAAGACGTTGAGAAGTAGACAGTAGTAGTAGTAGTAGTAGTAGTAGTAGTAGTAGTAGTAGTATAGTAGTAGTAGTAGTAGAAGTAGTAGTAGTAGTAGTAGTAGTAGTAGTAGTAGTAGTAGTAGTAGTAAGTAGTAGTAGGTAGAAAGTATAGTAGTTAGAAGTAGTAGTAGTAGTAGTAGTAGTAGTAGTAGTAGTGGTAGTGGTAGTAGTAGTAGTAGTAGAAGTAGAAGTAGTAGTAGTAGTAGTAGTAGTAGTAGTAGTAGTAGTAGTAGTAGTAGCAGAAGTAGAAGTAGAAGTAGTAGTAGTAGTAGAAATAGTAGTAGTAGAAGTAGAAGTAGTAGTAGTAGTAGTAGTAGTAGTAGAAGTAGAAGTCGTAGTAGTAGTAGTAGTAGTAGTAGTAGTAGTAGTAGTAGTAGAAGTAGTAGTAGTAGTAGTAGTAGTAGTAGTAGTAGTAGTAGTAGAAGTAGTAGTAGTAGTAGAAGTAGAAGTAGTAGTAGTAGTAGTAGTAGAAATAGTAGTAGTAGTAGTAGTAGTAGTAGAAAGTAGAAAGAAGTAGAGAAGCAAATATTGTCACACAGGAGACTCACCAAACCTTATTAAGTTATTTACCACAATAATGCAGTTACTAACACTAACTTCATAATTTTTCTAAAGCAATGTATTCTGACTTAACTTTTTTCTCTACCTGATTACGACTCCCCGCCACCCTAATGGAACCACTTCCCCCGCACTGCCCGAGGAGACAATTGAATCCCAGTAGCTACGTACCCAAGACTTGTGACATTCTCTAGTCTTCAAGATTTAGCACATTGAAGTTCATCCCCGCTAACGAACCAGACAAAAGTACCAAGACTGAAAAGGGCGTTGAAAGGACGCAACCACCTCTGATTGAAATTGATGTGGGAACAGAAAGACACTCATCCACCTCAGAAACTACCCATTCCACCTCACCAACACACTCATCCACCTCACAAACTACCCATTCCACCTCACAAACTACCCATTCCACCTCATAAACTACCCGTTCCACCTCACAAACTACCCATTCCACCTCACAAACTACCCATTCCACCTCACAAACTACCCATTCCACCTCACAAACTACCCATTCCACCTCTATCCACTATTCTATCTGTACGTTTTTTTTCATCTTGACTCCCCTTACCTGGTTATTCTCTCTCTCTCTCTCTCTCTCTCTCTCTCTCTCTCTCTCTCTCTCTCTCTCTCTCTCTCTCTCTCTCTCTCTCTCTCTCTCTCTCTCTCTCTCTCTCTCTCTCTCTCTCTCCTCTCTCTCTCTCTCTCTCTCCTCTCTCCTCTCTCTCTCTCTTATCATTCCACCTCACAAACTACCCACTCCACCTCACAAACGCACACTTCCACCTCACAAACTACCCATTCCACCTCATAAACTACCCATTCCACCTCACAAACGCACACATCCACCCCGTTCCCGAGGCCGCGTGCCAGAGGTAGAAAGGCTAAGCAACTAGATAGATGGATACAGAAATAGAGAGAGGGAAGAAGAGTGATGTCTCCTCGTGAATAAATAACAAATGGATGTGAGGTAAGAAAGTTATCAGAGGGACACGAGATATGGAAGATATACGTACAGGGGAGACAAAACATGGATAAGAGAAGAGAAGAAAAAAAACACAGTAGAGAAGGAGAAAGATGTTTTTTTGGGGTAAAGGAGGTTAAAGTGGATAAAAGAGAGGGAGAAAAGGTTTTGTGGTAAAGGAGGAAGGAGAGATATTGGTGAAGAGAGAG
>JACEEZ010012676.1:65000-70000 GCA_016584305.1 Chionoecetes opilio | reverse complement strand
AGTGTGAAAGAACCTAAAATAACCTAAAACCAAATCAAATAACCCCTCCCCTCCCCCCTCCCCTTCCCACTCCCGTCTTAAATAAACCTTATATAATGGAGTGGAGGTTCTTGCGTTGGTGGGTCGCTCTGCAGTCTATCGTGTATTGGAACATTGATTTCTGCCAGTTTCTTATAGTGTGTTTGTTTTTGTATCACTAGTTCTCAGCTGTTGTTCATGGCTGCGGTGGAGAGAGAGAGAGAGAGAGAGAGAGAGAGAGAGAGAGAGAGAGAGAGAGAGAGAGAGAGAGAGAGAGAGAGAGAGAGAGAGAGAGAGAGAGAGAGAGAGAGAGAGAGAGAGAGAGAGAGAGAGAGAGTACATTTCCTTATTTTTCACCTTATGACATTTGCTCTATAAGTGTAGCGTGTAGAGAGAGAGAGAGAGAGAGAGAGAGAGAGAGAGAGAGAGGAGAGAGAGAGAGAGAGAGAGAGGAGAGAGGAGAGAGAAGAGGAGAGAGAGAGAGAGAGAGAGAGAAGAGTACATTTCCTTATTTTTCACCTTATGATATTTGCTCTATAAGTGTAGCGTGGAGAGAGAGAGAGAGAGAGAGAGAGAGAGGAGAGAGAGAGAGAGAGAGAGAGGAGAGAGAGAGAGAGAGAGAGAGAGAGAGAGAGAGGTGTGGGGTGCTTTCGCGTGCGTGTGCAAAGGTTAAAGTAATTATCAACAAGTTTTCCTGGTGCAATATAGGCTAGGTCGCTTAAGGCATACAACAGCCTTGCATTAACTAAGACATACTAACATACTAACTAAGCGTTTTCAGACAGCCTTGTTAGTTAGCATGTCAGCAAGTGGCTAAAGAAACCTTACCAACCATCCTTCATGCTTAAGGATTTACTCACATCGATTTACTTGCGTCACGAATACTTGCATGAGACAAACAAGTCATCCATCCGTCCTAAAATAAGTATCCGATCTATATTATGTCACGAATATATTTCACAATGGGGTTTTTCATGCTAGTTTCTTCACTTTCGTCCTCTCCGTCTCGTCTGTGTCGTGTTCGTGCTTTACTCTCGCCAATTTTTACTGACCTCCCTACTGGGGTGTTTGGTTCCCTGGTATAGTGGTACCGTCTACCGCTATGTACAGTACCTTTCCCTTCGGCTAAAGCAGTAGTTCTTAACCTGAGGGGCGTAGGTAATTACCAAGGGGGGCGTGAGCCAAGAGAGAAAAAGGAGGAACTGTCAATTATTTCATTAAACGTGATCTAACTAAATCCGCTGGGCATATGCAAGGTGTTTATGAATAATTATGTGCTGAAAACATGATCTTTTTTCATTTTTCTTTCTGATTCAGGATTATTTTTGAATATCTTGATTGGAGAAGTGTAGGGGGGGGGGTGGCATGGGGGCAAGGACCACTACTGAAGGGGGCGTAGTGGTAAAAAGGTTAAGAAACACTGGTCTAGGGGCTTGACAACGAATAAGTGAATGCTCAAGAAGGGATCTGTATTTTAATCAATTTCTCGAAGACATTGCAAAACACATCAATTGAAACCACTCCAGAAAACAGCATCAAGGACATCGTCAGTTCTCTAAATTCCACTGTAATGTTGTGAAAGACGAGGGAAGTGAATGCTAAAAAATATATCTATTTTAACCCCTTCACGCCTAGATCTTTCCTTTACTACTTAAAATCGTCTGTTGTTAGCCATAACATTACGAAAAGTAACTAAATATACCAAATTAGTTAGTCGCCGAGGATACTAAACAGGTCATATCTATAAAATATAGCTTATATTCACTAAAAATCGTCTAATGGTACCCAAATTACAATGGAAATTACGTTCTGGGCCTCAAGGGTTAATCAATTTATCGAAGGCATTGCAAGACACATCAATTGAAACCGGTCCAGAAAACAGCATCAGGGACATCGTCAGCTCTCTAAATTCCACTTTAATGTTGTGAAAGACGAGGTCGCGACGCAGAAACTTTTCCTCAGTACGTGTTGCCAGGAGGCTAAAACAGCGCGGGAAACATAAGACTCCGAGGGGACCACCAGGGCGTGTCACGGGTCCTCTGGGGGGAGACAGGAGCTTCCACAATTTTCTTCGCGTTCCCAAGCAGACCACCACTATACCCACATCTCATTCTTCCTCCCCTTCCCCTTCCCCTCCCAAGCAGACCACTATCCCCCTCCCCTCCCAAGAACACCACTACCCCCACCTTCCCCCCAAGCAGAACACCAACCCCTTTCCCCCCTCCCCACCCAAGAAGACCACTACCCCTTCCCCCTCCCAACCCCCCAACCCCCCTCCCAACCCCCCTCTCCCCCCTTCCACCCTTAAAAAAAATAGGCAAGTATTTTTCCATAGCCTTGAACTGTATGTAAGGTTTGTTTTGTTTACCTTTCGGGTTGTCCTTCTTTACGTTAAGAAGCAAATAGAAAAGACATCTATTGACTTATAGAAAACAAATAAAACAAAGGTCCACTTGATGCATTCATTAGTAGCAGTAGGGGCATTTGTGACATCAGTGATATTATTATTAATTCTGAATTTCAAAGAACGCTCTCTTCTTTCTTTGTTTTCTTCTGATAAGTTTGCCGATCGCTCACGCACTTCCCCAAATATAGAACTTAGAGATAGAACAAGTCTCTCTCTCTCTCTTTCTCTTTTTTTTTTTTGCTCCCACTTTTTTTGTCTCTATTAATTTTCTGTCATTCTTTATCTCACACACTATTCCACCACAGCTATACATAACACACTCTCTCTCTCTCTCTCTCTCTCTCTCTCTCTCTCTCTCTCTCTCTCTCTCTCTCTCTCTCTCTCCCCCCCCCTCCCTCCACAGCGGGTGTTTGTCAGGAATGTCTCTCGGGCCCTGGACAGAGGCGACGCGACACAAAACAAGACGTATTGCCACTTGCCCTGAGAGAGAGAGAGAGAGAGAGAGAGAGAGAGAGAGAGAGAGAGAGAGAGAGAGAGAGAGAGAGAGAGAGAGAGAGAGAGAGAGAGAGAGAGAGAGAGAGAGAGAGAGAGAGAGAGAGAGAGAGAGAGAGAGAGAGAGAGAGAGAGAGAGAGTATTGACTTCCTCCTGCAGTACCACAACAAATACTTTTGTGTCGTTGTTGTTGTTGTCATTATTGTTGTTTTTGTCATTATTTGTCATGTATGTTTATATTTTTGTCATTGTGTTGTTATTTTTGCGTTGTTGTTGTTGTTGTTGTTGTTGTTGTTGTTGTTGTTGTTGTTTGTTGTTGTTGTTGTTGCTTTCATTCTCGTTTATGATGATTTTTTTTAAACTTTCCTCGCATATTTTTTATTGATTTGTTCTTTATTTATTGATTTTATTATTATTATATATTTTATTTATTTTATTGATGTCTATATTTATTTATTAATTATCTCTATTTATTTATTGTATTTATTTATCTATTATTATAATGTGTGTGTGTGTGTGTGGGTGTGTGTGTGTGTGTGTGTGGGTGTGTGTGGGTGTGTGTGGGTGTGTCATCCTCTCTCCCTCACACCGCCGTGTCTGATCTCATTGTATGTTTTATGTTAAATAATAATAATAATAATAATAATAATAATAATGATAATAGTAATGATAATAGTAATAATAAGTCATTGGGTATCAGTGCATTGTGCGAATCATAAATCCCGATTGTTAGTTATATCAGTTCGCCAACCAATGATACAATTTCACTGTGACACAATTACACACAACATCCGATATATTGATGCACAGTCAGCAACCATGTCACCGTGAGGCATTTGAATAATACATTATTTTCGAAATGCATAGGCTAGTAAAAATAAAAAAAAATTCTGCTGATTGAACTGTAAACATTATCAAAAATTAGCCGCCTGGATAGTCACTCGCTTTTACTAATTAATATCCGACGCAGTTTCGACTCGACACAAAAGGACGGACACAAAAGTTGCATCAGTAGTCATGTGTGATTGACAGTCGTGTGTTCCGGATAGCCCGATGCTCTGATAGGGGGGGGGGGGCAAAAAAAAGGGGTGGGAAGGAGGTAAAAGTCACCGGGTGGGGGCGATGGGGAGGGGTAGGGGGCAATAATGGGGGGCGATGGGAAGGGGTAGGGAGCAATAATGGGGGGCGATGGGGAAGGGTAGGGGGCAATAATGGGGGGCGATGGGGAGGGGTAGGGGGCAATAATGGGGGGAGATGGGGAGGGGGAGGGGGGCAAAAAATAGGGGGGGAAGGGGGCAAAAGTCCCCTTGATTAGTTACTACTCTTTTCCGTTACTCTTTTTTTTATGACTCAAAAATTTTCAAAAGGAAATTGATGAGAAAAATATCATGGTACATCTATTGTCTTTTTTGTCACATCTATTGTCTTTTTTGTCACATCTATTGTCTTTTTTGTCACATCTATTGTCTTTTTTGTCACATCTATTATAATTTTTGTCACATCTATTGTCTTTTTTGTCATCTATTGTCTTTTTTGTCACATCTATTGTCTTTTTTGTCACATCTATTGTCTTTTTTTTCACATCTATTGTCTTTTTTGTCACATCTATTATCTTTTTTGTCACATCTAGTCTTTTTTGTCACATCTATTGTCTTTTTTGTCACATCTATTGTCTTTTTTGTCACATCTATTGTCTTTTTTGTCATATCTATTGTCTTTTTTGTCATCTATTGTCTTTTTTGTCACATCTATTGTCTTTTTTGTCATCTATTGTCTTTTTTGTCACATCTATTGTCTTTTTTGTCACATCTATTGTCTTTTTTGTCACATCTATTGTCTTTTGTCACATCTATTGTCTTTTTTGTCACATCTAGTCTTTTTTGTCACATCTAGTCTTTTTTGTCACATCTATTGTCTTTTTTGTCACATCTATTGTCTTTCTTTTCGTTTTTACATTTTTTTTAATGTTCGTATGTATTAATCGTTGTTCTTATCATCGTTACTATTACAGTGTCTCTATTAATTCCCTATCCAAGTCTATTTATATTACTATCACTAATAACACACGTGATTAAAAAAGGA
>JACEEZ010012676.1:57500-62500 GCA_016584305.1 Chionoecetes opilio | reverse complement strand
GTTAGAAAAGTCAGTTAGGAAATGTTAGTTAGGAAAATGTTAGGAAAGTCAGCTAGGGAAAATGTTAGGAAAGTCATTAGAAATGTTGGAAAGTCAGCTAGGAAAATGTTAGAAAAGTCAGTTAGGAAATGTTATTAGGAAAATGTTAGGAAGTCACGTTGGATAATGTTTAGGAACGTCAGTTAGGAAAATGTTACGGAAAGTCAGCTAGAAAATGTTAGAAAAGTCAAATTAGAAATGTCGTTAGGAAAATGTTAGGAGTCAGTTAGGAAAGTTAGAAAGCGTTAGGAAAATGTTAGGAAAGTCAGCTAGGAAAATGTTAGAAAAGTTAGTTAGGAAATGTTAGTTAGGAAAATGTTAGGAAAGTCAGCTAGGAAAATGTTAGGAAAGTCAGTTAGGAAAATATTAGGAAAGTCAGCTAGGAAAATGTTAGGAAAGTCAGCTAGGAAAATGTTAGGAAATGTAAGTTTGGAAATGTTTGGATATTCTCAAGTCATGAACAGTGTCGCCACCTTGCACGTACTATTGTTTATTTTTCCGTTTTCATGATATTTTGTGTGTTTATATTTATATGTCGTTCTTACTTTCATTACTATTATTATCATTGTTACAGTTATCATTATTAGTATTTTTATTAATGTTATCTCTGTCATTTTTATTACTATCACTAATTTATTAAGGCGTTATAGGAACTAAGGACGTACATACATACATACATGAATAAAACCAAGATTAACTCACCATCTATTAAGTCAATTGATCTAGAAGAAAACCGCGAAGCAAAACTCATTATTATACTGAAACGTGAAACTCGTCCTGGACTACGAAAATAATAACTGTATACACCATGCAAACAAGAACATGTAGCACGCTGGCCTGACCTTGCAAACCTTGCATGCTAATTCACTGACAGTCTGCAACGCCTCTCACAACGTGCGGACAACGTGCGGAAGACGGGGCGTCGTGCGGCTAATAAAACTGACAGCCAGACAGGACCCGAGTCAGAGGTGTCGACCCTTGTCCGGCCACAACAAACCGCGACGCTCTGCCTCCCGCTAGCCCCCCTGTTAGTCCCCCTAATAGCCTCTGTTAGCCCCTCTGTTAGCCCCAGTTAGTCCCCTGTTACCCCTCCGTTAGCCCTTGTTAGTATCCGTTAGCCGACATGTTAGCTCCCGTTAGCCCACCGTTAGCCTCCTCGTTTGTCCACCGTTAGCCCCCTGCTAGCCCCCCGTTAGCCCACCGTTTGCCTCCAGTTAGTCCCCTGATAGCCCCTGTTAGCCCACCTGTTAGCCCCCCGTTAGCCCACCTGTTACCCCCCGTTAGCCCACCTGTTAGCCCCTGTTAGTCCCTGTTTCCCCACCTGTTAGCCCCCCGTGAGCCCACCTGTTAGCCACCATTAGCCCCTGTTAGCCCCCTGCTAGCCCACTGTTTGTCCACCGTTAGCCCCCCTGTTTGCCCCCAGTTAGCTCCCCGTTAGCCCTACATTTGCCCTACGTTAGTTCCCTGTTAGCCGCCATGTTATCCCCCGTTTGCCCGCCTGATAGCCCCCCGTTAGGCCCCCTGTTAGTCCCCTGTTAGCCCCCCGTTAGCCGCTCTGATAGCCCATGTTAGCCCCCGTTAGACTCTGTTAGCCCCTTAAATACGTGTCAGAAAATTAATAGAACGAGCGTGGGGCTTAGTATAGAAGAGGAGAAAGAAGAAAAAGAGGAAGAGGAAGGAGAGAAGAAAGGAGGTAAGAGGAGGAAAAGGAAGAAGAAAAGAGGTAAAAAGAAGAGGAATAGGAAGGAGAGAAGAAAGAAGAATAGGAGGAATAGGAAGAAGAGAAGGAATAGGAAGAAGAAGAGCAAGAAGAATAGGAGGAATAGGAAGAAGGAGGAATAGGAAGCAGAGAAGAAAGGAGGTAAAAAGAGGAGGAAGGAAGAAGAGGAGGAAGGAGGTAAGGCACACTGTCCTACTAGTCTAATTCTGTGAGTGCAACACGTACATGCAAGTCACAGTAAATCACAAGGGGAACGTAACATTAGGACGAACTGTGACAAAGCAAAGACAGAAATTCAGACCAGGGAGAGTTGATAAGGATGATTATACAAACTCTGTGCAAGTGCGGGAGAAATAATTGGTTGAAGGTAGTTAGGTAGTTAAATATTGGTAGTTAGTAAAGTCATGCATCATCTTTAATCCCTTGAAGAATGTAGAATTATAGCCTCAAAGCACGTCGTCACTCCACAACCATTGCCCTCGTCTACTTTCTCTCTCTCTCTCTCTCTCTCTCTCTCTCTCTCTCTCTCTCTCTCTCTCTCTCTCTCTCTCTCTCTCTTCTCTCTCTCTCTCTCTCTCTCTCTCTCTCTCTCTCTCTCTCTCTCTCTCTCTCTCTCTCTCTCTCTCTCTCTCTCTCTCTCTCTCTCCTCTCTCTCTCTCTCTCTCTCTCTCTCTCTCTCTCTCTCTCTCGAAGTATGCATCTCGATGATTATGTTGTAACACACGCAGGGTAATCCAGGCTTGCATATCAGGGTCTGTAATTTTTTATCTCATAATTCATGGGGGATTCTACCATCAAAGGTTAATTACCCAACTGTCTTGATATTTGGACGCATTTATAATGTTTTTATGATTATTTGGGGAATCCTTTGAACATATGTGTCTTGTTTTGGAATTAGAGTTAGTCATATTTATGATAGCAGGACATGGAAGAGAGAGAGAGAGAGAGAGAGAGAGAGAGAGAGAGAGAGAGAGAGAGAGAGAGAGAGAGAGAGAGAGAGAGAGAGAGAGAGGGAGAGAGGCAGGCAGGCAGGCAGGCAGGCAGGCAGGCAGGCAGGCAGGCAGGCAAATAGACAGAAAAACAGACAGACAGACAGACAGGCAGACAGACAGACAGGCAGACAGGCAGGCAGATTATGTGCATTGCAAAGACAGGAAAAGAAAACTTGGGTGTTGCAATATGGACATCCTTTTAGCCTCAATAGTCCTGGTTCTTGGCAGCGGCTTCAGTTTCTTCCAGGCAACCACAATCAGGAGTTGCGTGGTGAGGCGCTGGAAAGGCAAACGGGAAAATCCTGGAAAAATAAAGACTTTAAGCAACTTTATAGAATTGAAGACTTTGCTTTCTCTTTTTTCGACATTTCTGGGAGACTAGATAAAAGCTACTAAAGGAACTACATATTAAGGATAGATTGCTTGAACTACATACGATAGAGAGGAAAGGCAAACGATAAAGTCTGGGAAAAATAAAGACGGCAACTTTAAGCAATTTTATAGAAATGAAAACTTAGGTTCTTATGTATTTTTTTTCTCACATTTCTGGGAGGCAACTTTTTTAAAATGAGTGAAGGCTTAGTTTCCTTTTTATCTTTTTTTCGAACATTTCTGGGAGACTAGATAAAAGCTACTAAATGAACTACATGTTAAAGATAGATTGCTTGAACTACATACGAAAGAGAGGTTGTTTTAATGACTTTACTACAAGTTAAAGACTGATTCCTCGAAGGTCTTAGTAAAGGGAAGGATGATGTGTTTTTTTAGGCTTTGAAATTTATTAGAAAATTTTAAGAATTTAGTGCAGTGTTATTGAAGGTGTCTGTATGTGTGAGAGAGAGACAGAGAGAGAGAGAGAGAGAGAGAGAGAGAGAGAGAGAGAGAGAGAGAGAGAGAGAGAGAGAGAGAGAGAGAGAGAGAGAGAGAGAGAGAGAGAGAGAATTTTCATTTTCATATCAAATTATCAGATGTCACAAGCATTCCCAGACAAGCACAGGTCGCTTCCCTCTCAACAGCCTTGCACAGGAGCTCAGGTTTCATGGAGTAGGGTTTCTGGTCAATGCCCTGGGATAAAAAAAATAATATATGAGTCGGGATATCAGCACAGGGTGGCTCGAACGTGAGGAGCTATCCAGAAAATGACGGGTAAAGAAATTCTAGTCTATTTTTTTTTACGAGGTGAAAATTCCATTCTATCTTAAGGTTTCATGCTTAACCTATTAAGACCCAGAACGTAATTTATATTGTAATGTGGGTACCATTAAACTATTTATTAGTGAATATCAGCAATATTTTATAGATTTGACCTGTTTAGTATCTTTGTCGACTAACTAATTTGGTATATTCAGTTACTTTTCGTAATTTTATGGCTAACGACAGACGATTTTATGTAGCAATGGAACAATCTGGGCGTGAAGGGGTTTAAATTATGCCCATATTTACCTGATAATATGGTTAACTATGATAAAATACAACTGAAATTTAGATGAAGCGTCGTATTCCCTTCTCGTAGCATCAAATATCAGTCAGTGAGCAGCAAGGGGGCAGGATTTCTCGCGTCGTTAAATTATAGCAGAGTATAGTGGAACATCTCCGTGGATAAATGTGGTCAATGTGGAGTGAAGTAGAATGTATCCACCAGTGATGTAGTAAAGTAGCGAGGATAAATAAGAGACAGTGTGAGGCTAAAATATAAAAAGCAGTAATGGGGGGGTTTTATCACGCCTGCCAACACACATTCCTTGGTTGTGGCTTCTTTCCTCCTCCCTTCCTTCTTTCCTCCTTTCTTCCTTCTTTCCTCCTCCCTTCCTTCTTTCCTCCTTTCCTTCTCTTTTTCCTCCTTCCTTTCCTCCTCCCGTCCTTCTTTCCTTCCTTCCTTTCCTTTCTTCCTCCTTTCCTCCTTTCCCCCTCCTTTTTACTTTTTTTTTTTTACAAAGGACTGGCCAAGGGGGAAAAAAAGTAACCAAAAGCCCAACTTCTTCCTTCGCCCACAACGTTAGGTTACTACAAGGCCTGCGAAGTGGTCTGAAGGCGAGTCACGTAATGCTCTGCGGGTGGTAGAAGTGTAGCATAAAATGATACCTTGTACAAGTTATCCTAAGCTGTCATTACCAGGATAGCTATGGGGTAAAGATGTATTTAGAAGAATGAAATGCAAGCGCGCCCACACTCTCTCTCTCTCTCTCTCTCTCTCTCTCTCTCTCTCTCTCTCTCTCTCTCTCTCTCTCTCCTCTCTCTCTCTCTCTCTC
>JACEEZ010012676.1:37500-55000 GCA_016584305.1 Chionoecetes opilio | reverse complement strand
ATACATTTCTTTACTCTTGTCAGATTAAAATACCCTTTATTATGTCTCTCGTCTATCACAGGAGACTACATTTCCATCTGGTTCACAAATAGGATGGTAAATTATTGCAATGGACTCAGGTAGGTAGTCGTCAGGTAGTTAGTGCGGAGTCAATAGGGAGTTTTCAAAGGAGGCTAGACAATTTCATGGATGGGGATGAAAGGTGGATGTAGGTAGTGTTAAGTAACAGGAACTACCACGTGTAGGTCTCACGGCCTCTTGTAGCTTCCTTATTTTCTTATGTTCTTATGTTCCGCGTGCCATCTTTTTATGTATGTTACCTGCAATTCTCATGGATATTGCCTCCTTCCTACCACATTGCCTGCTTCCTACATTGCCTACTGTCTTCCTACATTGCCTACTGTCTTCCTACATTGCCTACTGTCTTCCTACATTGCCTACTGTCTTCCTACATTGCCTACTGTCTTCCTACATTGCCTACTGTCTTCCTACATTGCCTACTGTCTTCCTATATTGCCTACTGTCTTCCTACATTGCCTACTGTCTTCCTACATTGCCTACTGTCTTCCTACATTGCCTACTGTCTTCCTATATTGCCTACTGTCTTCCTACATTGCCTACTGTCTTCCTATATTGCCTACTGTCTTCCTACATTGCCTACTGTCGTCCTATATTGCCTACTGTCTTCCTATATTGCCTACTGTCTTCCTACATTGCCTACTGTCTTCCTACATTGCCTACTGTCGTCCTATATTGCCTACTGTCTTCCTATATTGCCTACTGTCTTCCTATATTGCCTACTGTCTTCCTACATTGCCTACTGTCTTCCTACATTGCCTACTGTCTTCCTACATTGCCTACTGTCTTCCTATAATGCCTACTGTCTTCCTACATTGCCTACTGTCTTCCTACATTGCCTACTTCCTACATTGCCTACTGTCTTCCTATAATGCCTACTGTCTTCCTACATTGCCTACTGTCTTCCTACATTGCCTACTGTCTTCCTACATTGCCTACTGTCTTCCTACATTGCCTACTGTCTTCCCATATTGCCCACTGTCTTCTTACATTGCCTACTGTCTTCCTACATTGCCTACTGTCTTCCTACATTGCCTACTGTCTTCCTACATTGCCTACTGTCTTCCCATATTGCCCACTGTCTTCTTACATTGCCTACTGTCTTCCTACATTGCCTACTGTCTTCCTACATTGCCTACTGTCTTCCTATATTGCCTACTGTCTTCCTACATTGCCTACTGTCGTCCTATATTGCCTACTGTCGTCCTATATTGCCTACTGTCTTCCTATATTGCCTACTGTCTTCTAATTGCCTACGTCTTCCTACATTGCCTACTGTCTTCCTACATTGCCTACTGTCTTCCTACATTGCCTACTGTCTTCCTACATTGCCTACTGTCTTCCTACATTGCCTACTGTCTTCCTATATTGCCTACTGTCTTCCTATATTGCCTACTGCTCCTCATTGCTACTGTCTCCTATATTGCCTACTGTCTTCCTACATTGCCTACTGTCTTCCTATATTGCCTACTGTCTTCCTATATTGCCTACTGTCTTCCTATATTGCCTACTGTCTTCCTATATTGCCTACTGTCTTCCTATATTGCCTACTGTCTTCCTACATTGCCTACTGTCTTCCTATATTGCCTACTGTCTTCCTACATTGCCTACTGTCTTCCTATATTGCCTACTGTCTTCCTACATTGCCTACTTCTTCCTACATTGCCTACTGTCTTCCTATATTGCCTACTGTCTTCCTACATGCCTACTGTCTCCTACATTGCCTACTGTCTCCTAATTGCCTACTGTCTTCCTATATTGCCTACTGTCTTCCTACATTGCCTACTGTCTTCCTACATTGCCTACTGTCTTCCTATATTGCCTACTGTCTTCCTATATTGCCTACTGTCTTCCTATATTGCCTACTGTCTTCCTATATTGCCTACTGTCTTCCTATATTGCCTACTGTCTTCCTATATTGCCTACTGTCTTCCTACATTGCCTACTGTCTTCCTACATTGCCTACTGTCTTCCTACATTGCCTACTGTCTTCCTATATTGCCTACTGTCTTCCTACATTGCCTACTGTCTTCCTACATTGCCTACTGTCTTCCTATATTGCCTACTGTCTTCCTACATTGCCTACTGTCTTCCTACATTGCCTACTGTCTTCCTACATTGCCTACTGTCTTCCTACATTGCCTACTGTCTTTCCTACATTGCCTACTGTCTTCCTATATTGCCTACTGTCTTCCTACATTGCCTACTGTCTTCCTACATTGCCTACTGTCTTCCTACATTGCCTACTGTCTTCCTATATTGCCTACTGTCTTCCTACATTGCCTACTGTCTTCCTATATTGCCTACTGTCTTCCTATATTGCCTACTGTCTTCCTATATTGCCTACTGTCTTCCTATATTGCCTACTGTCTTCCTACATTGCCTACTGTCTTCCTACATTGCCTACTGTCTTCCTATATTGCCTACTGTCTTCCTACATTGCCTACTGTCTTCCTACATTGCCTACTGTCTTCCTACATTGCCTACTGTCTTCCTATATTGCCTACTGTCTTCCTATATTGCCTACTGTCTTCCTACATTGCCTACTGTCTTCCTATATTGCCTACTGTCTTCCTATATTGCCTACTGTCTTCCTACATTGCCTACTGTCTTCCTATATTGCCTACTGTCGTCCTACATTGCCTACTGTCTTCTTACATTGCCTACTGTCTTCCTACATTGCCTACTGTCTTCCTATATTGCCTACTGTCTTCCTACATTGCCTACTGTCTTCCTACATTGCCTACTGTCTTCCTATATTGCCTACTGTCTTCCTATATTGCCTACTGTCTTCCTACATTGCCTACTGTCTTCCTATATTGCCTACTGTCGTCCTATATTGCCTACTGTCTTCCTATATTGCCTACTGTCTTCCTACATTGCCTACTGTCTTCCTACATTGCCTACTGTCTTCCTATATTGCCTACTGTCTTCCTATATTGCCTACTGTCTTCCTACATTGCCTACTGTCTTCCTATATTGCCTACTGTCTTCCTATATTGCCTACTGTCTTCCTACATTGCCTACTGTCTTCCTACATTGCCTACTGTCTTCCTATATTGCCTACTGTCTTCCTACATTGCCTACTGTCTTCCTACATTGCCTACTGTCTTCCTATATTGCCTACTGTCTTCCTATATTGCCTACTGTCTTCCTACATTGCCTACTGTCTTCCTATATTGCCTACTGTCGTCCTACATTGCCTACTGTCTTCTTACATTGCCTACTGTCTTCCTACATTGCCTACTGTCTCCTATATTGCCTACTGTCTTCCATACTTGCCTACTGTCTTCCTACATTGCTACTGTCTTCCTATATTGCCTACTGTCTTCCTAATTGCCTACTGTCTTCCTAATTGCCTACTGTCTTCCTATATTGCCTACTGTCTCCTATATTGCCTACTGTCTTCCTATATTGCCTACTGTCTTCCTACATTGCCTACTGTCTTCCTATATTGCCTACTGTCGTCCTAATTGCCTACTGTCTTCTATATTGCCTACTGTCTTCCTACATTGCCTACTGTCTTCCTATATTGCCTACTGTCTTCCTAATTGCCTACTGTCTTCCTACATTGCCTACTGTCTTCCTACATTGCCTACTGTCTTCCTACATTGCCTACTGTCTTCCTACATTGCCTACTGTCTTCCTACATTGCCTACTGTCTTCCTACATTGCCTACTGTCTTCCTACATTGCCTACTGTCTTCCTACATTGCCTACTGTCTCCTATATTGCCTACTGTCTTCCTACATTGCCTACTGTCTTCCTATCATTGCCTACTGTCTTCCTATATTGCCTACTGTCTTCCTACATTGCCTACTGTCTTCCTACATTGCCTACTGTCTTCCTATATTGCCTACTGTCTTCCTACATTGCCTACTGTCTTCCTATATTGCCTACTGTCTTCCTACATTGCCTACTGTCTTCCTATATTGCCTACTGTCTTCCTACATTGCCTACTGTCTTCCTACATTGCCTACTGTCTTCCTATATTGCCTACTGTCTTCCTACATTGCCTACTGTCTTCCTACATTGCCTACTGTCTTCCTACATTGCCTACTGTCTTCCTACATTGCCTACTGTCTTCCTACATTGCCTACTGTCTTCCTATATTGCCTACTGTCTTCCTACATTGCCTACTGTCTTCCTATATTGCCTACTGTCTTCCTACATTGCCTACTGTCTTCCTATATTGCCTACTGTCTTCCTACATTGCCTACTGTCTTCCTACATTGCCTACTGTCTTCCTATATTGCCTACTGTCTTCCTATATTGCCTACTGTCTTCCTATATTGCCTACTGTCTTCCTACATTGCCTACTGTCTTCCTATATTGCCTACTGTCTTCCTATATTGCCTACTGTCTTCCTATATTGCCTACTGTCTTCCTATATTGCCTACTGTCTTCCTATATTGCCTACTGTCTTCCTACATTGCCTACTGTCTTCCTACATTGCCTACTGTCTTCCTACATTGCCTACTGTCTCCTAATTGCCTACTGTCTTCTACATTGCCTACTGTCTTCCTACATTGCCTACTGTCTTCCTACATTGCCTACTGTCTTCCTACATTGCCTACTGTCTTCCTACATTGCCTACTGTCTCCTACATTGCCTACTGTCTTCCTACATTGCCTACTGTCTTCCTACATTGCCTACTGTCTTCCTATATTGCCTACTGTCTTCCTACATTGCCTACTGTCTTCCTATATTGCCTACTGTCTTCCTATATTGCCTACTGTCTTCCTATATTGCCTACTGTCTTCCAATTGCCTACTGTCTTCCTACATTGCCCTACTGTCTTCCTACATTGCCTACTGTCTTCCTATATTGCCTACTGTCTTCCTACATTGCCTACTGTCTTCCTACATTGCCTACTGTCTTCCTACATTGCCTACTGTCTTCCTACATTGCCTACTGTCTTCCTACATTGCCTACTGTCTTCCTACATTGCCTACTGTCTTCCTACATTGCCTACTGTCTTCCTACATTGCCTACTGTCTTCCTATATTGCCTACTGTCTTCCTACATTGCCTACTGTCTTCCTACATTGCCTACTGTCTTCCTACATTGCCTACTGTCTTCCTATATTGCCTACTGTCTTCCTACATTGCCTACTGTCTTCCTACATTGCCTACTGTCTTCCTATATTGCCTACTGTCTTCCTACATTGCCTACTGTCTTCCTACATTGCCTACTGTCTTCCTACATTGCCTACTGTCTTCCTACATTGCCTACTGTCTTCCTATATTGCCTACTGTCTTCCTACATTGCCTACTGTCTTCCTATATTGCCTACTGTCTTCCTACATTGCCTACTGTCTTCCTACATTGCCTACTGTCTTCCTACATTGCCTACTGTCTTCCTACATTGCCTACTGTCTTCCTACATTGCCTACTGTCTTCCTACATTGCCTACTGTCTTCCTACATTGCCTACTGTCTTCCTACATTGCCTACTGTCTTCCTACATTGCCTACTGTCTTCCTACATTGCCTACTGTCTTCCTACATTGCCTACTGTCTTCCTACATTGCCTACTGTCTTCCTACATTGCCTACTGTCTTCCTACATTGCCTACTGTCTTCCTACATTGCCTACTGTCTTCCTATATTGCCTACTGTCTTCCTACATTGCCTACTGTCTTCCTACATTGCCTACTGTCTTCCTACATTGCCTACTGTCTTCCTACATTGCCTACTGTCTTCCTATATTGCCTACTGTCTTCCTACATTGCCTACTGTCTTCCTACATTGCCTACTGTCTTCCTACATTGCCTACTGTCTTCCTACATTGCCTACTGTCTTCCTACATTGCCTACTGTCTTCCTAATTGCCTACTGTCTTCCTACATTGCCTACTGTCTTCCTACATTGCCTACTGTCTTCCTACATTGCCTACTGTCTTCCTACATTGCCTACTGTCTTCCTACATTGCCTACTGTCTTCCTACATTGCCTACTGTCTTCCTATATTGCCTATTGTCTTCCTACATTGCCTATTGTCTTCCTGCATTGCCTACTGTCTTCCTACATTGCCTACTGTCTTCCTACATTGCCTACTGTCTTCCTAATTGCTACTGTCTTCCTACATTGCCTACTGTCTTCCTACATTGCCTACTGTCTCCTACTTCCTACTGTCTCTACATTGCCTACTGTCTTCCTACATTGCCTACTGTCTTCCTAATTGCCTACTGTCTTCCTACATTGCCTACTGTCTTCCTACATTGCCTACTGTCTTCCTATATTGCCTATGTCTTCCTACATTGCCTACTGTCTTCCTACATTGCCTACTGTCTTCCTACATTCCTACTGTCTTCCTACATTGCCTACTGTCTTCCTACATTGCCTACTGTCTTCCTACATTCTATTGTCTTCCTACATTGCCTACTGTCTTCCTACATTGCCTACTGTCTTCCTCATTGCCTATTGTCTCCTACATTGCCTATGTCTTCGCATTGCCTACTGTCTTCCTACATTGCCTACTGTCTTCCTACATTGCCTACTGTCTTCCTACATTGCCTACTGTCTTCCTAATTGCCTACTGTCTTCCTACATTGCCTACTGTCTTCCTATTGCCTCTGTCTTCCTACATTCCTACTGTCTTCCTACATGCCTACTGTTTCTATATGCTACTGTCTTTACATTGCACTGTCTTCCTACATTGCTACTGTCTTCTACATTGCCTACTGTCTTCCTACATTGCTACTGTCTTCCTACATTGCCTCTGTCTTCCTATATTGCCTACTGTCTTCTAGATTGCCTACTGCTTCCTACTTGGCTGTCTTCTAATTGTACTGCTTCGAATTGCCTCTGTCTGCCTATTGCCTACGTCTTCCTACATTGCCTACTGTTGTCCTCGCCTACGTCTGTCTGACTTGTATGTCTCATTTGCCTTGTCTTTACATTGAGCCTACTGTCTTAGAGAGTCTTCTATGCTATGTCTTCCTCATTTTGCACTGTTTCCTATGATGAAGTTCATAACTTTCTGTGTTGGCGTGCCTATTGTGTGCTTTGCCTTGTTTGTTTTGTTGTGGCCACTCTATACTGGCCGTGTAGGTGGTGTTGGTGGGTGGGTGTCGCTGGGGGGTGTTTAGAGTGGAGGCCGGCGGCCTCTGTCGTTCACCGCGGTTTCGAGAGTCCACTGCCCCGCTGTTCAACGCATACGGGGCTACTGATCTGACATGCTGGTGTGGGGGGGGTTGTGTGTGTCTGGGTGTGTGTGTGTATGTGTGGGTGCGGGTGTGGGTGTGTGTGTATGGGTGGGTGTGTGGGTGTGTGTGCGTGTGTATGGGTGGGTGTGTGGGTGTGTGCGTGTGTATGGGTGTGGGTGTGGGTGGGTGTGTGTATGGGTGGGTGTGTGGGTGTGTGCGTGTGTATGGGTGGGTGTGTGGGTGGGTGTGTGTGCGTGTGTATGGGTGGGTGGGTGGGTGTGTGTTTACGTTGGAGCCTGAGAGTCTTAGGAGAGTCTTTTATCTTATTCCCAGTTCTTCTTTGGCCCAAACTGTCTATCCCCTCTGATGAATGAATGAATTATGCTTATCTGTGTTGGGGGGGGTCTGTGTGTGTGCTTGTGGGTGTGTGGGGTGTGTGTGTGTGTGTGTGTGTGTGTGGGTGTGGGTGTATGTGTGTGTGTTTGTGTGTGCGTGTGTGTGGGTGTCGCCATGATAGTCAAGTGGATAGAGCGTTGGCGCGCCATTCTGTGTTTAGCCGGTTCGAATCCTCACTGCTTTCCGGGATTTTTTCACTGACAAATTCGGGTGCTTACTGTCCCCCTTGAGCAAGGGTATGGGGTGTGTGTGGTGTGTGAGGTCCCAGAATTACCCAAACATCGGTAATAATGAGCTCCAAGCTCGCACCGGGAGGGTGAAACTGGCGATCGCGAGACCGGCTCATTTGGACAAGACTATGGGTGAATAACACACACACACACCAATAGAGTGGCAGTCAAATAATATTCAAATTCCGGCAGACAAGCTGGTCAGTTGTGCAATATTGCTGGTCAATCTCTCTGACCTGGCCGACGTGTGTGTGTGTGTGTGTGTGTGTGTGTGTGTGTGTGTGTGTGTGTGTGTGTTGTGTGTGTGTGTGTGTGTGTGGTCCATTCTTCTTTAGATATACTGTACTTAATAATATCCTTTTGAAGTTTCAACATTCCTGCCCCAAAAGATACTCTCATACATGCACGCAAACACACACACACACACACACGCACACACACACACACACACACACACACACACACACACACACACACACACACACACACACACACACACACACACACACACACACACACACACACACACAACACACACACACACACACACACACACACACACACACACACACACACACACATAGGATGGCATCCTATATAGAGTCCGCCATCAACTAACAACAGAGAGTATGTTAAGTATATATTACACTTTGTGTTACCCTCACCTGATCTACTGTGTCTTCATATGGGGTTGCACATGGCCATCATTTTTGAAAAAAATAGTAGTAGCCCAAAATAAGATTATCAGATCTTTTCTATTCATGGATAAATTTGATTCTATCAGCCGTAATTATTCTCAGTTAAATATATTAAATTTCAAATTAATAAAAATATATTTCGTATTGTTGCTTATTTTTTTAAATATGAATATCTATACAGGTAACAAACTTTTCAAATTTATTGAAAGTTCTCATAATATAATAAAAATAATAATATAATATAAATCTAGTGAGTCCACAATTTCGAACAACCCTCTACAACAAGAGTGTGGTATGTGACGGTCCTCAGCTGTGGAATTCCCTTCCTACTGATGTAAAAACATTAATATTCACATGTAATTTATTTCAATTTAAAAAGAAAATAAAGAGTTATTTGTTTACTTGTCAGAATACAGGATGTTAGGCGAACGATGTAAGTGTGTGTCATTACGCGAGTTAGTGTGGATGTTCTATATTGTTAACGCTTGTAAGAATGCATGTGTTGGAGATTTGGTGCTTGTTTTTACATAATTGGAATCTTATTTACTGTAGTTGTAAAGTTTGATTGCATAATCTATTCAAAATAATTTCTTAGAAAATAATGTTGCCTGTGTACTGCAAATTTAGATTAGAAATTTCCGTCTGTCAAAGAGTCTTGGCTCGACAGACCATGCCGTTAATAGACATGGTATATATACGTTTGTTTACATCATTTATAGATGTAACAATTATGGCAATAAAGTTACTATTACTATATTAATATTACACACACACACACACACACACACACACACACACACACACCCACCCACCCCACCCCACCCACCACCCACCCCACCCACCCACCCACCCACCCACACACCCACCCACCCACCCACCCACCCACCCACCCACCCACCCACCCGACCCCACCCACCCACCCACCACCCCCACCCACTCACCCACCCACCCACCCACCCACCCACCCACATACACACACACACACACCACACACACACACACACACACACACACACCACACACACACACAAACACACACACACACACGTGATACATAAAACTACCCACTTAACTACAAAGCTTGTCCCTTCCTCCTTTATTCTCTCATCCCTTCCCCTCATCTTTGTATCCCTCAAACACCCAGAGAGAGAGAGAGAGAGAGAGGAGAGGACGAGAGAGAGAGAGAGAGAGAGAGAGAGGAGAGAGAGTAGAGAGGAGAGAGAGGAGAGAGAGAGAGGAGAGAGAGAGACCTAACTAGGAAAGAATGGATTTGTTACAGGAGGAGTAGGAGGAGTAGGAGAGAGTAGGAGGAGGAAAAGGAGGAGAAGGAGAGAGTAGGAGGAGGAAGAGGAAGAGAGGGATGAGAGGAGAGAGGAAGAGTAATAGGAGGAGAGGAAGAAGGATGGAATATGGGAAAGAAAGACAAGATAGATCTAAAGAGGAGAAAAAAATCGTATGCAGAGAAATAGGGAATAAAACAAAGAAGGGAACAGCGTCAAAAAATAAGAAATCCGCTTAAGTTGGTTATTTTGGGAAGCAATTTTAAGTATGACTGATGCCTCTTGCAGGGAACGTCGTCATGGTAGAATGATAAAAGGGAGAGAGAGAGAGAGAGAGAGAGAGAGAGAGAGAGAGAGAGAGAGAGAGAGAGAGAGAGAGAGAGAGAGAGAGAGAGAGAGAGAGAGAGAGAGAGAGAGAGAGAGAGAGAGAATGATAAAAATAGACGTGAAAAGAGGATAGGATGAAACGAACATAATATCGTCGAAGGTGAAAATAAGGTTAAAATTGTAAAAAAGATACGGTCACGGCTGCAATGTAGGTTTTCATTGATATTTTGTTATATTAGTCTATTTTATTGGTCCATTTTCTCTCTCTCTTTTTTTTTCTTTTTTTTTTTTTTTTTTTATTTAAACTGTTAGTACATTGTGTGTTATTAGAGCTAAAGCTCTAGGTTTTACACTAGAACTATCTATAGCTACATATAATATAAAAAAGACATTTTATATTTAATAATAAATTAGGCCATCAACCAGCTGTTCACCCCCCGCTTAAAGTCTTGTAGCAAGGCGTGGTGGTGGAGGTCGGTTTGGTGAACTAACTGGTTCCACAGACGGCCGTAGCGGGGTAAGAAGGAACGTAGGTGGTGCTCTGTCCTGGAGAAGGGCACAGTCACTTGCTCCTGTCTGTGTGGGGCGACACGGGTGGAGTGAAGGGGCGGCGGGGGCCTGGGGAGCTTGATGGCTGCCAGGTGGGGCGTGTGGAGATTTAGTGCCTTGTGCATGACACATAAACCTGCCACATCCCTGCGCTTCTGGAGGGGTTGGAAGGAGTCAGGCGCGTGGTGGGGACGTTTATCCCTAACCAGTCGCTGGGCTCTTCTCTGGACGCGGTCTAGTGTGGCCAAGTAAGACGGCGGGCACGAAGACCATGCTAGGGGGGAGTATTCCATTAGGGGACGTACCTGAGCCTTGTACAGAACCTCAACCCCCTTGGCATCTAGAAGGTGGGAGATGCGCCGGACACAGCTGAGTCTCCAGGCCGAGTTTTTAGCTACTCTCCTGGCATGACTGGTGAAGGTCAGTCCCGCGTCAAACTCCACCCCAAGGATGGAGATGGATCTCTGAAGGGGGAGTGATCTGCCCTCAAGCTGTATATCCGGTGCAGGCAGGTTGGCGATGTCTTGCCTGCGGGAGATAAGCAGAGTCTGGGTTTTGTCAGGGGCCAGGCTGACCTGCCATCGACTACTCCAGGTGACGATGTTGTCCAATGCCAGGTTGATGCGGCACACCGTGTCCTGCCAGTCACGTCTGTCGCAGGGGAAGGCAAGGGTGCAGTCATCAGCGTAGGCCTGGGCCTCAGGAATGAGCTGGAGAATGTCATTGAAATAGACATTCCACAGAAGAGGCCCGAGTACGCTGCCCTGCCGGACGCTGGCGTGGATGGGTTGCTGGCTGGAAGTGTGGCCGTTGATCACCACCCGTAAGGTCCTGTCTTGGAGGTAGTCCTGGATGAGCTGCAGTAGGGCGCCGCGCACTCCCAGGCTCCTCAGCTTGGCAGCGAGACCTCGGTGCCACACCCTGTCAAAGGCTCCGGCGATGTCCAAAGCCACGACAAAGGTGTCCATTCCTTTATCCAGCGAGTGGTTCCAGGAAGCAGACTGAAGGAGGAGCAGGTCTGCAGCTGACCTTCCCTGCCTGAAACCAAACTGCTTGGAGTTGAGGAGATGGTGGGCGTCCAAGAAGGTGTTGATCTTGGCGGTGATGAGGGACTCCAGGATTTTCCCAACAGTAGTGAGAAGGGAAATTGGGCGGTAGTTCTTTGGGTCCCGTTTGCTGTTTTTTTTGTGGATGGCCACCACTCTTGCCTCTTTCCATTGCGTGGGCCACTTGCACGAGGAAAGAATGTTGTTGAAGATGATGGTGAGTGGTGGAGTGAGCTGGGCAGCACATCCCTTTAGTAGGTGAGGGCTGATGTTGTCGGGCCCTAGCGCCTTCTTGGGATCTATTTGCCGCAGCTGATGTTCTACTTCCTTATTGTTAACTGCGAGACTCTCCAGAGAGGCCCTGGTGAGGGATGGTATCTCTGGGGGCTCGCGTGAGGGGTCTGGGGGCTCTCTCTCTCTCTCTCTCTCCTCTCTCTCTCTCTCTCTCTCTCTCTCTCTCTCTCTCTCCTCTCTCTCTCTCTCTCTCTCTCTCTCTCTCTCTCTCTCTCTCTCTCTCTCTCTCTCTCTCTCTCTCTCTCTCTCTCTCTCTCTCTCTCTCTCTTATTCTCACACACACACACACACACCGCAGTCTCTCCTTTATGTAGCACCTTGGCATTGTGCAATAGGAAGTGTGTCTGCTCCTGCAAAAATTAGGAAGGTGAAGGAAATGCGCGTAAGAAAATCTGAGAGTGTAGCTGGTGAACGTGTCGCGAGGTGGGGGAAGAAGTGCATGGGAGGGGGTGAGGTGGGGAACTGTCTGCATGGGAGGGGCTGTTAGGTGGGGGCTGTGTGCATGGGAGGGGCTTGTTAGGTGGGGGGGCTGTGTGCATGGGAGGGGGTGTTAGGTGGGGGCTGTCTGCATGGGAGGGGCTGTTAGGTGGGGGGCTGTGTGCATGGGAGGGGGTGTTAGGTGGGGGCTGTGTGCATGGGAGGGGGTGAGAGGTGGGGGACTGTCTGCATGGGAGGGGCTGTTAGGTGGGGGCTGTGTGCATGGGAGGGGGTGAGAGGTGGGGGCTGTCTGCATGGGAGGGGGTGAGAGGTGGGGGACTGTCTGCATGGGAGGGGGTGTTAGGTGGGGGCTGTCTGCATGGGAGGGGGTGAGAGGTGGGGGACTGTCTGCATGGGAGGGGGTGAGAGGTGGGGGACTGTCTGCATGGGAGGGGCTGTTAGGTGGGGCTGTGTGCATGGGAGGGGTGAGAGGTGGGGGATTGTCTGCATGGGAGGGGGTGAGAGGTGGGGGACTGTCTGCATGGGAGGGGTGTTAGGTGGGGGCTGTCTGCATGGGAGGGGGTGTTAGGTGGGGGCTGTCTGCAATGGAGGGGTGAGAGGTGGGGGCTGTCTGCATGGGAGGGGGTGAGAGGGGGGGACTGTCTGCATGGGAGGGGGTGTTAGGTGGGGGCTGTCTGCATGGGAGGGGGTGAGAGGTGGGGGACTGTCTGCATGGGAGGGGCTGTTAGGTGGGGGGCTGTGTGCATGGGAGGGGGTGAGAGGTGGGGGACTGTGTGTGGGAGGGGCTAAATTGTGGCTCGTCGCGGGATATGAAGCGGTATATTGTTGCCTGAAGGAGAGAAGTAGTGCAAGTAGAAGTAGTAGTAGTAGTAGTAGTAGTAGTAGTAGTAGTAGTAGTAGTAATAGAGCAAGGAGAACGTAGTGCGTGTACAGGGAGAAGTTACTGCAGGTACAGAAGTGGGAAAACAGTGGTGGTGGGGAATTACGTGTGTATACCAGGAAGGAAGGAAGGAAGGAAGGAGGAAGGGATGGCTGGGGGTGATGATGGTAGGGAGGGAGGGAGGGATGTTGACAATGATAAGTGTCACTACCAGCGCACGCACACACACACACACACACATGCACTCTCTCACACACACACACACACACACACACACACACACACACACACACACACACACACACACACACACACACCACACCCACACCCACCCACCCACCCACCACCCACCCCACCCACCCACCCACACAACCACACACACACACACACACACACACACACACACACACACACACACACACACACACACACACACACACACACACACACACACACACACACTGGTGTTATGCCATCTGAGTGGTGGGTTGGTAGGATAGTGCCACTTTACAAGAATAAAGGTGACATTCAGGATGTTAATAATTACCGGGGGATCACTTTGCTTAGCTGCATGGGGAAGCTGTTCACCTCTATACTCAATGAGAGACTTAATGAATACTCAAATAGTTTGTTAATTATTAATGAAACCAAGCAGGCTTTAGGCATGGATACTCCACTTTGAATCACAAATTTTTGCTGAAGTGTGTAATTGATCTGTTTAGCTGGAAGAAAAGGAAGCTTTTTTGTCTGTTTGTGGACTATAAGAAAGCTTTTGCTATGGTGTGGCGTGAAGGTTTGTGGTATAAGCTAGTGAGGGAAAAGGTGAATGGAAAAGTATTTAATGTCATCAGAAATATGTACAATAACATCAGGTCTTGTGTCATGCTTAACCAACAGACATCAGATACCTTTGTATGTAATGGAGGGGTGAGGCAAGGCGAAAATGTGTCACCTTTGCTTTTTGCTTTTTATATTAATGATCTTGAAAGTAAATTACTTGAATATAATTGTAATTGTGTAAATTTTGGTGATGATTTCTTAAATTCATATATAAAACTTCTTGTTCTAATGTATGCAGATGATACAATCATATTCTGTGACAGTGTGGATGGTATGAAGCAGACACTGATTGCTCTGAATTTGTATTGTAATGAATGGAAATTGAAGCTTAACTGTGACAAAACAAAAATAGTCCTGTTTAGTAGGGGAAAAGCTAACCTAGATAATTATGCATTTGCATTTGGTGGTGAAAACATTGAGGTTGTAGAGCAATATAAGTATCTTGGTGTGTTATTTAATTACAATGGAAGGTTTCGTAAAGGTGAGCTGGAGCTTAAAGAACAGGCAACAAGAGCCATGTACTCATTGATAGGTAAGTGTAGGAAGTTTGACTTGCCAGTTGACATGCAGATTGAACTTTTTAATACCATGGTACTACCTATACTGACTTATGCATCTGAGATCTGGGGATATAATATCATTAGAGAGTTAGAAACATTGCATCTGAAATTCTTAAAACAGTTACTAGGAGTTCATAAAAATCTAGTAATGACATGGTATATGGCGAACTTGGAGTATTTCCACTTGGCATACATATAAAGAGCAGAATGATAGGATATTGGTCTAAGCTAATTTCAGGAAAAGATACAAAATATAGCTATATAATGTATCAATGCTTATTGCAGTTGGATAGGTTAGGGATTTATACCTCTCCATGGTTAGCCTGCATCAAAAATATTTGTAATGAATGTGGTATGTCAGGTATGTGGTTGTTGCAAGATGTCCCTAACACAACATGGGTTAAAAAGGCTGTGGAATTGAGATTGAAAGACCGTGGATTGCAACTTGGCATGGTAACTTAGTAACAAAATCTTTATGTAGCAACTACAAGCTATTTAAGCTAGATTATGGCATGGAATGGTACATTGTAAATTTACAGAAGACCAGCCGAATCATGATGACTAGATTAAGAACTAGTAATAACAGATTGCCTGTAAATGCTGGTAGATATGAAGGTGTAAATAGAGAAGATCGGATATGTAACAAGTGTGACGCTGGGGTTGTAGGAGATGAGTTTCATGTCTTTTTTAAATGTAATAACACTGAAATTGTGAGGTTACGTGACATGTATATACCAAATTATTATACATATAGGCCAACAAGTTTCAAATATATTTCGTTGATGCAAAACACCAATGTAAAAGTAATTAAGAATTTATCTTTATTTTTGGGGTCAGTGCTAAGTATGTTTAGATGAGTTTATGTTAGTCATTAGTATTTTCCAATTATTTTTTCTTGATACCTATTTTTTTTTCTTCTGTTTTTTTGCTTAGTTATGTACCATTATATTTGTATGATTTAAATTGTTGAATCCTCTGGGAGCTGTACTCCATACTTTTTTTATAAAGTCTGAGCTTACCCAATAAATTCAATTCAATTCAATTCAATGCACACACACACACACACACACACACACACACACACACACACACACACACACACACACACACACACACACACACACACACACACACACACACACACACGCACACACACACACACACACACACACACACACACACACACACACACACACACACACACACACACACACACACACACACACACACACTTCGCTGGTTTTCAGGTTAGTGTCATAATTTCACACGCCGCGCCGCACATGACCTGGTTACTTTCATGCACACTTCACTGAACGTTGAAAAAGCCAATATTCACCCAACTATACGTATAGAAATCCTCTAATATCAATGAATAAGCAGTATTTTTATGATGAGGCATGTTTGTGTCACAGCAATATTCTTCTCGTGAAAAAAAATATAAATTCCAGTAAGCCAGGACAATAGTTCCGCGTGAACAATTCCCAATATCCTGAAATTCTGGAAATCCATTTGGCGTCTGTGTGTGTGTATGTGTGTGTGTGTGTGTGTGTGTGTGTGTGTGTGTGCGTGTGTATGTGTGTGTGTGTGTGTGTGTGTGTGCGTGTGTGCGTGTGTATGTGTGTGTGTGTGTGTGTGTGTGTGTGCGTGTGCGTGTGCGTGTGTGTGTGTGTGTGTGACGTTTCTGCATCACTGTGAAGGGAATAATACAGGAATAATTTACAGGAACTACCACGTGTAGGTCTCGCGGCCTCTTGTAGCTTCCTTATTTTCTTATGTTCTTATGTCTCGCGGCCTCTTGTAGCTTCCTTATTTTCTTGTTCTTATGTTCTTATGTCTCGCGGCCTCTTGTAGCTTCCTTATTTTCTTGTTCTTATGTTCTTATGTCTCGCGGCCTCTTGTAGCTTCCTTATTTTCTCATTTCTTATGTTCTTATGTCTCGCGGCCTCTTGTAGCTTCCTTATTTTCTCATGTTCTTCTGTTCTTATATCTCGCGGTCTCTTGTAGCTTCCTTATTTTATTAAGTTCTTATGTTCTTATGTCTCGTGGCCTCTTGTAGCTTCCTTATTTTCTCATGTTCTTATGTTCTTATATCTCGCGGCCTCTTGTAGCTTCCTTATTTTCTTGTTCTTATGTCTCGCGGCCTCTTGTAGCTTCCTTATTTTCTCATGTTCTTATATCTCGCGGCCTCTGTGTCAGCTCATGTCTTATATCGCGGCTTTACTTATGTTTCTTATGTCTCGCGGCCTCTTGTAGTTTCCTTATTTTCTTATGTTCTTATGTTCTTATGTCTCGCGGCCTCTTGTAGTTTCCTTATTTTCTTATGTTCTTATGTCTCGTGGCCTCTTGTAGCTTCCTTATTTTCTTATTTTTTTATGTTCTTATGTCTCGCGGCCTCTTGTAGATTCCTTATTTTCGTAAGTTCTTATGTTCAAATGTCTCGTGGCCTCTTGTAGCTTCCTTATTTTCTTATGTTCTTATGTCTCACAGCCTCTTGCAGCTTCCTTATGTTCCTATGTTCTAATGTTCTAATGAATAATAACAAGGGTCGCGACGTGCCTAGAGTTTGCAGATGCCCTCATCGGCGCCTCACACCAGGTATGCACACTGACGGCACGGCACGCTCAGGGCGGCAGCCAACCCGCGGAAGTGCCTGCAACCCACACTGTTAATGACGAGAGCAAGGCAAGGCAGTGTGGGTGGCCGCGATAAACAGTCTATAGCGGTGCCGTGTTTGCCTCGC
>JACEEZ010012676.1:15000-20000 GCA_016584305.1 Chionoecetes opilio | reverse complement strand
GCCTCCCTCCCTTTACGGCCCGCCAGCACGCAGCTACTATTGTTTTGATGACCTTTAACCTCCCGCCGGGGGCCTACCTTCCTGACAGTCACGAGGGGGTCTTTTCACACCCACACACACACACACACACACACACACACACACACACACACACACACACACACACACACACACACACACACACACACACACACACACACACACACACACACACACACACACACACACACAAAAACTGAAAAAGATAGATAGATAGATAGATACAGAGAGAGAATGAGTTTATGTATGTATGTGTGTGTGTGTCTGTGTGTGTGTGTGTGTGTGTGTGTGTGTGTGTGTGTGTGTGTGTGTGTGTGTGTGTGTGTGTGTGTGTGTGTGTGTGTGTTTATTTGCATCATTCATGTTACACCTTCCACACAAAACAAGTAAATACACATATTGATTCTTGACCCCATGCTTTTTTTCGGTCAAAGAAGTCAAAAGCTTACTGTCCACTTGTACTTTATCATCAGAATATTTAGAAAGTTATGGATTACGTACAGCAAACACTCCTTACTTTTCTTATTTAAATTTACATACGTCTCCATCTCTCACCTTACCCAAGAGAATCAATAGTATTACATAGAACACATTTATTGCATTATTAGCTTTACGTTCTACTAGCGGCTATTTCTGTTCTTTCTTTGCTTTTGATGCTCTATTTCTATCTTTTTATTTCTATTTTTATTTCCCGCGATGTAAAAGTGAAAAAGCGTCTAAATTCCACTAAAGCTTGTAGTGGGCCTAATCTAAGTTTGTTAAGGAAATATGATCCTCGCCTAACTGTATCTCGGGACTAGTGAGGCTTTATTCCGACCTCCACTGTGGGTAGCGAAGAGCCCACTACCGCCTCCACTGTGGGTTGTCGGAGGGCCCACTACCGCCTCTACTGTGGGTAGCGAAGGGCCCACTACCGCCTCCACTGTGGGTTGTCGGAGGGCCCACTACCGCCTCCACTGTGGGTTGTCGGAAGGCCCACGATCGCCTCCACTGTGGGTATCGAGGCCCACTACCGCCTTCACTGTGGTTGTCGGAGGGCCCCTACCGCCTCCTGTGGATTGTCTCGAACTCCCACATACTCGCCCCATGTTTTTTCGGTCAAAGAAGTCAAAAGCTACTGTCCACTTGTACGTTTATCATCAGACTACTTAGAAATGTATGGTTACGTACAGCAACACTCCTTACTCTTATTAAATTACAACGTCCCACTCTCACCTTACCAATGAATCATAGTATGTACATAGAACACCATGTATTGCAATGCCCTATACGCTTTACGTTGTTACTAGGGCCACTCTGTTCTTTACTTTTGGTTTCAGCGCTACTTTCTATCTTTTTCGATTCCCATTTTATTTCCTCGCAATTGTAAAGTGAAAAGCGGCTCACTAATTCCAAGATTAGAGCTTGTAGTGGGCCATATCTAGTTTGGTTAAAGGGACAATATGATCCCTCGCCTAACTGGTATCTCGGGGCCAGTGAACTTTATCCGCCTCACACTGTGGGTAGCGAAGAGCCCACTACCGCCTCCACTGTGGGTTGTCGGAGGGCCCACTACCGCCTCTACTGTGGGTAGCGAAGGGCCCACTACCGCCTCCACTGTGGGTTGTCGAGCGAGCGGGCCCCACTACCGCCTCCACTGTGGGTTGTCGGAGGGCCCACTACCGCCTCTACTGTGGGTAGCGAAGGGCCCACTACCGCCTCCACTGTGGGTTGTCGGAGGGCCCACTACCGCCTCCACTGTGGGTTGTCGGAGGGCCCACTACCGCCTCCACTGTGGGTATCGGAGGGCCCACGCCGCGTCACCCCGCCTCGTAATGTATGCCGCCAGCACCATCGCTCTCTAACCTGGTTTACCCTGTAGGCAACACCGACTCATTGAAATTCCCCGTGAAGAGTGTCGGGGAACAGTCAGCGGCGGGTCCAAGGGGGTGGGGGAAGCGGGTCACTTACAGAACGGCAAAACGAGGTTAAGATCGGATTTCCTCCCGGTATAAAAGAATTGTCGAAAGTGGAGAAAAAAAGGCAATCGTACCTTAGGTGAAAATATTCGGACTCCACGCCCTGTAGGAGGCAGACGAAAGGTAAATTTTCAATCAAGAATATATGGAAACAGCTTTGAGGATTGTACGTACGTGTGGCAGGGACGGGCAGGGGCAGAGCAGCAGTGGCGCCATCAGGACATGGTGACAGGGGTGGCCCAGGCTGGACACACATCTAGTTTAGGGTGGCCATGGCATAAACATTTCAATAAACGGTGGTTACATTTTCATTAAATTTCTGACTCAGATCTGGGGTAGCCACAGGCCTGGCCAGCCCCTAGATCCGCCACTGCAGCAGTTGAAACCGGTAGATTTTTTTTTTCCTGGCCGGGGGATCAGGAGGAGGAGGAGGAAGGTACTCCCTCCTCCCCCTCATTGCTATTCCGCGCGGCTCGCCACATCAGGCAAGGAAGAATACGAGGCGCGCAAATTTTCGAAACATATAAAACTGTTAGAAGCAAGCGACGCGCGAGCCTTGCAAGCCAATGTGTGCGTGTGCGTGTGTGTGTGTGCGTGTGCGTGTGCGTGTGCGTGTGTGTGTGTGTGTGTGTGTATTCATCTAGTTGTATTTTACAGGGCCTGAGCAACGCTCGTATGGCCCCGTCTCCATATCAACATTTTTTTATCATTCATCCTTAGTGCTTAGTTTTGGCCGAAGCCACCACCCCGGAGAGCAGGTCACAAACCCCGGCTAACACCCGGTACCCATTCACTGCTGGGTGGACAGGGGCTCGGGTTTTAAGGAAACAACCCATCTGTTTCCGCTCCGCCTGGGGATCGAACCCGGGACTTCTCGGTTGTGAACCGGGCGTGCTTCCCCTACACTACGGAGTACCCTAAGTGTACCGGAGTACCTACGGAGTGTGTGTGTGTGTGTGTGTGTGTGTGTGTGTGTGTGTGTGTGTGTGTGTGTGTGTGTGTGTGTGTGTGTGTGTGTGTGAGAGAGATAAGAGGCGGAGGACAAGTTCTGACGATTTCGAAAGACACCCTTTTCTTGCGACTTGTTTTTCCTGAGCCTTTACGAGTATATTTGCAGCTAAATAAATACCTACCTACAAATACTTACCTTCGCTGTTTATATTTACCTGCTTTCAGCTAGGTGTTCTGCCCACGCATCTATAAACTTCTCTTAATTTCGTTATTGATATCAATGTTGTAAACCTCCTTCATTTAGCCCTGCCATACATATGCAACCAAGAGACCATATATTTTGTCCTCATCTCCACCTCTGGTTCTTTAGTTCCTCAGCACCAGGACAGCAAAGTTTAGAAGTTGAGAGTTTTTTGGCGGGAAAACCTGCAAGGACATTAGCCTGTATAGTAACTGAGTCTTCTGATAGACGGTAAGGGCTACTGACCAATTGCTTATATAGAGAGAGTGGCCTTAACGAATCCGTGGTGTATTAGATAGATAGATGAGAAACTTGAATGGGTCTTTTAACGAGGTAAGTCAAGAGATATGAAAGTTAGGATGAAGATAACGAAGAATGAGCAAGAAATTTATATCATTGGTGAATGTGAGTACCTATTGAGTGCATTTCATTAGTAAAAGTAGGTTAGTTGCAGTAAAGACGAGATACAGTAGAGGAATGAGGAGGTCTGTGACGAGGACGGAATGTCATAACGAAGGAAGCCACTTATATTAATGGGCCATTGGCGTGACTAGGGATATGTAAGGAAAGTAATCAACGTTCATGAGAGAGAGAGAGAGAGAGAGAGAGAGAGAGAGAGAGAGAGAGAGAGAGAGAGAGAGAGAGAGAGACAGACAGACACAGAGAGAGACAGACAGACACAGAGAAAGCAGACAAGACAGACAGACAGACAAACAGAGACAGAGGCAGACAGACAAAGAGAGAGACAGAGATACACAGAGAAAGACAGAGAGAGAAAACCTGTCACTGCTCGAATTTTTTTATACAGTATAGCTAATCCTTATCAGTATGGTATCTATTATATCTCTTTGAGCCAGCACGAGAGGCAAGATCCGTCCCTTTATCTCTCTCTCTCTCTCTCTCTCTCTCTCTCTCTCTCTCGCTCTTCTCTCTTCTCCCTCTTTTCCTGGATGGTTTGGGCTGGTGGCTCGCGCTCGTCGCCTTTTCTTCTCTCTCTATCTTCTCCTCTTCTCCTCTTCCCTTCCTTCTCTTTTTCTCCTCTCTCTCTCTCTTCCCTTTCTCCTCTCTCTCTTTTCTTCTCCCCCTCTTCACTCTCCGGTAATCACAACACTCCCTTTCTTCGCATTCAGGACGTAATGACACAAAAGCGACACCGTATATATGAGTCGTACATAATTTTTCCAAGGCGGGACAAAATTTATGACTCTGATAGTGTTTTTTTCTTCCAATGTCTGTTTCATTTCCCATCTTTTTCTCTCTCTCTCTGTTCGTTATTACTCTCACGTCGTCTTGATTATATGACGAAGGGTGATAGAGGAATAAATCATGTGTTTGGGAGTTATATTCACATGTTTGATGGCTATTACTCTTCCCTTTTACTTTTACATACAAAACTGTTAAAATATCGGATGCAGAATTACATGAACACATTTCGCCTTTGAAACAGACAAAGTTTCTGATTTACTATAAGAGATACTAATATCCCTCAATAACCACCAACACCCACACGTTTAGATCCCAGCATGTTACCCGTAACATATACTGTAGAGCCACAAAGTAACATTAAAGTAACAAAGCAAACCAGGAGTAAAAAAACAAAAAGGAAAGTTTTTTAATGGTACTGGTTTTGCTTTATTAGTTTTTTCTTAGTTATTTTCTTAGTATCTAAGGTAGCGAAAGGAAGGTTTACGGAAACCAGTACCAATCTGTTTCGACTTTTTCTGCCATTCCCCTTTCCGTTTCCTGTCAAAGTTTGTATTTTTTTCTTCTTTGCCCGGGCACCCCCGTTCCGTGTTTCTCTCTCTTTTTCT
>JACEEZ010012676.1:2500-10000 GCA_016584305.1 Chionoecetes opilio | reverse complement strand
TAATGTGCAATGGCCAATAGTGTAAAAAAAACACCACATAACAGTGAAATTTCAAAATACACAATATGAGGAGAGAGAGAGAGAGAGAGAGAGAGAGAGAGAGAGAGAGAGAGAGAGAGAGAGAGAGAGAGAGAGAGAGAGAGACAGAGAGAGAGAGAGAGAGAGAGAGAGAGAGAGAAATCCTTAGACCTTTTACAAATAGACTGCTTTATCTTTTTTTTTGGGGGGGACGAAAATCTACATAATGATATATTGAAAGTGAAGAAGGCGATTTGTCATCATTCATTGAAGAGGCTTTTTTTCACTTTTTTTGTGTGTGGTGGCTCATGTCGATTAATTTATGAGTATTAGAAAAAAAATAGTTTTAATCAATAATGAACAATTGTATGATAGTACAACATGTAGAAAAAAGTGTAAGCTTGTGAAGTGAAGTAAGTCATGGTGAAGAGATCAGCCTTTCTTATGTTATTGAACTTGACGTTATAGTAATATTTATCATTGGAATTACTTAAAGTTTCAGAAATCTACTATAAGTCATTATTACTACTTACTTATTATTACTCCTACTACTTATAGACATTTCAAAAGCCAAGCGAAGGGATGAATGTTTTTTATTCACGCCTTGTGATGCGAACTTGAGTGGCCTATTCCAACACTGTATTGAGGCGAATCTTCCCTCAAGCCTGCCTGTGCACGGACCTACACTTCCTTCCTCTGCCTGTGTGTGTGTGTGTGTGTGTGTGTGTGTGTGTGTGTGTGTGTGTGTGTGTGTGTGTGGGTGGGTGGTGGGTGGGTGGGTGTGTGTGTGTGCCTGTGTCTGTGTGTGTGCCTGTGTCTGTGTCTGCCTGTCTCTCCTGCCCTCAAGCTTGCCTGTGTACGGACCTACACTACATCCCTCTGCCTGTGTGTGTGTGTGTGTGTGTGTGGGTGTGTGTGTGTGTGTGTGTGCGTGTGTGTGTGTGTGTGTGTGTGTGTATGTGTGTGTGTATGTGTGTGTGTCTGCCTGTCTCTCCTGCCCTCAAGCTTGCCTGTGTACGGACCTACACTACATCCCTCTGCCTGTGTATGTGTGTGTGTGTGTGTGTGTGTGTGTGTGGTGTATGTGTGTGTGTGTGTGTGTGTGTGTGTCTGTGTGTCTGCCTGTCTTTATTCCGCACGACGCCTTGTCTCATTCTTATTTCTTTCCACAATATCAAGAAATTCTGTTGCGATCCACATCCCATCACGTCAGTTTTCTCTCCACTCTTCAATGTAACAAATATGTCAGCTCAGGAGTCTGAAACTATGATATATATTTCCGCCACACGCAGGAATAGACTAACTTGCCATGTCTCGCCTTTGGAAAAATAGCAGATCGTAATTTGCCCGAAACATCAACACATTTACCATTAGTGTAATGATTCTGTGCCTCGTGTCTTAATCTGGCAACACGAATAGCAGTGTTGTTGTTCGGGGGAGTGACTCTGGTATTAACCCCTTCACTCCCAGAGCTTTCCTTTGCTATATAAATTCGTCTGTTGTTAGCCATGAAATTACGAAAACTAACTGAATATACCAAATTAGCTAGTGGACAAGGATACTAAACAGGTCATGTCTGTAAAATATTGCTTATATCCATTAAAATCGTCTAATGGTGGTCAAATTACAATGGAAATTACGTTCTGGGCCTCTGGGGATTAAAGTAACTCTAGTGTGCGAGGTGTGAGTAAAAAACTTTAATATTACGATATAATGTGTAACATGATTTTGCTCTACAGGTTATTTTGTATTCTAAACATGAATTGAGTGTTGGCCGCTACAAGGCTGAAGAGATATATAATTTAGGTTAGGGATTACCAATGTTTCATACGTAAACTTTTAGATCATTATTCGTGATTAACGATTAACTCCTGACCACTTTTATGACGCACTTTACATGTTATTCACATTTTCCTTAAATTTCTCACCGGCGAAGAGGAGGCTGCTATAACACAGGCACACTGACGCCCCTCGTACCCAGGTGTATTCTCCGTGTGTACAATACCTCTGTTCACTCCTACATCACCTTTCTCCCTAACACCCTCCCCACCCAGGTATAGCTGCTCTATACCTATACTCCTATATATACTACCTATACCTCTGCTCACCCCTGTATCCTCTCTCTTTCCCTTACAGCACCTCCTGCGACGACCTGCGCGAGGCGTCGTGTCGCTTCACCGCCAGCAACACCAACAACGACGACGTCACCTCGTCCCTCATGTACCTGCACCACCTGCCCCACGTCACCCAGTTCTGCGACGTGTCCACCCACCAGGTGTCCCCGCCCACCAAGCACAACGCCCTCTGCAGCCACCGCTCAGCCTGGAGTGTCATCTTGGAGCACGAGGACTTTGTCAGCGGCAGGTGAGAGGGGGGCGGCGAGGAGGAGACGGGCCGGGCTGCATATTCCCGTTTTCTGGAACTGTATGTCGCGTTTACTCATGAACACGTCAGGTTAGGTTACGTTAGGCTACGGATAGGGTAGGATAGGTTTTCCTTATGGCCGTTCGGTAACTTTGCGTGGGAATCACAATGAGGGTATTTTCGAGAAGATCCTATGGTTAGTTTCGGAGCTACAGCCAAGCGTCTTCACTCGGAAACCACATACTCGCATAGAGAGCGGGAATATGCTGCGGCAGGGCAACCGATATTATACAGAGTAATGCGTATGGCTGACCTTGCCGCCATAGATTTTTTTTTATTTTTTTTTTTATACCTCACGAAGGACTGGTCAAGGGCAAAAAAAATGAGGTAACAAAAAGCTTAGTTGCCAGTCCCTATAAAGAAGACAGTAAGCGAATAAAGAAAGGGAGGTGACTCAACCCCCCCTAGCATCCAGTCAACCCCCCGCCCCTTAGCATACATTAACCCCCCTCCCCGTGGCATTCAGTCAGCCCCCCCCCCCTGGCATCCAGACTCCAAGCTCAATTCTGCCCTCAAAGTCATGATTCCCGAATAAAGAAAGCAAGCGAGGAGCCTTCCCCGCTTTGTGCCTTCACCTCAAAGATAAATTTCAAAGTCTGTCTGAAAAGGAACCACACTCCCCTCTGCCAATACTAAATCAACAGAAACATGACACAGGAACACGGGAGCAATACATGTTTACCTGTCTCTGCTGTGTTTGGGCAGCCGAGGTAGCTACACAGGCAGAGTGTTTCAGCGCCCGGACAGAATGGAAAAGTTTTACGCTTGTACTGCCAGGATTAATTAGATACTTTTGGCTTTAATTAATTAACTTTCAGCGTCATAATTTGTAAGCGGCGTTCATGTTGATAGGTAGAGCTGAGCGTCACTCCTCATCGCTCGCCGCTTCTGATCCGAACCCTCTCGCTGTGGCTACTCAGACTCCTACTGAAAATTAATAGTAGTAGTATTTTCAAGATGATAATAAGGAGTTTTATGCTTTAAGTCATCAGTTTCTTGTGTCTCTAATTGTTCGAAGGATGATACTTTTATGCATTGGTATAAAGCCATGTCAGTACTAATTAACTACTGACCAAAAAAGATGGGTCTCTAATTGTTTAAAGGATGGTACTTCTCTATGCATTGGTGTAAAGTTATTTCAGTACTCTATTACTATTATTACTATTTCTATACTACTATTTCACTACCAACAGAAAAAGATAGTTTCGGGTAATGGTACAAAATAATCACCCCTCAACTGCCACTCAAGTTGAACGTTCCGTCAGAGGCAGGGAAATATACCGTTGATATTACATGAGTATTGAAACAACCTTGCATCGCCATATAAACAGGAACATTGAATTAAATAAACATGACATTGATACACCGACAAAATGAATGATTATGAAAGAATAATCTAATCAAAGGCCTTGGAAACGCATTGGACAAAGAGACGGGAAAGGAGACAACTCGACCTAAACAATCTTTGTATTCTTCTTTTTTACATCACAAAGGACTGGCCAAGGGGGAAAAAAGAGGTAACAAAAAGCCCAATTAGTTATCAGTGTCTATAAAGATCAAAGAAGACAGTAAGAGAATAAATAAGAGTCATGGGGAAGTTAGTAAACACCAACACCAAAATTGAAGTGTAGGGAAGTCCAGCCTTTATCCTCCGTCTGCCCTTCATTAATATCGGCGAGTCCAGCCTTTACCCCCCGTGTGCCCTTCATTAATATCGGCGAGTCCAGCCTTTATCCTCCGTGTGCCCTTCATTAATATCGGCGAGTCCAGCCTTTACTCCCCGTGTGCCCTTCATTAATATCGGCGAGTCCAGCCTTTACCCCCGTGTGCCCTTCATAATATCGGCGAGTCCAAGCCTTTACCCCCGTGTGCCCTTCATTAATATCGGCGAGTCCAGCCTTTACCCCCCTGTGCCCTTCATTAATATCGGCGAGTCCAGCCTTACCCCCCGTCTGCCCTTCATTAATATCGGCGAGTCCAGCCTTTACCCCCGTGTGCCCTTCATTAAATATCGGCGAGTCCAGCCTTTACCCCCCGTCTGCCCTTCATTAATATCGGCGAGTCCAGCCTTTACCCCCGTGTGCCCTTCATTAATATCGGCGAGTCCAGCCTTACCCCCCGTGTGCCCTTCATTAATATCGGCGAGTCCAGCCTTTACCCCCCGTCGCCCTTCATTAATATCGGCGAGTACCAGCCTTTACCCCCCGTGTGCCCTTCATTAATATCGGCGAGTCCAGCCTTTACCCCCGTGTGCCCTTCATTAATATCGGCGAGTCCAGCCTTTACCCCCGTGTGCCCTTCATTAATATCGGCGAGTCCAGCCTTTACCCACCGTCTGCCCTCATTAATATCGGCGAGTCCAGCCTTTACCCACCCGTGTGCCTTTCATTAATATCGGCGAGTCCGCCTTTACCCCCCGTGTGCCCTTCATTAATATCGGCGAGTCCAGCCTTTACCCCCGTGTGCCCTTCATTAATATCGGCGAGTCCAGCCTTTACCCCCCGTGTGCCCTTCATTAAATCGGCGAGTCCAGCCTTACCCACCGTCTGCCCTTCATTAATATCGGCGAGTCCAGCCTTTACCCCCCGTGTGCCTTCATTAATATGGGCGAGTCCAGCCTTTATCCCGCGGTGTGCCCTTCATTAATATCGGCGAGTCCAGCCTTTACCCCCGTGTGCCTTTCATTAATATCGGCGAGTCCAGCCTTTATCCTCCGTGTGCCCTTCATTAATATCGGCGAGTCCAGCCTTTATCTCGCGTGTGCCTTTCATTAATATCGGCGAGTCCAGCCTTTACCCCCCGTGTGCCTTCATTAATATCGGCGAGTCCAGCCTTTATCCCGCGTGTGCCTTTCATTAATATCGGCGAAGTCCAGCCTTTATCCTCCGTGTGTCCTTCATTAATATCGGCGAGTCCAGCCTTTATCTCGCGTGTGCCCTTCATAATATCGGCGAGTCCAGCCTTTACCCCCGTGTGCCCTTCATTAATATCGGCGAGTCCAGCCTTTATCTCGCGTGGTGCCCTTCATTAATATCGGCGAGTCCAGCCTTTACTCCCCGTGTGCCCTTCATTAATATCGGCGAGTCCAGCCTTTATCCTCCGTGTGCCCTTCATTAATATCGGCGAGTCCAGCCTTTACCCCCGTGTGCCCTTCGTGACTGGCGGCGTCGAGTCCCTGCAAGCATGATGAATACAGGTGTGTACATTGCAGTAACCCGGGCGGCGAGGCAACCAAGGACGTGACGCCCACCTTCACCTACGTGCGTCCCGTGACCGCCCGCTACGTCATCGTGGTGGAGGACACGGCCATCATGAATATGCAGGTGAGTCCCTCCTCCTCCTTCACACCTTGCTCCCGTTTTCTTCCCTTCCTGTCATGTGGAAAACTAGAAAAACGTAGATTTATGAATTAAATATAGGGAGAAATAGGGAGAAAGAAATAGGTCCACAAAGAGGGAGGTAGTGCCAGACCTTCACACCTTGCTCCCGTTTCCTTCCCTTGCTGTCACGTGTTTTTTTAATTTTCATACACGTATTTCTTCTTCCCAGAATTATTTTTTTTCAAATCAAGGTAACAAGGTTTCAAGGTTTCAAGGTACTCCGTAGTGTAGTGGTCAGCACGCTCGGTTCACAACTGAGAATCCCGGGTTCGATCCTCGGGCGGAGAGGAGATAGATGGGCAGACTTCCTAAAACCCAAGCCCCTGTCCACCCAGCACTGGCAGTGGCGACAGTTAGCCGGGGGTTGTAACCCACCTCTCGGGATGGTAGTTTCGGCCAACACTAAGCACTAAGGATGAATGATACAAAAAAATGCAGCTATGGAGACGGGGCCATACGAGTGTAGCTCAGGCCCTGTAAAATACAACTATAAATAGATGAATACACACACACACACACACATACACACACACACACACACAACACACACACTCACACCACACTCACACACACACACAGACACACGCACACACACAATCCCTCCACTACCCTGCCTCTTCCCTCTGCCCACCACCATCGAGTATCGCCGCGGCGCTGCTCGCTACACATAACCTTCGAAAATTGTTTTAATATTCGCGGCAAAATTTGTTCAACCACCCAAATCCTCTTTGGCAGCAATATTGATGAGGGAAACCGCTTGGCGACTCCCAAAGGCATCCAAACGCCACAGGAATTTCATTCAAAGGCTTTTGAAATATTAATATCGACACCTTTGTTGAATGATATTACTTTGTGTGTGTGTGTGTTTGTGTGTTGTGTGTGTGTGTGTGTGTGTGTGTGTGTGTGTGTGTGTGTGTGTGTGTGTGTGTGTGTGTGTGTGTGTGTGTGTGTGTGTGTGTGTGTGTGTTTTACATCACAAAGGACTGACTGGCCAAGGGCACAACAAAAATGGGTAACACAAAGCCCGCTTAGTTGCCAGTCCCTATAAAAAAGACAGTAAGAGAATAAAATAAAAAAGAGGGGTGAGCCAATTTAGTTCGGGAGGTGTCTTGTTACTCTTCTTTTGAAAAGATTTAAGTCATAGGAAAGTGGAAAAATAGAAACAGGAAGAGAGTTCCAGAGTTTACCAGTGAAAGGGATGAAAGAGTAAAGATACTGATTAACTCTTGCATTAGGCAGATGGACAGAATAGGGATGAGAATGAGTAGAAAGACTTGTGCAGCGAGGCCGCGGGAGGGGGGGAGGCATGCAGTTAGCAAGTTCAGAAGAGCAGTGAGCATGAAAATAACGGTAGAAGAGAGCAAGAGAAGCAACTTTGCGGCGGTGATTTAAAGATTGAAGACAGTCAGTCAGAGGAGAGGAGTTGATGAGACGAAAAGCTTTTGACTCAACCCTGTTTAGGAGAGCTGTATGAGTGGATCCTCCCCAAAAATGTGAAACATACTCCATACATGGGCGGATAAGGCCCCTGTAGATAGCAAGCAATTGGGAGGGAGAAAAAAAAGGACGCAGACGCCACAGGACACCTAACTTCTTAGAAGCTGTTTTAGCAAGAGATGAGATGTGAGATTTCCAGTTCAGATTTTCAGTAAAAGATAGTCCTAGAATGTTCATTGTA
>JACEEZ010012675.1:97500-102500 GCA_016584305.1 Chionoecetes opilio | reverse complement strand
CTCTCTCTCTCTCTCTCTCTCTCTCTCTCTCTCTCTCTCTTTCTAGACACAATGCCTTACTAAATCAATTTATCAAAGCCTATTGAGTCACTTGAGTATTTTCCCAACCTTCCTTACAGCGTCCACGGGGCACACACTGTATAGCCATCGCTCTCAAAAGCATCGTGACTAATTCAATATCCGAATAAATGCCCCAGACAAAGGCTATCAGGAAGAGGCAAGCAATGGGGGGGGGATGGAGGGAAGGAAGGAGAGACAGATGGAGATATGGAGTGAGAAAGGCAGAGAAGGGATGGAGAAAGGGTGGTGATGACGTCAGGGAAAACAAAGGTAGGCAGGATTGAAACCTATTAAAGGTAATTGAATCCGATTTGACCTGGTCTGAGCGACTACTTCAATCGTTTTATGGAGAGAGAGAGAGAGAGAGAGAGAGAGAGAGAGAGAGAGAGAGAGAGAGAGAGAGAGAGAGAGAGAAGAGAGAGAGAGAAGAGAGAGAGAGGAGAGAGAGAGAGAGAGAGAGAGAGAGAGAAGAGAGAGAGAGAAGAGAGAGAGAGAGAGAGAGAGAGAGAGAGAGAGAGAGAGAGAGAGAGAGATACCGACAGACAGAGTATACGCTAACACGGGCAAACTTGATACACCAGTTCGCCCCTCGCGTAATACAACAATAGCCGCCACCACAGTATATTAATGTATATCATATGTATGTATGTGTGAATGAAATACAATCTCAAAAAGTAGAAGCATGGCTGAGTAAGATAACATTGTAGAAAGTAAAAAAACCACTTGTAGTCAATAGCCTAACAGTCCTAACACCTTTATATGAATATCAATATCAGAATAAAGATATACGAAAAATAACTTCAGAATGACACAAAAGCTACAAACCGTATAAAAAGGCACAATAAATAAGACAAAAAGTAGGTAACGAATACAAGAAAAGTGTCAAAATCTACGTCAGAAAACATGAAAACGTCAGAAAACATGGAAAACGTCAGAAAACATGAAAACGTCAGAAAACATGAAACACCCGACACCCGCAGCAGCCACAGTCGTAAACACCTTTGAAGTCCAGCCTCGAGTCACCTTCAGAGGGCGAGGCCGTGCAGGAATCCGATCGCCTCATATATAGGAAACCCTCGGAAAAAGATATTGACTGTCGCCACACCAATAGGCCTACGGGAAAAACGTCGGAGTGTAGTAATATATCTATAATCCGGCGCCGACATGGTGGTCAGCGTCCCTCTCTGTCCGGCCCCAGGAAATTATGGGATATTATGGATTTAGGAGGCGATAGGGGGGATAAAAGGCAGGAGGTATGGGAGGAAAAGGAAGAGGAAGAAGGAGGAAGGAGGAAGTGGTGGTGGCGATAATGGTAGTGGGAGGCTCCAGGGGACAGAATGGGAGAACGTGGCAAAGAGGAATGTGAATCAAGAAAAAAAAAACCGATATTGGTAAAAAAGTTAAGATACAGACGATGATGAAAATGCTGTATAACTTAAGATCATACGTAAATTACTCTATAAAATTCATGTGTGTATAAAGTTTGAGATCAGAGCCTACAGCATTACGTACGTACTTGAGTAAAAAAATAGCTACTTTTGGATGCATATATTATGTCATCGTCAGCAAAGTGTTATTGGCGGTGGTAGGAGATATGCATGGAGCACCTTCATTATGACGGTTACAAGCTGGTCCTACCTCACCGCTCCATACACCCACCCCTGGTCAGCTGAATCCTTCATTATAGTAGGTATTGCAATTGATCAACACTGGCTCTCTTTTCTTCAATATAGATCATTTGCTTTGTTTTTGGAATACTGGAACACATAATCTACATCTTGGACACTAACTAGAAGGGACGTACAAATGCTGGATCCACGCTCATCTGCACACACACACACACACACACACACACACACACACACACACACACACACACACACACACACACACACACACACACACACACACACACACACACACACACACACACACACACACACACACACACACACACACACACACACACACACACACCATACGGTCACACACTCCCTGCATATAGTGATGCTGAGACCTCGATCACTATAATTTCCCTCTTCTTCCCTCACTCCCTACATTCCTTCCTCTCTTAACCCTCCGCCCACTTTTCTCCATCGCCCTACACTCTACAAAGTTCGCCTTGAAGGAAAATCAAGAGGTTTGTCCGTATGACCGCGAGTATTGGGTCTTCCATCTTGCTTAATGCTGACCTGTGCACGCGATTTATGATCAACTGGCTCACCCTTCTGCCTCTACCTTCTCCTCCCTCCACCTCCCCGAGTCCCTCTCTATGCCAAATTACTCTGCTGACTCTCCCTCAACGTAAAAGGTCGAAAGGTGATAAATTTCCCAGCCGGTGGAATGGGTTTCAATTGATATAAAGAGAAGACTTCAATTCTCCTCTTGAGCCTTCTCCGATTTATGGTCTATAAAGACTACCAACCACCACCCACCTCCGCGATGTAAGGGGGAGGTAAAAAGTAAAAACACACACACACACACACCACAACACACAACACACACACACACACACACACACACACACACACACATACACACACACACACACACACACACACACACACACACACACACACACACACACACACAAAACTCAAACACAAACAAACACACAACACATGAACATACATACATAAACACACACATACACACGACACACACACACACAAACACATACACACACACACACACACACACACACACACACACACACACACACACACACACACACACAAACTCAAACACAAACAAACACACAACACATGAACATACATACACAAACACACACATACACAACACACACACACACACACACACACACACACACACACACACACATACACATACATACACACAAACACACACACACACACACACACACACACACACACACACACACACACACACACACACACACACACACACACACACACGTGTCATGAGTAACAGGAAGCCTCTGTCGAGCCCTTCATCATTAAAGTCTAATTCTGGTGAGCAATTGCCCCATTTCCACATCACTTTAATTTCACGGAAACATAATTAACAACAAAACAACGCTGATACCCCGTCCTTCCCTCCCTCCCTCCCTCACTCACTCACTCACTCACTCGCACCGAAAGAAAATTCAATAAAAAACCTTGTCAATGAATTCAACAATGACAATAAAAATCAATCTCAATTAATATCCTCTCTGATTTCCTAAAATTCCAAAGCAAAATACAAAAAGCGGGCACAAAAAAGGGGACACCATTCAGAGTGTTGAATAGCCTGCGTGCTCTCGACGAATCCCGCTGCCTTAATTAAGCCACCGGACACCTGATGGCACACCCAACACCCAATGAAAGCATATCCGCATACGCCCTCTGATGTACGGATGCGAAAGGAGAATCCGAACCCAATTCTACACAAAAGAGACTTGAATAGTGTTTATGTGCCATCACCATTCTGACATTATGGCCGTGTATTTCTCACTGCTCCAAGGCTCAGCGCCAGTGTGAGGCTCCTGGTGATGATGGCCGCAGCTGCCCTCCGGTGCTCAGGTCCAGATAGGCGCAAAATAGGATGGAAGCCTGGTCGAGGTGCTGCATTCCGTCGCTTTTCAAAACTTTACTACTGTCCGTTTTGCAATGAATGTAGCTTAAACAAAAGTATCGAATATTTTCGTTCGAATACTTCATTTTCTTCTGCACACACAATTGTATTTTTTCAATAAATGAATAAAACGAAACGTGTAACTAGATGCCTTCTTAAAGCTATCAATACCTATTGCAGTAAAAGATAGATTCAAAATCGAAAATAACAAGACAAGTTAAAGAAAAGTCATTCATTAGTGTCATTATGCAAGCAAAAACTCGGAAGCAAAGTATGGATAATTTCAGAACTTTGGAAATACCTTCATACGCTCCTATGAAAAGAGCCAGCTCACAAAAACAGGATCAGGTCATTTGCGACTATTACAGTAAAGTGCACGAAGGAATACACGAGGCGGTCAGCTCCTGAAGGAGAGAAAACGGTAATGAACATCGGCAGACAGTGCTTGGTTGAGGCGACACAGAGCTGGGAGAGAGAAATGAAGGAATAAAACTGCGCAGGATGGATATGAAATTCTGTGAGAGGAGAGAGTTGAAGACAATTTACATCTGACAAAAACATTCTAACATTTTAATCGTGAGAGAAAGGGAACAACGGCAAGAAAAGGAAAACTATATTATTTTTAAATTCATGAATGTCGCAAGTATACACATCATTAAAATGGTTTGCAAAAAAGTAAAGAACCTTCAAAGAGCATTAGTCTATCAGCATAAAACTCTAATGAAAAATAGCTTCATTTACAACAGACCAGAGCAAATGGTGCGAAAGCCAATCAAAGCAGGTCATGTCCCACTCCAGCCCCCCCCCCTCTCCCCCCCTACTTCCATCTGCCCTCCTGCATTCACCCCCCTCCTACCCCCTGTCAGTGTTGCTGGTCACCTCCGGTCGCCTGTAATGGCTTCGTTAACCTCCAGGGGGCCTCCAAAGGTCACCAAAGGGAGGGAGAAAGTGGAGGAGGTGCTAGGACTGGGGAAGGGACGATACGAAAAAAAAGGGAGAGGGAGAAAAGGAAGGTAATAAATGGAGAGAAGATAGGATGATAGGAGGGAAAGGAAAAGAAGGAGCATGAAGAGTAAAGAAGGCGAAGAAAAAGAGGAGGAAGAGGAAAAGAAGGAGGAAGAAGAGTAAAGAAGACGAAGAAAAGGAGGAAGAAGAAGAGGCGGGGAGGGGAAATAAGTGAAAGGCAGGGGCAGTAAGTGAAATTAAAGGACATGAAGAGTGACGAAGGGAGTAAATGGGAAGAAGTGGAATGATAGGAATCGCATGACCCAGATTCATCAAGGCCAACAAACACGGAAACAATGGATCGCTTTTTGCTCTTTGTTGTCACTGTCCCCTCCCTCCGC
>JACEEZ010012675.1:82500-90000 GCA_016584305.1 Chionoecetes opilio | reverse complement strand
TCTCTCTCTCTCTCTCTCTCTCTCTCTCTCTCTCTCTCTCTCTCTCTCTCTCTCTCTCTCTCTCTCTCTCTCTCTCTCTCTCTCTCTCTCCTCTTTAAAGTTTACAAGATGATTAATCTATTTGAAATGCAAATCTTTAATGTAATTCAGGAATTTTTCATACATTTCTAAATCGCAGAGTTTAGAAAGATCATGGGAATGGATAACGAGAGAGAGGAGGAGGAGGAGATGGAGAAGGAGGAGGAGGAGAAGGAGGATGAGGATTACATAGGATTACATAGGAATAACAGACACCAGGAGACCTATTGTTCCATAACGAGGGTATCTGTTGCACTACATACTACTAACTATCAACTACTTGTAAGAAAACAGTTGGAAAATGATACCATGTCCCTAAAGAGGATAGGAACATGGAAGTTTCATAGTGCAGAATGATAGGATATGAAAAATACTAACTACAACTACCACTACCACTACAACTAATCGATACGAGGAGGAGGAGGAGGAGGAGGAGGAGGAGGAGGAGGAGGAGGAGGAGGAGGAGGAGGAGGAGGAGGAGGAGGAGGAGGAGGAGGAGACTATCTAATAACACTACAAAGGTCTATTGGTATACTTATATGGAGGAGAGGATAGAATAGCAACATCTCCCCACCCAACCATTCCTAAAGTGTTAAACTACAGATTTACAGGTGTAGATTTTGTTTGTGTTGGGAATGTTGTAAGAGGTTATTACGTAGTATTGTACTAGGTATATAATGTGCATGTTGGTAATGTGTGAATGCTTAGAGATGGCATAGTGTTACCCCTCTTGGTGTCACTAATAGTCCAAAGACGTATGAGATAACATATAGTTACTCTTGGCAAATGGTGGAAGACGTGGAGCCATAAACATATAGGCCTATAATGCCAACAATAGCAGCTTTGACCGGTGTTCTAAGGGGGGCAGAAATCAGCTAGGCTCAAGCTTCGTTCAATCCACCATGACAGTATAATTTCCATTGTAGGAATCCGAACACTAGCTACTCCGATGCAGCAGTGACCACCAGTATCTTGGTCTCCGAAGAAAGTTACTAACCATTTGGTCAGAAGTAGTAATTGTAACCGTATCTAAGGACTATCTTGTAGACATACTATAGTGTACCCGTGGGCACGGCTATCTATAGTGTAGATGTTGTTGGGTGGCGCTGCACTCCTGTCTGTAGGAGTAATAGCAAAAAGGCTTGATCTCCGATTTGTCTACGAGTATGGTCACCCCAATTGATCCTAACCTTGAGACACTCGTTCCCATTGTTCCTCAGGAAAGTGAGACGGAGAGAGAGAAAAAGAGAGAGTGAAAGAGAGAGAGAGAGAGAGAGAGAGGAGAGAGAGAGAGAGGAGAGAGAGAGAGAGAGAGAGAGAGAGAGAGGAGAGAGAGAGAGAGAGAGAGAGAGAGAGAGAGAGAGAGAGAGAGAGAGGAGAGAGAGAAAAGAGAGAGAGAGAGAGAGAGAGAGAGAGAGAGAGAGAGAGAGAGAGAGAGAGAAGGGAGTGAATAAACAACTGATGTTTGAAAGACAAAACGAAAACAAAAGTATCCAGTTCACACAAAAGACTTCTGATCCTTCCCTTGAGCGCAATACTTGATGTGCTGAATAAACTCAAGTTTATTTGGCTCAAACACACACACACACACACACACACACACACACACACACACACACACACACACACACACACACACACACACACTCACACACACACGAGACACACAGACACACACACAAATTGTTTTCTGACGTGATCTATGACCAAACCTACTCCGCCTCCTCTCAATTTTCTCTCCTCTCCACTTCATTTTCCTCCTCCTCCTCCTTCTAGCCTCTACTGCACTTCACCATAACTAATATCAATCCTAAGGCATAACCACACAATATATGCGCGACAGTTCAAAGTAGGACACCCACTTAAGCCTGTCAGATAGCTTCTTGGATGGACAAAGCATATTTACTAACTCGGCGTGCGGTGATTTATGAGCGAGGGCGGGAAGGCGAGGTGTGAGGACAGCGCCCCGGCAGACACCCCTCCGTCACTCACTCTAAAGGAGAGAAGGAAGACAGGAGAGGAAGGAAGGGCGGGACAGCGAGATGGAACACGTCTGCAGACCTGGGTTAGTGATTCATGGTTTTTTACTCTAGTTAGATTTATTTTTTCTTCTGATGATGATGATGATAATGGTCGTGATATGACAATGATGATGATGATAGTCAGGGAAAGACAAACAGACATACAGACCGAAGAAGAGCACAGGGGAAGAGGACAGGGAGAAATAGGAAAATTCAAGCCAATGTACTTAAATATGAAGACAATAAAGATCCAATAAAAGGTGGTACACATTTAACTATACAATGATCAAAGGCAAAACACGTGAGGGTGAAGTGCATGTGCCTTGAAATAAAGTCAAAAATGAAAAAAAAATTCAGTATTAAAAATGGTTGATAATATAGATATAAAATAAATAAAGATTCCCCCCCGAAAAAAATGTAAAAAAAACATATGGCGAACAAATGAATGGATAAAAAAAATAGAATCAAGGCACTATACACACACTACAAGCATAATCAAGGCACTATACACACACTACAAGCAGAATCAAGGCACTATACACACACTACAAGCAGAATCAAGGCACTATACACACACTAAAAGCAGAATCAAGGCACTATACACACACTACAAGCAGAATCAAGGCACTATACACACACTACAAGCAGAATCAAGGCACTATACACACACTACAAGCAGAATCAAGGCACTATACACACACTAAAAGCAGAATCAAGGCACTATACACACACTACAAGCAGAATCAAGGCACTATACACACACTACAAGCAGAATCAAGGCACCATAACACACACTACAAGCAGAATCAAGGCACTATACACACACTAAAAGCAGAATCAAGGCACTATACACACACTACAAGCAGAATCAAGGCACTATACACACACTACAAGCAGAATCAAGGCACCATACACACACTAAAAGCAGAATCAAGGCACTATACACACACTAAAAGCAGAATGATAATAGAAAATAACAGATAATATGAATATTTGAAAAAGAAGAAAAAAAGGAGAGTATATTGAACCAATCATGAAAGAATACGAATGCTAAGAATAATAGACATAAGACAAAAAATCTAGAAATTTAAGATTCTCTTTTAACGGTAGAAAAAGCAGCAGCACAAGTTTTTATCTTCTGTTTGAGTCGTCTTGTAAGGGAAACAGGGCGACCAAATAATTAATATATACCAGCCAGACAAAATGCAATAGATGAGAAGAGGAGAGGTAAATTTTAGAAGAAAAATTGGAGTAGAAAAATGTAAATGAGAATATTTGAGGAGGAATAGAAGCAGGAAAAGGAACAAGAAGAAGAAGATTTAAATGCTGCAATGTCCCTGATGAGAGGAGAGGAAGGTCTTGCGGCTGGCGGGTGACAGGACGGGCAGGTGACGTCCGAGGGTAATACCTGTCATCACCACTACGCTTATCCGCCATCCACATAGGCCTGCCCTACCTGCCCTGCCTACTTAAGGCCAGTTCCCACTAGCCCGCTTCTACGGCCGCCGTTGCCGTACACCGCCCAACAATGACGTCACCATCATCACCGCTTGAGTGGTATTTGTGGTAACTGGGCACAGTTTGCACCTCCGCTGGAGCGGACACCGCCGAGCGGGAGAGATGACTTTATTTTAATTTTGTACGGCAGCCGTACAGCGGTACGGCGGTGCGGTCGTATTTTTTGTGACGTCATTGTTGTTCATTGTTGTTGTACGACGGCCGTACAAGCGGGCTAGTGGGAACCGGCCTTCAGTCCCGAAGCCCATTTTCTCTTCTTGCTGATCCTCCTGCTCCTCATTCTCCTCCCTTGCTACTGCTTCTACTAACACGTATCACCATCTTATTTTTCTTCCACTTCTTCTCTGATATTTATTCTAATTTTCAGTTTTTACATACATTTTTTTTACCCACGACCAATGGATTCGCTTGAAATCTGCGTCACTCGCCATTATATAGTAAACTTGGCCAGGCCTGTGGTGGCCTTCAGTACACCAACACAGCGACAGAGTCATCCGCCAATATAATATTATGCAGTATGACGATATAGCGAGACTGGCCACTAATTTAGGTTCGTGGACAGGAAAATCTGAATCTTAACCAAATTATTTCCATTCATATTTACAGCGTGGACTTGGCTGTGCAATCATCGTTGGTGGTGCAAGTGGTTACACTTTGGGTCGTTTGTGATTATAAATCTGATGAATGGAATTAAGTTCTTGGCAGTATTGGTTTGTTTGTTGAAGTGAAGCGTTCCTAAGTATTGACATAAAATATATTAGCACAGTATATGCAGCAAGGCTGGAAAACACTTTTCAGGAAACCACTATTATTGGGCCTAATTATCAGTTATATTTACTTTCCAACACTTACCAGCAGGAAAGGCAATGCCCGAGTGATTAGCACCTGTAATTGGCGAGCTCGGTGTTCCGACTTCGATCTCCGCCAGTTGTCAAAATTTTTCTGCAAACGTCGAGTGGCCAAAGAACAGCCACATAATGCCCCTTAACTCTTCCTTCGACCGCGAGTGCATCGGAGGACACAGGCTCTAATCACAGGCGCCACAATAAAAATCCTGCCTGCGCCATCATGGTCATTATCAGAGCTAACCATCATTCCCCTCAAATTTTGAATTTTGTCTACAGTTTTTAGCATTCAGTATTTTCAGTGTAAATAAAAAAAAATAGTAGGCACAGGAAACATCCAGAACTCGTCCGGCCTCCATACCTGACTTGTCGCTTTTGAATACATGAATAAAATTACAATAAACAAAGCAATATTGAGTGCGAAGTTTGTATACCTTCGTAGAAATGCAAAACCAGGCGAGAGTAATTTAATATGCAGTCATTACGACTCAGCCTCCAGGCGAGGACGGCGGAGACTCAACTCACAACAAACCTTTAATACACCACACGGCGGAACCAGTGAGAGAAATACATTCCCTTCTAACTCTCAAGAGTATATAGTGCAGAGCTTGTGATACTGTCATGTGAATTAAATAGTTTCCTCATCTCCTACAACAAATATTGGAACACAATGAATCGTTAAACAATCGCAATAAAAAACATCACTGCATCGATAGTTTTGCTCATTCCGTGATATGTTTATCAAACGTACTACATAGTTCCTCGAACTGCACAGTGTACAAACACACCTAAGCCCTCACAAAGGACACTCACAAATAATATTATACATGTATACACACAAGAATCTCATGTTACAAGCTTTACAATATTTATCTGGTATTCCACGTAATGAAAAAAACTCGCTTTGTGACCCGTGTCAGTGGGTCGAAGAGGCAGAGGAGCGGCTGGAGCTCTTTATCCTTCCTCCTGAAACACCTCAAAGAGCGACCCGGGAGGAGGAGGAGGAGGAGGAGGAGGAGGAGGAGCGGAGGGGAGTTGGAGAGGAGGAGAGGGGAGTGGGGAGGAGGAGGGGAGGAGGAGGAGGTGGGTAGGGAGGAGGAGGAGGAGAGGAGGAGGAAGGAGAGTGGATGACTGCACACGGTCGAGATGGAGTGACTCAGCTAAGTGGAGAGAGAGAAGAGGAGAGAGAGAGAGAGAGAGAGAGAGAGAGAGAGAGAGAGAGAGAGAGAGAGAGAGAGAGAGCGAGAGAGAGAGAGAGAGAGAGAGAGAGAGAGAGAGAGGAGAGAGAGAGAGAGAGAGAGAGAGAGAGAGAGAGAAGAGAGAGCGAGAGAGAGGAGAGAGAGAGAGTAGAGAGGGGAGAGAGAGAGAGAGAGAGAGAGAGATAGAGACGAGAGAGAGAGAGAGATGAGAGAGAGAGGAGAGAGAGAGTAGAGAGAGAGAGAGAGAGAGAGAAAAAAAAAAATCTAGATGTCTCAATATATTATAACAGCCATTAAATACAAATTCGACCAATGAAAAAACAAATAAAAAATGTGACAAATCAAGATAGCATAAATAAAGATATAATTCCGATACACAAGAGAAACTCATTTAACAGGAGAAAGAGGAGGAGAAGTATGAAGAGGACGGAGAAAAAACGCTTCAGAGGCGGAGGTGAGGAGTGAGTTTCATTAGAGGTGTTGTTGGCTGCTCTTCAATTATTACGGTCACCGAGCTCCACATTAATGATCCCCTGAGGGACAAGACCCCTTCAAACCTCATCCACCTCCACCTCCACCTCCACCTCCACATACATGTCAACTACAACAGCCCCTCCACTCATAGCACTACCTTCCCTCATATACACAGCCACTACTTTCACTTCATTCTGGATAATTTATTTTATCTACTCTCCTTCTTTTGCACTTTAATTTCCTATCTATATTATCCCTTGCCTCCACACATGTACTTTTAATAGAAATTCCGCTTTTTAGTTTTTGTTTAATAGAAATTCCGCTTTTAATTTTTTTTTAATAGAAATTCCGCTTTTTAGTTCTTTTTTAATAGAAATTCCGCTTTTTAGTTTTTTTTTTATAGAAATTCCGCTTTTTAGTTTTTTTTTAATAGAAATTCCGCTTTTAGTTCTTTTTTAATAGAAATTCCGCTTTTTAGTTCTTTTTTAATAGAAATTCCGCTTTTTAGTTTTTTTTTAATAGAAATTCCGCTTTTTAGTTTCTTTTTTAATAGAAATTCCGCTTTTTAGTTTTTTTTTTAATAAATTCCGCTTTTTAGTTTTTTTCAATATAAATTTCGCTTTTTAGTTTTTTTTAATAGAAATTCAGCTTTTTTTTTTAATAGAAATTCCGCTTCTTAGTTTTTTTTAATAGAAATTCCGCTTTTTCGTTTTGTTTATAGAAATTCCGCTTTTTAGTTTTTTTCAATATAAATTCCGCGTTTTAGCTTTTTTGAATAGAAATTCCGTTTTTTTTTTTTTAATAGAAATTCCGCTTTTTAGTTTTTTTGAGTAGAAATTCCGCTTTTTTGTTTTTTTTAAAAAGAAATTCCGCTTTTGAGATTATTTGAATAGAAATTCCGCTTTTTAGTTTTGTTTTAATAGAAATTCCGCTATATAGTTTTTTTTTATAGAAATTCCGGTTATAGTTTTTTCAATAGAAATTCCGCTTTTTAGTTCTTTTTAATAGAAATTCCGCTTTTTTGTTTTTTTTAAAAAGAAATTCCGCTTTTTAGATTATTTGAATAGAAATTCCGCTTTTTAGTTTTGTTTTAATAGAAATTCCGCTTTTTAGTTCTTTTTAATAGAAATTCCGCTTTTTAGTTTTTTTTAATAGAAATTCCGCTTTTTAGTTTTTTTTTATAAAATACCACTTTTTAGTTTTTTAATAGAAATTCTGCTTTTTAGTTTTTTTTTTAGAAATACCACTTTTTAGTTTTTTAATAGAAATTCCGCTCTTTAGTTTTTTTTTTAGAAACCACTTCATATTTATTTTTTAATAGAAATTCAGCTTTTAGTTTCTTTTTAATAGAAATACCTTTTTAGT
>JACEEZ010012675.1:67500-75000 GCA_016584305.1 Chionoecetes opilio | reverse complement strand
GTCTCTCAGTCATGTTTCTCAGTCTTGTTTCTCAGTCTTGTCTCTCAGTCTTGTCTCTCAGTCTTGTCTCTTAGTCTTGTCTCTCAGTCATGTTTCTCAGTCTTGTCTCTCAGTCTTGTCTCTCAGTTTTGTCTCTCAGTCTTGTCTCTCAGTCTTGTCTCTTAGTCTTGTCTCTCAGTCTTGTCTCTCAGTCTTGTTTCTCAGTCTCGTTGCTCAGTCTTGTCTCTCAGTCTTGTCTCTCAGTCTTGTTTCTCAGTCTTGTCTCTCAGTCTTGTTTCTCAGTCTTGTCTCTCAGTCTTGTCTCTCAGTCTTGTCTCTCAGTCTTGTTTCTCAGTCTCGTTTCTCAGTCTTGTCTCTCAGTCTTGTCTCTCAGTCTTGTTTCTCAGTCTTGTTTCTCAGTCTTGTCTCTCAGTCTTGTTTCTCAGTCTTGTTTCTCAGTCTTGTCTCTCAGTCTTGTCTCTCAGTCTTGTTTCTCAGTCTTGTTTCTCAGTCTTGTCTCTCAGTCTTGTCTCTCAGTCTTGTTTCTCAGTCTTGTCTCTCAGTCTTGTCTCTCAGTCTTGTTTCTCAGTCTCGTTTCTCAGTCTTGTCTCTCAGTCTTGTTTCTCAGTCTCGTTTCCCCAGTCTTGTCTCGTCTTGTCTCTCAGTCTTGTCTCTCAGTCCCTTTTTTCTCAGTCTGTTTAGTCTTGTTCTCAGTCTTGTCTCTCCAGTCTTGTCTTTTCAGTCTTGTCTCTCAGTCTTGTTTATCAGTCTTGTTTCTCAGTCTTGTCTCTCAGTCTTGTCTCTCAGTCTTGTCTCTCAGTCTTGTTTCTCAGTCTTGTCTCTCAGTCTTGTCTCTCAGTCTTGTCTCTCAGTCTTGTCTCTCAGTCTTGTCTCTCAGTCTTGTTTATCAGTCTTGTCTCTCAGTCTTGTCTCTCAGTCTTGTCTCTCAGTCTTGTTTCTCAGTCTTGTCTCTCAGTCTTGTCTCTCAGTCTTGTCTCTCAGTCTTGTCTCTCAGTCTTGTTTCTCAGTCTTGTCTCTCAGTCTTGTCTCTCAGTCTTGTCTCTCAGTCTTGTCTCTCAGTCTTGTTCCTCAGTCTTTTCAGTCCTTGTCTCTCAGTCTTGTCTCTCAGTCTTGTTTTCAGTCTTGTCTCTCAGTCTTGTCTCGCAGTCTTGTCTCTCAGTCTTGTCCTCCTCAGTCATGTTTATCAGTCTTTCTCTCAGTCTTGTCTCTCAGTCTTGTTTCTCAGTCTTGTTTCTCAGTCTTGTCTCTCAGTCTTGTCTCTCAGTCTTGTCTCTCAGTCTTGTTTCTCAGTCTTGTCTCTCAGTCTTGTCTCTCAGTCTTGTTTCTCAGTCTTGTCTCAGTCTTGTTTCTCAATCTTGTCTCTCAGTCTTGTCTCTCAGTCTTGTCTCTTATCTTGTCTCTCAGTCTTTTACAGTCTTGTTTCTCAGTCTTGTCTCTCATCTTGTTTCAGTCTTGGTCTCTCATCTTGTTTATCAGTCTTGTCTCTCGTCTTTCTCTAGTCTTGTTCTCAGGTTTTTTTCCTCTCTCTCTTCCTTCCATTTTGCCTCGTCTTTCTAAAAGTTGTTTAGTTTTTGTTATTTCCGTGTTTCTTTAATACCCACCCAACCCCTTCCCTTTTATCATCGGTTTCTTTTTTTTGCTTTACCCTCGCTCCTTTTCTAAAAATACCCGTTTTCTTTTTTTTTAAACCTTCCCCCAAAAAGGGCAATAATGGGTCTCCCATTAAACTTCCTGCATACAATTATAATCATCCCGTTTAAACTTCCTTCTTCTTCATTCTCCCGGTTTTTTTTCCCTTTCCTTTTAGCAAATGTTTTTACCTCCTTTTTTCCATCGTCCTCTCTCTCTCTCATCTCTCTCTCTCCTCTCTCCTCTCTTCTCTCTCTTCTCCTCTCTCTCTCTCCTCCTTCTCTCTCTCTCTCTCTCTCTCTCTCTCTCTCTCCCCTCTCTCTCTCTCTCTCCCCTCCCCTTCTCTGTAAAATACATTCTTTCTCATATGTATCACCCTTGTCGTCCCATTCATTCAAGTTAATCAAAATCCCTCTGTGCGCTCAGCTCGACCACTTCTAATACTTCACAGTTCATTTCTTTCTTTCCTCCTTCTGCACATATACTTCTCTCTTCTTTTATTAAACCCCTTGTCTCACCACCACCTTCCCCTCCTTCATGTCATCCACGTATGAAGACCCACTAAGAGAAATAAATGGTATGTGTGTTTTGTTGTGTGTGTGTGTGTGTGTGTGTGTGTGGTGTGTGTGTGGTGTGTGTGTGTGTGTGTGTGTGGGGTGTGTGTGGGGTGTGTGTGTGGTGTTTTGTGTTGTGTGGTTTGTGTGTGTGTGTGGGGTGTGTGTTTTGTGTGTGTGTGTGTGTGTGGGGTGTGTGTGTGTGGGGGTGTGTGTGTGTGTTTTGGGGTGGTGTGTGTGTGTGTGTGTGTGGTGTGTGTGTGTGTGTGTGTGTGTGTGTGTGTGTGTGTGTGTGTGTTTTGTGTGTGTGTGTGGTGTGTGTGTGGTGGTGTGTGTGTTGTGGTGTGTGTGTGTGTGTGTGTGTGTGTGTGTGTGTGTGTGGTGTACGACGTAAATTGGAAGGGGGGAACTCCTTGAAGGAAGTCACAGCATTGTTGATAGCAAGTGCACTGATGGGTTATCGTTCTGTAAGCTGTACGGAAAGGAGGCACATTCCAAGTGACCAAATCCTAAGGGACGCCGATATGTTTTCCAGGGGATATTTTTATCCCTCTAGCCCCCCCTTTTGTTGCGGGTCCATCTTTCTCGTAACCAATTCGCCCGTATTTTCAATCTCCACTCCTGAATAATAAATCCCACCTCAGTTACCCGTATATATCCCGCTGCTTTCCGCCTGCATCAAGACGTCAGGAGAAGGGAGTCAGCCTCGGTACCGGGTTCCGTCTGGCATTGAACGGCCTCACCTTCACCGGGAAGAGAGGCGGGCCAGGCGTGTCCCGAGCAATTGGGGTGAAGGAAACTCCAGCCCGGCAAAAGTGGACTCGTTCCCATGTTGCCTATTCGTATTTCTCTCAGGGGTGAAAGAGGGGTCTATTCGGAGGGGTGCTCCGAGACGCTCTATATCTCATTACTTTACTCAAGTTTATTCTATGTAGTCTGTTATTTTGTAAAATCAACCTGTGAATTTGACTTAAATTTCTTCACAAAACTTATAAAGATGTAATCTCAGCTTGCTTTGGCGGCATCCGACTTGGCACAGATTTACTCGCGGCAATTTCTGAAATAGATGTCTTGCTAACCGGAATCATTTTGTGAAAAATTAAATTTCGACCTCATCAAAAAACTTTTGTGTGGGACCCGTCCTAGCGCAGCGTTGGGCCTACGCCGGGCCGGGAGGAGAGGAGATAAAAGAGGAGGGAGATGGGAAGAAAGGAAGGAAGGAAGGAAAGAACGAAGGAAGGAAGGGTCGTCTCAGGGCACCCCATCAAAAGTTATCATTGTTTACAAACTTTTTCTTTCTCCCCGAATATTGGAAGTAGTTAGCGTGAGCACGGCCGTGGCGGCGGTCCACAGACAGTGTACTCCATTAGTCCCACCGGCTCTTGTTAAACTTGGGCCGCCGCCGCCTCCTCGAATATAAATGGCTTCATAAATCTTTGCGTCTAGGAAACGTCACGAGTTCACTGTTTAATGCACGTTCCGTTACCCTATTTTATACCCATTTTCTCTGGTCAATTCTTCGCATTACTTGCAAGTAGTGTTTTGGGCGCACTGCCAAACGCCATTACCCCTTACGTGAGCCCTGCCTTCTGGAGTGAGGGCAAAACAAGGATACAGTGAGCTGTGTGCAAAGACTCCTAAGAGACATCGACTTAAGGCACTAATAAAACCGATGAACCTCGAATGCTAAGGAGAAATAAGAGGAAATATTTTGGCTTTCATGGTTAGTATCTTCGGCTTCAGAATGCGTGCAGAGAAGTGCGTGGAGCATTATTGTGTGTGTATGTGTGTTGAGAGTGTGGGGTTTTGTGTGTGTATGAAGAGAGAGGAAAAGAGAGAGAGACGAGAGAGAGGAGAGGGGAGAGGAGAGGGGAAGAAGAAGGAAGAGAGAGAGAGAGGGGAGAAGAGAAGAGAGAGAGAGGGGCGTCCAATACGCCCAAAACCATACAGTTTAATGGGTCTCTCATCAAATATTCACAACAACGGAAAGCCTGAACTATATGCTGGGCGCTCTCTCTCCTCTATCTCTCCTCTTTCTCTCTTCTCCTCTCTCCTCCTTCTCTCTTCTCTCTCTCGCTCTCCTCTCTCTCCAAAAGTCATAGATCTGTATAGATTAGGACAGGAAAGGGCGGAAGCCTGACAGACAGAGAGAGCGGGGGGGAAAAAAAGGGAAGAGAACAGAGAGAGAGAGGAGAGAGAGAAGAAGAGAGAGAGAGAGAGAGGGGAGAGAGGAAAAAGGGGAGGAGAGGAAGAGAGGGGGAGAGAAGGAGAGAGAGAGGGGGAGGAGAGAGAGAGAGAGGAGGCAGAGAGAGAGAAGAGAGGGGGGAGAGAGGAGGAGAGAAGAGAAAAATAAAAGATACATTGAAAAATAAAAGAGAGAGAGAGAGGAAGAGAGAGAGAGATATTGAAAAATAAAAGAAAGAGATTAATAGACAGACAGACACATAAAAACAGAGACAGAGATTGAGAAGAAAAAAATCCATAATTTCTAACAGATAAAATAAACGTAGCTACAAAGATGAATATAAGAAAGCATTAGAGCAAGGATACAAAATGTTTGAATATGAGAGATGAAAACGAAACCTATAGAGCGCCCCCTGCACATACCCTAAGCCTACTGCCTCCCTCTGAAAATCTTTAAAGTCAGCTGTCAGGGCAAGAAATGGCTTAACAGGAAGGGAGAGGGCGGATAGAGGAGGAGAAAGGAAGGGGAGAAGATGACTAAAAAAGAAGAAAGGGATGTGCGATGGAAAGTCACAACTGCGACGCTGAAATGGAACAGGGAAAGGAAAATGAAAAAGGGGGAGGAGATGAAATGCGAGGAGAGGGGGAAGGGAATATAGAAAATTAAAACGATACAGAAAATGGAAGGAAGGAAGGTAAGGACGAGGAAAAGAAACATTCAGAGTAATAAACTTATTGAAATGTAGGGATACGCAAGGACTGGAATGAGAAAATGAAATGAAAGAACAATGCAAAGAAAATGAAGAAAAACTGGTATATATCTAAGTTAAGAAAGGAAATTCGTAATGAAAGAAAATATATTGGCAAGAAAGGAACACAAAAGAAGTTTTATATTATGTAGACAGTGAATATTGCACAAGATAAGATAAAAAAGAAAAAATAGAAAGGGTAAAAAGCTTATAGTCTTTGATGAAAGGCATGAAAAACAGTGATAGCCAGGAATAAAAACATTCATATACTCAATGCAAAATAGCAAAGGAAAATTTTACATCACTAACGAGTCACAAATTTCAGACAACGCAATAAGTAAGTCAAACAATATTGCAAAAATTCAAAACAAAGGCAAAGAGAATAAAATACATATATAGTAAAAATGTGAATATCAGAGTAGGATACAGCGCAGGAAAAGGTTTGAGCGAAGAAAATAAGTAAATCTAAATAAAACGGAGGAAGGAATACAAAAATAACGTTAAAAAAAATTATCACAAAAACAATCAAACAAACTTTAAAAAAAAAGCGGAACAAAACATAAAAAGGAATGCGAAGAAAAAGGAAAAGGATGGGTGGAAGGGAGGAGGAGGAAGGGGGAAGGAGGAGGGAGGAGGAGGGGGAGGAGGAGGGGGGGGAGAGGGAGGGGGGGGGGGGAAGGAAGGAGGGAGGGAGGGAGGAGGAAAGGGGGAGGAGGGAGGGAGGAGGTAGGAGGAGAGGAGGAGGGGAAGGAGGGGGGAGGGAAAGGGGGAAAAGAATAAAGGGGGGAGGAGGAGGGAGAGCCGCTGTATAAGGCTCCCGCAGACCGCTGGGGAGGATATTAAATTAAGATTGAAAACAAGATTGAGAGTCATCATCCCGGGAATTACCAGCACCTCCCAGACCGCCTCCCTCCTCCTCCACCCAAATAATCCTTCCTTACAGCAACAACAACAAAGTATTAACAATAATAATAATAATAATAATAATGATGATTAAAATACTAACACTAATAATAACGATAATAAAAATAATGTTCAAAATTAATAATAATAATCTTTACATCCATATATTCTCAATCAATTTTCAGTGACTATTGCAATTCTGAACCATTCGGAAAAATACTTATGCTTTTATTATCCCCTAAATCATTATCCTCGCCTGCACAAACAGTATTTTTCATATGCCACCTCAGTCTCCACACCTAAAACAAGTCTCTACTCTCCTAGTTGATCCCTTACTTCTGCGTCCATGAAACAACATGCAACACTGTCTTTCCATTCAGTCAAACTTTTACGCTCGTCCTAATGTCTGTCTATCCCATCACCTTCATCTTCACAACACTAAGTAGCTTAACACTTTGCCACACACACTTGTTTCCTTCACACCATAAATGATGTTACTAATATTTACAGTTTCTTACTACAGTAGTATCTTTAGACTGCCACTTGCTGCAGGACAGATTCTCATAAACTCCTTAAACATGGGTGGCGGTCCGTTCATTGTTGGATTAAAAAAGTGAAGTGATGCATTTATGGGCCCTAAAGCCTCAACCGTTGCGTAACTTTAGCTCTTAAGGAAGGTCTTTGATGTAGACTTTTTTTTCTTTCTCCTTGATGCGCCGTTAAGTTATATACCCACCGTTTTATGCTCGGGGCCATTCAGAGCCTGAAATGTATATGCTGAGGCAGTGCTGAATAGCCTGTGTTGAGGCTGAATTGAGGATCTTAAAAAGCATGTCATACGTGCACCGAGGTCAGGGCTGAGTTTAAGCTTCTCTGAGCCTTGTTTTGTTGAAAGCCATAAATGAAACAAGCGGGACACTTACAGCTGGTAATTGTTTACATTTTTATAATAATCATTATTACTATTACCATTAATAATATTATTACTATAGTTATTATCGTTACTATTTTTATTATATTATCATTACAGCATATTATTAGTATGAATGTTATTACCGTTATAATAATAATTATTATTACTATAATTATTTTAATCTTATTACCATTATTAGCTATTAATGTCATCTCTATTCATTATCACTATTTTCATCATTATTCTTATCGCTGGCATTGTCATCTCATATAAAGAGAATTGAGCGGCTCCGTAGTGCTGTGTCCTGGCTGGCTGGCGGCGTAAGCAGCATCAAGTTATGGACTACTGTTAAGAAAGGCGAGACAGTGGACTACGTATGTCCCTGCCTTGGATTGTCAGATGAGAGTTTATGGGTCAAATCTAGAAATGCCAACCTACGTAGCTTGTGGTGAATAAGCAAAACGTTGGGCAGATTCTGTGCATTTTTATTACCCACTTTACATTGCCTGTCCACCTGACCGTGCATATTTTGAGCATGACTGTATGGTCGCCTGGTTCATATCACACC
>JACEEZ010012675.1:60000-62500 GCA_016584305.1 Chionoecetes opilio | reverse complement strand
GCTGGAGTATATTCCCCGAGTGGCACAGCGGATAGACTGACAGGCTTGGCGGGCGGGAGGGATGGGGAGCAAGGCAGCCTGGCATACATAAGCACTTAAGCCGATTAACAGCCTACAGAATTCAGCATGCTAATTGGGGCTCAGGGGGTAGGAGGAGTAACATTCTCTCTCTCTCTCTCTCTCTCTCTCTCTCTCTCTCTCTCTCTCTCTCTCTCTCTCTCTCTCTCTCTCTCTCTCTCTCTCTCTCTCTCTCTCTCTCCGGTGGCATAATCCCAACTTATACCTACTGATCATTATTTCTCGAAGCTTCTATGGTCTCTATGGAGAAACTTCATGTGATTATTGCCATCAGTCTTCTGTTTTTTGTGTCATGGAACATAGTTATTATCCCTACAGCGCAAACATACACACACGCGCACACACACACACACACACACACACACACACACACACACACACACACACACACACACACACACACACACACACACACACACACACGCAAGCACTTACACACGCACACGCACACACACACACTGAAAAGCCTAGAAACAAACAGCTTTTTAAATGTATCTGCCGCTCTGTCTCTCAGCCTGTAGGACTCCAGGGGGCCCCAGTACCTCCTAGACATCTGAAGATGTTCCTGGACACGTGGAATCCCTCAGAATCCTTCAGTGCCTCACCTAAGCCCTCAGAATCTCGCAGGATATCCCATTGTCTCACAGCCTCTCCTGTCCCATAACAAGGGCGCCAGTATCTTGGTCACCAGAGTTTTTCCGACCATCAGTGTGTTCTTAGTGAGTGAACAAACTCTTAGCTCCAGGAGTCCAGTATTTTCAGTGCTGCAGACGTCCTAACCATCACAAACTATTCATTATCCCCTCCCCAATACTGCCTTCATTATTCGTTTCCAGGCACTAAGACACTTAACCACTACCATAGTATTCCCTACACCATACTGTACCCACCCAAACCACAGTGCAGAGCCAACCAACTATCATATCATCACCGACTTGGCAGTTACCACCACTACAGTTTCCAGAATCATCAATAATTATATATATAATAGAGTCAATATCACCACCGAAGTCCTTAACACCATAACCACCACATTCCCCAGCATCATCACCACCAGCTACATCACCACTACATTCCCCAGCACAATATTCACCACCACAAGCAACATCACCACTGCAGTCTACACAACCATCACTAACACAATCTACATCACCACCACATTCTCCATCACCGACACAGTCTACACAACCATCACAATCGCCAATATCGCAGCTTCCTTCTGCGAGGCATTCTCGTGGCCCAGGAGAACAAGTGGCACGTCATGAGGAGAGACAGCTGAGAGATGGAGACGCGAGCCACGGTCTCCACCACCTGCGAGCAACACCGAACCTCCATTATTCATCGATATAAAGACGCGCCTCTGTGAGTGGTGTCTGCGAAGCGTGGGCGACGAGGTGCAACGGGATGGCCAGGTGTGTCGAGTAAGGTGAGGCAGCGCGGAAACGAGAGAGAGGCGGAGAGTGCACGAAAAATATCACCTGTCATAATTACCATGCTCGACTCCTTTCTCTTTTGTAAAGGTTGAGTCCACCTGAAAGTATCCACTCCCTCCCTGCCTTTCCCTGGTACCGCCCCTATCCTTTAAGGCCACGCGCGTCGGCCCTCCGTAAGACATAACACGCGTGTATCTCATTATGATTAGATGTACGACAAAACAGAAAGAAGAAAAGAAAACTACATATACAACAAAACTTAACACTATGCATTTCATCACATTTTCTTTCATGCACACTATATGGAAATTTATTATTATGTACGTATCTCCTTTCTTCCTTCATTCCCTCCTTCTTTCATTCCTTCCCTCCTCCTCCTTCACTACAGACCTCAAGTTTCCATGCCCCAAGGCTTCTCATATTCCTCGGCGGTGCGTTGAGAACCACAAGCACCTCTTCACACCAGTTCCTCTCCATCTACACCAGCATTTCTCAACCTCACTCGCGCCTCATTACTCCATTTCCCTCACTTCTAACGTGTCCCTCCTCTTCCTTCTCCTCCTGCTTCTCCTCCTACACCTTCTCGTTCCATTCCTCCTCCTGCTCTATACCAGTTTCCTCTTCCTCCTACTCGTTTTCTTCTCTCTATCTTCCTTTTCCCTCCTCCTCCTCCTCATTCGCTCCCTCATTTTCCTCTCTCCCTCTTCTCATTTTCTTTTTTCTCCCTCTCCTACTGGTTCTTTCTTTTCCTAAGCTTCCTCTTCTTGTTCCTCCGCCTCTTCTTCTTTCTCCTTCAATGCTTCCCATGCCTTTAAATTTCCCCTTCCGCATCCCCCTTCTCCTTTCCTAAATTCTTCTTACCACTTCCTACACTTTAGCTTTCAACTCTTTCCTTCCTCTGAATCCTTCCATCTCCTCTCCTTCGTCTTCGGACCTTCGTCTCCTCTTTTCCCCAAATCCTTCTTATCGTATCCTTCGTCTTCGGGCTT
>JACEEZ010012675.1:45000-55000 GCA_016584305.1 Chionoecetes opilio | reverse complement strand
ACAACACTATTAGTAAAGTTATGGAGAAGGAGGAGGAGGAACCAACTCAGTATAGAGACACCAAATACCTAAGAAACAACGGATAAGTAAATCAAAAGAGGAAAGTAAAAAGACAGAAAGAAGAAAAATGGAAACAAAACGAAATAACAGAAATAGAAATTCAAAGACAGACATACACACACATATACACAAACAGATAAACAAACATACAAACAAACATGGCCTGGGAGGACTTTGAAAAAATATATACTGAGCAAATAAACTACTAAAAACGTGTACGAGGGAAAAATTGTGTGCGCCATATACACACGCGAAAGGGATTTACACGTCTCTTCAATATTCCACGTGTAATCCTGCTTCCCCCCGCTCTCGACCCAGGCCTAACCCCCCCCCTTATCCCCCGCCCAGCACCCTAGCCCCCCGCCACCCCTAGCCCCCGCCCTGCACCCTTTCTATACTCTGCACAACCTGTATTATACTTTCACTCTACCTGAACATACCTGCCTATTTCCCTAACATGTCCGCATTCGTTTCCCTCCCTTTGTATCTTTTCACACTGTAATCTCTCCCTATTTTCAACATTTTTTTCTTTATTTCATTCAACTTATCATCTCTCTCTCTCTCTCTCTCTCTCTCTCTCCTCTCCTCTCTCTCTCTCTCTCTCTCTCTCTTTTCTCTCTCTCTCTCTCTCTCTCTCCTCTCTCTCTCTCTCTCTCTCTCTCTCTCTCTCTCTCTCTCTCTCTCTCTCTCTCCTTTCTTTAACCTTCTATATTACCTCTATTCTACACTTTCTCCTAAATACTTTCCTTCCGCTCTTCTTTCCCTCCATCCATTCATCTCCACATTTACCTAATCTTTCTATTCTCTTTTCTCTCACCATTTCTTTTAATATCTGAACTGTACCCTTTCCCTTCTTTGTATATCTTCCACTTCCCTTCTTCCTCTTCCTCTTCCCTTTATCCTCTTCCCCTTCTCTTCATCCTCCTCCTCTTCCTGCTTCATCTCCCCCTTCCTGCTTCCTCTTCCCCTTCCCTTCACCCTTTTCCCCTTCCCTTCATCCTCTTCCCCTTCCCTTCATCCTCTTCCCCTTCCCTTCATCCTCTTCCACTTCCCTTCATCCTCTTCCACTTCCCTTCATCCTCTTTCCCTTCCCTTCATCCTCTTTCCCTTCCCTTCATCCGCTTTCATATCCCTTCATCCTCTTTCATTTCCCTTCATCCTCTTCCCCTTCCCTTCATCCTCTTTCCCTTCCTTTCATCCCCTTCCCCTTATCCTTTTCCCCTTCCTGCTTCCTCTTCCGCACAGAGCAGAACCGACAGCACCACCATCAACACCAGCAACAGCAGACCTCACGCAACGCCCGCAACACATGCAACGCACGCAACGCACGCAACACACGCATAATTTCCCGCACACAAGCCTGAGGTGGGTTGTAGGTCTCCATAACGTGACACAGAGATAACAAATCATCATCAAGGTGTGATGCCTTGATTAACAGATCACAGCAAAGTCAACACGGCTCTGAGGAAGGCGCTGAACGGACGAAGAAGGAGGTAGAGAACAAGGAGAGAAGATAAGAGAGGGAAGGAAAGAAGAAAAAGATGATGAGAGATGGAAAGAAAAAAATGAGGAAGAATGGCAGAACATAGAAATTACCGGAAAAGCAAAAAAAAACTGAATGAAGAAAATTATAATGAAGATATGGAGAATATGACAAAGAATGGGTTGACGAAGATAAAAAGGAAAGTTGAGGAGGTGAAAGGAAGATATATATATAATGGAAAAACCCAGAGGAATGAGCAGGATGTAAGATATTGGAAAATTTATAAAATAAAACATGACATAAAATCCAGTTTTGCTTAGATTTCTGACCGTGATCTCACCTGAACAGCATAACTTTTAAAACACTGCAACGTGCAACACAACATACATGCAACACACATACACACACATACACACACACACACACACACACACACACACACACACACACACACACACACACAACACAACAATCATACACTTCATTACCCCACACCCCATAACTATATACATTTCAAACCTTCCTGTATGCATCACATCACCCCCTCATCACACAGAGCAAACATCACCTTACACAACATGACCGAAGCACCACCACCATTGTCATCACCACCACACACGTCCACACACGCCCAAGACAAAGCATAACTTGTGTATGCGGCGCAGGTGAGAGCCATGATTAATGACATGGTTGGCGGTGGGGCGGCGGGAGGGACGTGTGACAGATGAGGAAGATAGCGTGGAATGCCAAGCCACGGGGCGCCGATCACTGGCTATTTAATAAGTTGTTTGATATCAGCCCTTTTTTATGTTTTTTTTTATTGCTGTTGTTGTGAGAGGCGCAGAGAGAGAGAGAGAGAGAGAGAGAGAGAGAGAGAGAGAGAGAGAGAGAGAGAGAGAGAGAGAGAGAGAGAGAGAGAGAAGAGAGAGAGAGAGAGAGAGAGAGAGAGAGAGAGAGGATAGTATGGGTTGATAGTGGTGTGAACATTTTTGAAATGTGGTTGCGGATGGAAATGGTGTCTGTATGTCTGTTATTGGTTGTGGTGAGTGATGGATGTGAGGAGGTGAGAAGAAGAGAGTCATAAATTTAGCGCATAAAACTTTTGACAGTCTCAAAGAAAACCTTCTTAAACCTGATTTCAGAATTAATTGATTGTGTGGTGGAGTATGAATAAGATCTGAATCCCGCGCTCTTGACGTCCACGTCGTCACCAGTTAACCTGTTTGTCCTTCAAATGACATCAGTACTACAACCTTCCCTTGTCATTCAGGTCAACACAACACAGCAGACATCCAATTATTTTTTTACTCCCATGTCTGTGGAAAGAAAACGTCGTAATCTTGTCAGTGGAGGGCCGACAAAAAAAGAAATAAATAACAGTGGCCTAGTTTTTTGCTGCAAAGGAAAACTTGAGCAGAAGTCGTCCCATTTCCCACAAGTTAGACAGAATATTTGTTCAGACCGCACCCCCCTCCCCCCTTCATCTCGCCCGAAATAACGTTGACACTACTAGGCCTAAAGCGGGCCTGTCCGGCTCCTGACCCTCATCAAAGCCCGCGAATACCTAGAGTGCCACGAGGAACAGTTAGGATGATGGAAAGAACCAATATCAATAGACCTTTAATAGTATGAGTATTTAATAGCATTTAATAGATAGTATGTCTATTAAACTTGCGAAGAACACCAGGGAAGGGATACTTACCGTCAATAACACTATAGTCGCCATCGCACTAACGTCACCAGGCGCTATATATTAAGAATTTCAGCATCACTACAGATTTGTATGTGCCACTAAAGACAGCTACATAATATTAACTACTGTGCATGCCTCTTCTGTGGCACATACAAGTCTGTAGTGATGCTAAAATTCGTGATATATGGCGCCTATATATATTCCAGTGGCGACTGTAGTGTTGTTGACGGTAGGGCTTCGTAGGGCTCCAATGTTACAACGAAGTGTGTAGTGTAGTGAAAAACCAGTATTTTCAGGGAAACGCGCGTGTGTGGAGGGAAGCCGCACAAATTGTCCATAGAAAAAGGACCCAGCAAGTGTTACGGTAGGCTCGTGGTTGCTCTTTCCGCGAAATTCAATCAAACTGAACATAAAATGACCTACTAAATAAGCCTCTGACTTGGGGGGAAATCCACCCAGATACTGAGGAAAAAAATGCTGTAATTATGTCGTACGAGGAAGTGGCGAGGATGTTACTGGTGGTACCGCTATTTTAATGGGAGGGAGTGTGTTTGTTTACTTCTGCGAGTGAAGTGTTGACAGCGCCGTCGGTGAAATGTTGATCTTATCATTTTCATATTAAGTCGTGAAACAGCGCGTGAAATTGGAGACTCATCCAATGAAAAAGGATGACAAGGAAGAATGAGATAATAACAATGATGATAGCAATGATAATGATAATCTTAACAAAAATCATAACAATTTGTTCTGGTGACTGCAATATTTACATTGATAATGATGATAATTTTAATGATAAAAATATCAATATTGATAAAAATGATAATGATAATGACAATACTGATAATATTCATAAAGATTATGATTATGATATCAAAACGAATAGATAACAATTTGTAATGATCCGATATAAGGAGTACATACATGATAGTGATTCAACTCCATAAACTAAATTCAACTGACAATGTTTATGTCTCTCTCAGTGAAGATAGATATATAGACAGCGAGAGAGAAAGAGATATTAAGAGAAGAGAGAGAGAGAGAGAGAGAGAGAGAGAGAGAGAGAGAAGAGAGAGAGAGAGAGAGAGAGGAGAGAGAGAGAGAGAGAGAGAGAGAGGAGAGAGAGAGAGAAGGAGAGAGAGAGAGAGAGAGAGAGAGAGAGAGAGAGAGAGAGAGAGAGAGAGAGAGAGAGAGAGAGAGAGAGAGAGAGAGAGAGAGAGAGAGAGAGAGAGAGAGAGAGAGAGAGAGAAGAGAGAGAGAGAGAGAGAGAGAGAGAGAGACTTTACAAAAAAATTACCGAAATGTATTTATATTCACACATGAAAAAAAAATCCAATCAAGTCAAATACAAACATGGAGTCAAAAAATAAATGGAGAAACGTCACAACACCAACACGACCCAAAGAGATATGCTGTAGGAATAACATGAAAAAATGATTTACTGAAGACTGAATGAAAATATGAGGCTTGAAAAACACACACACACACACACACACACCACACACACACACACACACACACACCACACACACACACACAATATATATATATATATATATATAAAAAAGCAAGGAAAACTACCGTATGCTTTTTTTTTTTATTGACGTAGGCCTATGTATCTATAATTTTATGTCCCTCAGGGTGATCGTACCTCGGGAAGTCCTATGGTAATACATCTCACATTCCAAGTCATTCAGCATCTCCATTTTTATATCATGGTAACTTTTGCCGTAAATAACCTCCAAAGAATGATCAGCCACAGAGTCATCAACTTTGACTCGTATGTTGATTTTGAGACAAAATTCTTGAAGGCAGAAGAATACTCGTATTTAAATAATCTGTTCTACACGACTATGTCCAATTTTAACTTAGTATATTTGTTTTGCAGTACTTTTGATTGGCACATAATAAAGACTGCAGGGAAGAATGGGTTCCACGAATGTTCTCTTCACCCACATCAATTCAACTCAGGATAATACTAAATTGTTTTCGTGAGATTACTTTAGTGTATGAAATTTATCTCAAAATTACCACCATTGTTTTTTTTGGGCAACTTTAACCTCAACGTCCACATTAGTATTGTTTTCTCTATTACTGGAACTGCTAATCTTTGTTAAATACCTTTTCTGCTAGAACCTTAACAAGCAGATCCATGCCCAATCCATTAATATATTACCTATATGCAAATCTAGAAATCCACCGGTAACTATTATCTAACCTATATGCTGGTCATAACATATAACGTATCAAGCACCTGTCACCATATTTTTCTTGCAAAAGTTTCATGTCTATTAATACTAGCCCTCTAGTTTCATTTTCCTTATAATCCTTCTTTCTTAATTTCCACGTTTACTAACAATTACCCGTAACTTAAGCTTTTCTTAAATTTCATCTTTCCTTAACTTTAACGTCTACATCAACATCCTTCTCAGAGCTCTCTAGTATTATTTCTTCTAAAGCATCAACGCATTCATCAATATATCCAAAGCTTCACTGCCTGCCAATACTTCCCTCATAACCCAGGCACCCAACGATAACCTCGCTACTAAAATCAACACAGTGTCGCTCTTTCCTTCATATTTCCTCCTTTGCGTCCCAAAGGTTTATACTTTACTACAACCTAATTGCATTTCACACACTCAAGAAAGAAAAATTCAAAATTTAGACGGCCATCTCATCTGCGCCTCCTGCCCTCCCTTCCTTCAACACCTTTACGGCCGCCTTTACCGCCGCCTTGTGGACACTCCCGTCTTTTATCACCTTACTACTTTTGCACGTACAATATTCGTATATACCTCTACTCATATTAGTATCGTTGTTATTGTATCATATTATTCATTATTATCATCATTATTAGTAGTATCATTACTGTTATAATCATCGTTATATTAATATTACTTTCATCAATATTATTGTTATCATCATCGAAGCAGTAGCAGCAGCAAAAACAACAACAAATAGTTAGTAGTAGAAGTATTGGTTGTAATAGTAGTGGTAGTATTAGTAGTAATATTACTATAATAATAATAATGATCATAATAGTAGCAGTAGAAGTAGTAGTAGTAGTAGTAGGAGAAATAGTAGTAGTAGTGATATACGTAGTAGGATAAGTATTTGTTGTGCAATAAGAGTAACAGATCGCAACAAGACAAAGAGTAGTAGGATTAGTTAATTTTCTAACATATGCATATATTTCAGTAACTAGTTTTACATGCTCTAAGGATATCAAATTTTTCTCAATTCACTCGTACGCAATAAACAACTGTTTTAACTGTTTTTCCAGTTAACCTTTGGTCTGGCAGTTTTTATATTACCTCCACGACGGACATCGAAGTAGGTCTATGCCATTAAAGTAAAGCACCGCGAGAATTGATGAAGCTGAAGTCATGAAGGTTGCAAAACGAGATTCAACTGAGCTAATTAGGACGCGGTGCTATGCGAGACACAAGCACACGCCGGGGAAATCAAAGGATAAGTTGAGATCCTACCATAATATATTTTTCTAAGCCCTTAACTACTCTTTGCACACCAGTGTTTTGTCCTTAGAAAATAAAAAGTTTATTTCTATATATCTCAGCTCATTTTCTAAGCTTGTTAAAACCATCATGAGAAAGAAAAAAGAAAAATCATAATGCCAAATACAAAGGGAGCATCAGCCTCTTGTGTCCCGTCAGAACGTAACTTTAACACTTCTGCTCCAGTGTTACTCACACACTTTACTCTTCTAACACCATTTATTTGATTTTTTCACAAACTTTACTTAAACTGTTGTACAAAGGTTTATACAACATGGAGACTGTTGAACATGTTGCCACAGCCACATACGTAACTTACTTTTCCTTTGCAAGTTAACACGCGTAAAAAATGGTGGTGGCTGTATTAAGTTATGTTAAAATGCTCACGTAGGTAAGTTTAAATCGGTGTTTTTACTCGCCTATTCATTTCATTATTTACACAGCACGACTCTGGTCCGGATAAAAACGAAGCAATCAACCAACTTTTTAATCTATGGCTGAAGGAGAAAATTCAGTGGAGGCGGTGCGATAAACGGGTTCTTAACTTTAGGAGTAGTAGGCCCACATTTTGAATATCTTGGTAAGTTTTCTCATTAGAGTAAGAGGAATTTTAAGTAGTCTTCTGAAAAGCGAGGTTTGCGACTCCACCCAAGCCAAAAGCAGGCCTCCTTTCCTCCACCTCTTCTATGTCACAGCAAGAGGTCTCTAACCAACACCACACCATAGCAAGCCTCGTCCACCTCAGCCAATTACTGCACACCCACACCCACACCCACACCCACACCCACACCCACACCCACACCCACACCCCACCAACCCACCCACCTTGGAATTTCCAAGACAGATGGAAAATATCTTATGAATTAATAGATTACACCATAAGAAACAATATTTGCTGTGCCAGTGATTTGTTCGGTTAGTAGTTTGGCTATATTACATTCTTCCCTTAGCAATGATGAGTGCTCACGCAGGTACATGGTTCATTCTATCCAGCGCTCCTCCTTCCCTCTATGGCGTGTGCATGATGCAAATTACTGTGTGATAAAACACCAAATATTCCACAAAAAGAATTCAACATTTTCTTCTCCATTCCTCCTACGTTTAAACGCTGCGCAGGAAACACTCAAACTCAACTTTATTTCTCCCCTTCGTACAACTTAAAAACTTTCAATAGGGGACCAGCACGACACCTGAAAAGTTTTCCAAATTGATTTCGGATTCTGTCCCTACACTTGCCCTCCCTTCCCACCCTAACGAATAAAACACTGGACTTGTAGTACAACATTTACATTGTTCTTTATTTCCAACCTCTGGACGCTCTATTAACACAGATAACACCATAACAAACACACTGGATGAGGACCTCGAACCAATGAAGAGGGGAAGGACGCAGCGTGGGTGTAGAGAGGCAAGAAAAGTACATAGTGTCTTGATGAAGGAAGCGATGGGGCCAGGCCTATATAGCGAGCCCGAACACCCATGTCTAGGGGGACTAAATGAGCCTCGGCACACCTCCGCTAATACTTGGTCGGGAGAGTCAACATTTGTTAAGCCAATACCTCCTCCTCTTCCTCCTTCATCCTACCTTTCCTTTTCAGCCTTTTTGCACAAGCCTCAGTATTTTTTTCCTCCCTCTATTTCTTCTTCCCTTCTTCATTTCCTCCCCCTTTAGTCTTTTACTGCCTATTTCTTTTGTTAATTTATCTAGTACTATTATTACTACTACGTCTACTAATTATGATGATGACGATAATGACAATAGCAATAATAATAATAGCAATAATAAAAATATTAAATAAATCAATATCAAATCAATATTAAATATCATTGTAATAATAAAAATTTTATACGATATATACAAAGAAAACAAGTATTCCATTATGGTTTCGGGACGGTTTATATACACATTACGAAGCATGTGCACTAGGGTGGTCCAAGAAGAGGGGGTAAAATTTCAAAGTGCACTGGTCCTTTCTCCACACCGCTGCTTTTTTCCTTGTTGCATTCTTCTCCTTGTGTGTAAAATTTCATTGCGATACAATGATATTTAAAGGTCGTCCCATTATTTCGCTTTCTATCATAGGATTTAAACCGGAAAATATCACATACCCGAATTGGAGCACTTCCCGACATCACAGACCCAAATGGTGTTGATTTCTGAATTTTCCGGGGTTGATAACCCCATAGACCACATTTTATCAACTAAAAACTGATATACAGCAGTCTGAATGCTGAATTTCATTATTTGGTTTTCACAGTAAATTTTAGGGGTAGGCCATACCCTGGTTAGGGTACTTCTAGTAGAGATAAAGCAAAATGGTTCGCATTTTTGAACTTAGAAGGGTCGATTTACACATAGAAGTGGTTTCATCGACACTGATTTATTGACAATTCACAAAATATTGCCAAAAAAATCGTTTTTCTATAGGAAAATAGAGAAATTGAAATGTTCTGTCATATTTTGCAGGTTTTAGTAAATAAATGAAATATGAAAGCATTTCTATGTGTAAATCGACCCTTCTGAGTTCAAAAATGCAAACCATTTTGTTCTATCTCTATTAGAAGAACCCTAACCAGGGTATGGCCTACCCCTAATTTACAGTATGAAAACCAAATAATGAAAATCAGCATTCAGACAGCTGTATATCAGTTTTTAGTTTATAAAATGTGTCTGTGGGGTTATCAACCCAGGAGAATTCAGAAATCAACACCATTTGGGTCTGTGATGTCGGGAAGTGCTCCAATTCGGGTATGTGATATTTTCCGGGTTAAATCCTATGATAGAAAGCGAGATGATGGGTCGACCTCTAAATTAAGGTTTATCGCCATGAAATTTCATAGGCTTGTAACCTATGGGTAATGGACAAAAAATAACCTTGTGGAGGTATAAAAGTAGGAAAATATTTTTGGTGGACCACCCTAATGTGCACGTCAATTTACCTTACGCAGTTTTATATGCACTGATTTGCTTTACATTTTTCCCAATTAATCACCCAAGTAGCTGAGGAAACGAACAGTCGCCGTCAAGTATACATTTTCTGTTTTGTGTGTATGAAACAGATGGAATTCGTGGTTGTCCAATACACATTCTATTTTCTTTTCCATTTACTGTGTCCACGTGTCTATTGCATGCGGCCTTCGGTGACAGGGATAAATAGTTCGTTTGTGTGGCAGTGCATGTGCTTTTACGGCTGTGGCTGAAGCGTGGCCTGAACTGCGCTCTGCTTTCAGTAATAGTTGGATTTTAGTGTA
>JACEEZ010012675.1:17500-35000 GCA_016584305.1 Chionoecetes opilio | reverse complement strand
CATCCTGCCTAACCTCTTTTATCTTTCTTTCATCAAACACACATTGCAGTATATAGACTTCCAGACTCATTTTCTGACTCAATATTCGGTCGTCAGTCTTCAGCTATACAGTTATGCAATCTTTATGCATTCAGACACACAAAACAAACATTGGCATAATTTCGAATCGCCTGTGTTCCAGCATCAGACAGGTTTCAAGTAGGGTCATGAAGCGTGGTTCAGGTGATGTGTGTCCGTCAGTGCGTGTGTGTGTGTGTGTGTGTGTGTGTGGTGTGCTGTGTGTGTGTGTGTGTGTGTGTTGTGTGTGTGTGTGTGTTGTGTTTTTTCTCTCTCTCATCAGAGCCATAGATAGGGGTCCCTATCTATGGCTCTGTCTCTCATTACACACATACACACACACACACACACACACACACACACACACACACACACACACACACACACACACACACACACACACACACACACACATATTACCTTGTAATTCTCCCCCACATAACTCTATTAAATGCTTACCCAATGCTAGACAAATATTTCAAATGAAGTATATATTTCTTTTTTGCAGACTTAGTGCATCATTATAAATCCGTCGTTAATAATTAATCACCGACAAGTAATATATTTTCGCTATTGGTTTGAAGCTAAAATTATTGCACGTACATTTTATTTTAATCACGGCCTAAGTAAGTAAGTACTATCCTGTTAGTGTATAATTTCATTCCCATGTATCATGAAGGTGTATAATTCTTAAAGTGTGTGCATCCATATAGCAGGGAGTGTACAGCATATATGTATCACAAGTATTTATATATTGGGTAGGGAGGGAGAACGAAATGTTGTAATGGAGAAATGAATAGGACGTGTGAGAGAGGTGTGGTTGGATGAAGTGAAATGATGGAAGAAGGAAGAGGGAGGCTAAGGGGTGGGTGGATAGAGGAGATAAAGGGGAGAAGAATAGGACGAACGGTCGCTCAGGGTCTCGTAATGTTGGTAGTTTCTGCGTCATTAGTTGTCGTAATTTCGTCCTTACGAGCTCCTCATTCTAAGTTACTATTACTTCTACCGGCCTAGCCAACACTATTTCTTTCACAACTACTACCACTCCTGAACAACATGAACAACACATCCAACACCACACTTCTATAACCCCTTCCACAACACTTCACCATTTTCATCCGCACTCTTGGCCATACCACCATCACCTTTGTCCCAGTTTTTCACCATCACGCCTGCAATGTCAAAATAGTACTGCAACCTTCCCTTCCCCCATCACTTCCCGTCTCAGCCCATCTCCCTCCTGGTTCGCCCCCTCGCCCCTTCCCATTACCGTGACAGGACGCCAAGGCAGCCAGATCTATCTCCCATCACTGTCGATTTCATGGGTCCTTTTATGCACGGCACCTAAAATATATCTTTTTTCAGAGTTATTCGTTGATTCATCCATCCGTGTGTGGGTCTCTCGCCAAGCATCTCCCACGCTCGTAACCTCCTTTATCACTGTCTCCATGTCATGCTGTCAGCTCATTTGTAAACATTTCCTTATTTCTACTCACTCTTTCTTACCATTTGGCACGTGTTTCAGTTTCCATTTTCAGGTACATGGAAAGTTAAGCGAGAGTTTTTGTAGTATTTAGTTTTCGTTTTAGAACCTGTTAGTCATATAAGGGAGAAGCGTGTTTCATATTTCGTCCCGCCTGGTTAATAATTTTTTACAATAGAGGCGAGCGTTTTGGAAATATTCAATCTTTCACGTCAGTCAGTTGGTAAAATGCTGGTTATTATTCATGAGTTTTTCCCTGAGTGTATCACTTAAATGAGATAAATCCTACCATTTAACTGCACAGACAATGAGTCACTAAAACATGAAAGTCTCTCTCTCTCTCTCTCTCTCTCTCTCTCTCTCTCTCTCTCTCTCTCTCTCTCTCTCTCTCTCTCTCTCTCTCTCTCTCTCTCTCTCTCTCTCTCTCTCTCTCTCTCTCTCTCTCTCTCTCTCTCTCTCTCTCTCTCTCTCTCTCTCTCTCTCTCAATCGATCACCACTTCCATCAACAGAGTTCCCTTTAAATCAAGTTAGTAAAATGAGGTACATCGTCTCACTTTCACTTATGGCCACTCACAGTTTCCCTCATCTCATTATTTCACTTTCCCGAAAATCAATTACGGAAATGGAAGGAAACATCTTCCTCTGGACTTTATCCTTCGCTTTTCATCAACGTAACAGAATACCTTTGAGATCATATGTGAAATCATGTCCCCAGCCGAACATCCTTCTCTCCTCTCCCTTCGTCCCTTCCTCATCCTCCCCTCACACTGCCCTTTGGTGTATCATTTCCCCTCAGTGACACCCTCGTTTCCAGGAGCGTTTCCCTACACACCACAACCCTCAGTTACCCTCACGCTGCACTTCTTCCCCTCACCATCGCCCTTCCCCTTTGCCTCAAACAGCAGCCTCCCCTTTCCCTGGTAGTCACATCTCTTTCGTGTTCTCCCCCAGGGCCTCCCCAACGACACATTTGCATACGCAGGACTTCTTAGAGGGGGTTAGGAGAGTGAGGGGCCGTGGGTCCGTCTGCAACTCAGCCCCAATGGAACGTAAGCAGTCTGGAGACTCAGCCCCTGCGCCCGCTTGTATCAACACAGTCACATACAATAGGATTACCACGCTAACTAAACCCACTCTCCTCTCCTCTCCTCTCCGTTCCCCTAACCCTCCTCTTCCCTCCCCTGACAAACATTTAGGCTCAGGAGCAGCCGCGTTCGTAACCTTTCTGGCTGTCGCTTCCATAATTCTCCGGCGGCGTCAGTTTCCCTCCATTAGACTGCACTTTGTTTCCCTCTTTTTGTGTAACGCCGCTTAAAAGGGAAGAGAGGCGAGCCGGGATCCACAAGTGAGCTCGAGAAACTGAAACGGATCCGCCGGGAAGCACAGCGATGGGTCGAGGCCCAAGGATACGGACAGATGTAGATTTTTCCGCCGACATCACGACGAGGTGAATATGTTACAAATTACGCTGTGGGGAGGAAAGGAGGGAACGAAGGAAGGAGAGGGGAGAGAGGGAAAGGAGGGGAGGAGATACGGGATGTGTAAAAGGACGCGTGGGTTGAAACTGATGGCCTAAGTAAGGTGTCATCCACAAGTTTTGTCGTCCCAGCCGTAGTGGTAGGGGGAGGGAGCGATGAATGCAAAGGAATGAGAGGAAAAGCCACAGAACGATAATGATTTTACAGAATTTTACAGGTTTGAAAGGGGAATGACGAACGGTGACTAATGGCGGGAACAGTTTGTTAGCGAGGGGCTGTCCATCACGCACGAATATGAAGCAAGTCATTTTTTAGGGGGAAAAAAATATCAAATTGTCGGGACATTTTTTTTACCAACAAATAGCACTTTGCTGAAAAAAATTATAACGATGAAATTGGAAAAAAAAACCACTAATAAAAAACAACAAAGCGCCTCATCAAATCAAAGAAAAAAACAGATGGAGCAAAGGATAAAAAAAATACATTCAAATTGGTATATAAATTCAATATCCCAAAATAAACATGGGCGCGTAGGCGGCTTGTGTACGTGAGGGAAAGAGGAATAGGAGGAAAAAGAGGAGTGGGAAGAGAGGAATAGAAGAGAATAGTGGATAGACCTGATGAAGAATGAACGGAATAAGGAAGAAAAGAGGAGCAGATAAGGGAAAGAGGAAGAGGAATAAAAAGAGGAGTGGGAAGAAGGGAGGAATAGAGGAAGAGGATAGAAAGGATAGACCTGGTAGTGAATAAACAAAATACGGACGAAAAGAGGAGCTGAGAAGGGAAAGAGGAAGAAGAGGAGTGGGAAGAAGAGAGGAAGAGGATAGGGGTGACCAGGTGAAGAAAAAGCGGTAAAAGGACGAGAAGAGGAGCAGAAGATAGAGGGGATAGAGGAGGAGAGAGGGGAAAGGAGGGGGCAAGTGGCGTGATCAGGAAACATAAGGTTAGGCTGGCGTGTTGGAGTTAGGGTTATGAGGCTATCCGGACTGCAAGGATAAGGCGGCTGTGTTATCCTGCTGTGTTGTTCTGGGCAGGCAAACACAGGACCTCCACTTCATTACAGATACCAAAGGACGAAAGGACGAACAGACTTACTGGCGAATTGTGGGTTGCGGATAAATAGTAAAGGGTTGATGGTAGCGAGGTTTTGCGGTTTAAGGAGTAAAGGGTTAACGGTAGCGAGGTTTTGTAGATATAGAGTAAAGGGTTAACGGTAGCGATGTTTTGTAGATATAGAGTAAAGGGTTAACGATGGCGATGTTTTGCGTTTAAATAGTAAAGGGTTAACGGTAGCGAGGTTTTGGCTTAGACTTCCTTACTTTCCCACCTCTCCCCCGCCTTCAGCTTGATGGGCGAGCAATTGCCACGTGATTACTGCCGATCTAATTACGGTTATTGCGGCGTGTAGCTCCTTGCTGCATTGTAGGGAGTTGCTTGCTCAATGAAATAGCGGCGTAATTAAGAGAGAAGGGCGAGGCACGGGTTTCAGGTGCTTGCTTATTGTGTATTAGTGTGTGTGTGTGTGTGTGTGTGTGTGTGTGTGTGTGTGTGTGTGTGTGTGTGTGTGTGTGTGTGTGTGTGTGTGTGTGTGTGTGTGTGTGTGTGTGTGTGTGTGTGTGTGTGTGTGTGTGTGTGTGTGTGTGTGTGTGTGTGTGTGTGTGTGTGTGTGTGTGTGTGTGTGTGTGTGTGTGTGTGTGTGTGTGTGTGTGTGTGTGTGTGTGTGTGTGTGTGTGTGTGTGTGTGTGTGTGTGTGTGTGTGTGTGTGTGTGTGTGTGTGTGTGTGTGTGGAATAACTGTTGCAGGTGCGTTATTCATGATACATATTTAATTACCATTATTATTACTATTATAATCTTAATAGTTAGCAATATTAGCAATTATTACGAACATAATATTTTTCTAATGTTATCATTGGTATCAAATATATCATCCTTATTGTCAATACCATTATTGTTATGATCACAATCACTAGTATCATTGTCACCATTATCATTAATATAATTATTATCGGTACTATTATTACTGGATTGACATATAATAATAAGCATGGATACCAATACTTTATGCAGGAGAAGAGCAAGCGTAATGCCTGACAACAATATGACAAGCCAATGATGAAGATTTTGGCAATTATCAAATCCAAATCAACGCAATGAGTAATATAGCGATAATGCCGGTCGTATCAGCTGTAACAGAAGCAGTAGCAGTAGAAGTAGTAGTAATAGTAGTAGTGCAGATAGTAGTAGTAGTAGTAATAGATAGAAGGAGGAGGCGGAAGAGGAAGAGATATGCGACCAGTATGCCTTCAGCCGCCATGCCCCGAACCCTGTCTCTCTACTGTTACAATCCATAACACCGCCGCTGCCGACCGGACCCCTAACACTCCTCTGCTCTCCCCTGCTGAGTGCCGCGGCCCGCCCCTTCCCTGCTGCTGGTCGTGTTGTCGGTGTTGATCTACACTAATGTGGGTTTTACTGCTATTGCTCGCGTGAGTGCTGGTGGTGCTGCCATACCCCGGCCCCTTTCCTCGCTTTCCCACAGCTTCTCTTTAATTCCCACAAGTGACAGCCCGCGGCCTACACCCCATTTTGTTAAGGTGGAAAACATGTGCCAACAAGACTATACCGAGGTGGAGGACACTGGCTTAATGGGAGGAAAAAAGTGTTGAAATCACACACTGATTAAAGTTAATACCACGCAGACACACACACACACATACACACACAGACACAGTCACACACACACACACATATACACCCACACCCACACACACACACACACACACACACATTTAGAGCGCGCTAGGCGACAACCAAAACAGAATCACACGGCGCCATTTATTTCATCATTCAATTTCTCGCTGCCTGCCTCGGCCCCGCATTGTATCATGCGTTTATAAAATGACAGTGACATCAGTGCGTATTGTGACCACCAAATGAATGAAGCAAATGATGTATTGTTTTCAGCCGCCGGGACAAAGCGGAACTATTGCCACACCACCACTGGGAAGGTCCCTACACAACACAATAGTTCCAATGGTGATATTCCAATGTGATGAAAAGCGGAGTGGAAGCTGTAAAGGTGAGGTCCGTTGGTTGGAGTGATGCGGAATGGAGGTGTATTGGAGGGAGGGAAAAGGAAAAGGGGAGTGTTAGAGTGAGGGAGGGAAGGGTAAAAGCATGGAGGGAAAGGGAAATGTGCCGATAGGGAGGTAAGTAATGGCTGGCTAAAGGGTAATGATGGACAAAGAGGGAATAGAAAGGGAGAAGGGTATGGAGAGTTGTTGTGAAGGGATGGGGTTGGAAAGGGAAGGTTGACATGTACGTAGGGATAGGGGAGTACTGGAAAAGTGAAACAATAGAAAGGGATAATGGAAAAGGTAAAACAGGAACGGAAAAAGGAAAAACGAAAGAGAGGAAGGGAAATTGATTGAAAGAGAAAGGAGAGAATGGATAAAGGGAGATAAACAATGGAGATAATAAAGAGAGAGAAAAAATAAATGTGGTAGTATAGGGAATCCAGTGCCACTAACAGGGTAGCGGATCCTAAATATAAACGCCACGTTGATCCCTTTCATTGGCTCTTTGTGTTCAAACCCGGTGTTGCTATCGTCCACGAACGCTCTATGGCTATTATCCAACTATGTTCATTATCTCTCTCTCTCTCTCTCTCTCTCTCTCTCTCTCTCTCTCTCTCTCTCTCTCTCTCTCTCTCTCTCTCTCTCTCTCTCTCTCTCAATCACACACACACACACACAGCTAGTCTCCTTTCCCTCTCTGTTTGCACGAGTTTCACTTTAAGTATCCCACCGCTGAGTGTGTACCAAGAACGTGTCTATTAAGGCAACCGCTTAGGAATTGCAGTCTTGTTTGCCTTTATCTAATATGCAATTTAATCTCGAGCTGCCAGAGAGTCTTCAGTGGTATCGCAGACAACGCGAAACTTATTCTTTTTCATTTCCTTCACTCTATCTTTCTTTCTTTTTTCGCTGTCTGGATTATACGTAGCCATAACGAGATCAAACGATGTTTTAATTGGTGGTTTACGTTGTGAGTTTCAAATATCTAGATTAAGCGAGAGAGAGAGAGAGAGAGAGAGAGAGAGAGAGAGAGAGAGAGAGAGAGAGAGAGAGAGAGAGAGAGAGAGAGAGAGAGAGAGAGAGAGAGAGGAGAGAGAGAGAGAGAGGAGAAGAGAGAGAGAGAAGAGAGAGAGAGAGAGAGAGAGAGAGAGAGAGAGATTGTAAACGGGGAAGTGCATTAATGTTGCATGAAACACACACACACACATACACACACACACACACACACACACACACACACACACACACACACACACACACACACTGCAGTCTCCACTCTGTACACACTTTATTCGATGGAAAAGTTTCGGTAATATAAACATTCTGAAGAGGGAAAGCAATTTTTGCCTTTACACACAAGCAGGAACGAAAGGAGAAAAATAAACAAACATAAAATAAAGTAAACATTGAAATATTCCTTTGCAACTTTTACATGTGACTGAATATGAAGCAAAAAAAAGTCGAAGAAAATTTCACACGCCCCTAAAAAGTTACATAAAGAAGGATTTTTTTTTTAAATATAACAATCATAGCACTTAGTACGCTACACCGATTTAAAAAAAGCCTCATAACTTTAATTACATTTGTATGTTACGGCCGCCGATCGTGACTATATATTGATAGACAATACCAAGAAGGTGAAAAACTGTTCGGTGTGTAATTGTCCAAGGTGTTACTGCTTTTGATAACCTTAACGCTACATATAGACACCATAATCATAATAATCAAGGCCTCTGATTGGTGACGGCGAGATGCACCGCCCTTACGGAGAGGCGGTGAATGGAAAATGAGGTGAAGGACGAGGAAGAAGAGGACGAGAACTAGGATAAGTAAAAGAGGAACAACAATTAGAAAGGAATATGAGAGAAGGAAATGAGAGCAAAACGCAATCAGGACGAGGATCTAAGGCTCTAGATGCTGTCACAGGTAGATAATGCAATATAGGACACGCGATGTATTAGTCTTGCCGAGAGAACAAGAAAAATGGCCATGAAATACTCACCACCACAGGCTGCGGCGTCGCGTCAACAACACCAAGGGAAAGAACGGCTTCCTGCAGATGGAGACAAAAGAAAAAAATTAGGTAGTTACACTGTACATTGCACAATATCAATCAATCAATCAATCATTGGGGGCATACGCCGGGGGGCGCGTCGCCTCGCCCACCCTACGACGCCACTCCCGGGGGTCACCACGCGCGAGTCCCCATGCAGGCTCCTTTCCCATACCAAGCAGCTCTCGACAAGAAACATCAACTTGCCCCAGTCACGAGCCTTGTGGGCGCCCCCTTGGCCTCCTCCACGCCGGATTGTCACTTACAGATACAACCCGATGGGAAGGATCGGTTTCAGGGTAGCGTGCCACATGCCCATATAGCCGAAGTTGGCGCTGACGGACTATGCAGGTAATAGGCCTCGATTCAGTCTCACGGTGCAATCGCTGATTTGACACGTAATCATCCCAGCGATACCCCATGATTCTGCGAAGACACTTATTACCAAAGGCATTGATTCGTCTCTTCAAGTCACTATTTAGTGTCCATGTCTCACAACCATAGAGTAGGACAGGGATCACAAGCGACTTGAAGATCCGGATCTTTGTCCTCCTGCACAGGTACCGACAACGCCAAATACTCCCGCTGAGCGAGTCCATAACACCGTGGGCTATGCCAATCCGTCGTAAGACTTCTTGACGTGACCCGCCGTCATTATGGATTGCGCTACCAAGGTATGTAAAACTTTCCAAGATCTCAATGTCCTCGCCACACGCATGAACAGACTGTACTGCTTCATCTAGTAAGTCTCCAAATACCTGGACCTTGGTCTTGAGCCAGGAGACCTCAAGTCCCAAAGGCTTTGCCTCCTCGTGCAGCGCCTCGAGAGCCATCACCAGGACCTCCAGCGACTCAGCAAAGATTACTGCATCATCGGCAAAAACAAGATCAGTGATCTTGGTGTTGCCGACGGATGCTCCACAATCACTTTGATCTACAACCTTGTCCAATACCCAGTCCATACAAGCGTTGAAAAGTGATGGGGCAAGGACGCACCCCTGCCTCACTCCTGTATTCACAGGAAAGAAGCTGGATACACCTGCCCCACACTTCACAGCACTCTCAGTCCCAGAATACAGACCAGTTATCAAACCAATAGTCCTTGCAGGAATCCCTCGAAGTCGCAGAAGATCCCAGAGTGACTCACGATGCACTGAGTCAAACGCCTTCTTGAGATCAACATAGGCTGCAAGCATCCCCTGTCGAAACTCACGTCGGCGTTCCACCAGGACACGAAGCGCTAGGATACGGTCCGTTGTTGACTTACCAGGCGTGAACCCAGACTGCTGAGGTCTCTGATGCTTCACCAGATGACTGCGAATTCGTGTCAGCAATAGATGGGCAAGCACCTTGCCTGGTACGCTGAGCAGTGTAATACCGCGGTAATTGTTGCAGTCCTGACGGTCCCCTTTCCCTTTCCTGATAGGGACGACCAGCCCCCTTTTCCAGTCAGGAGGAATGGTACCTGATTGCCACACGGCAGTCAGGACAGCATGCAACTCGCGGATCATGGCCTCACCTCCAGCTTTGAGGAGCTCCGCACTGATATTACAAACACCAGCTGCCTTTCCACCCTTCAACTTTGCTACAGCCTCTCTGACTTCGTCAAGAGAGGGTGCGGTTTCGTCAATGGGAGGATCGGCATCCACTGCCTGTAACCCAGTGGTGTGAAGCTGCTCAGTTGGAGGGTCCACCGTGAACAACTGCCCAAAGTACTCAGCCCAACGAGCCATCTGCCCATCCATGTCCGACACGAGGCGCCCATCTGCTGTTCGAATAGCACTCGCCCGAGAAGGAGACTTGGAACGGAGCTTCTTCAGGGCTCGGTAGGCGGGTCGGAGGTCATTAGCGTTCAAATGACCCTCGACATCCTCAGCGAGACTCCTGACATACCTCTCCTTGTCTCTCCTCAGGAGGGTTCTAGTCCGGCGTGACAGAGCCCTGTGCTGGTCCCGGTTCCCAGCCAGCCTGGCAGCGCGACTCTCCTCGATTTTCTCCAGCGTCTCCGTCGTGACAAAACCACGCCTTGACCTCGGGCGCTCCCCAATACACTCCTTGGCAGCCTGTAGAGTTTCACGTTTGAAGGTATCCCACAGTTCTACAGGGTCCCCGAGAGCACTGAGCACATCAAACCGATTTGAGACTGCCACCGCATACTCATGAGCACATGTCAAGTCCTTCAGTTTCTCAAGATGAAACACAGTATGGTTACCTCTTGAGATTCTTCTGGACTTGACATGAAGCTTAAGTGTAGCAACAACAAGTCTGTGATCTGTTCCAAAGAACTCAGCACTCCGGTAAACCCGGCAGTTCTGGAGGATCCTCCAACGAGTACTAACGAGGATGTGGTCGATCTCCTTAGCTACCCCTCCGGCATTACTATACCATGTCCAGCGGTGCAGCTCTGGTCTCTAATACCAAGAACCTGCAATTCTCAACCTTCTGGACCTTGCAAAGTTCAGAAGCAGAGAACTGTTGGTGTTTCTGGTACCGGAGCCATGGGGACCAACACACAACTCGTAGCCATCTCTCACAGTGCCAGTAGTAGCATTGAAGTCGCCCAAGACAATGAGTGTGTCCCGAGGAGGACACTGGTCTAATACAGAGTCGAGTTTGGCGTAGAACATCTCCTTCTCTTCAGTTTTACGCACCTCGGTAGGAGCGTACACTGCAACAAGAGACATGAAACCCAGAGTGTGTTTCATCCTCACCCGCATTATACGCTCATCAACCGGAGTAACCTCAACAACTGATGGCTGCAGTTTGCTGGAGATGCCTATAGCTACTCCCCGTACACGGTGACCATTGCTCATGCCGGACCAGTAGTAGGTGTAACCCCCACTGCTAGTCTCGCCACTGCCAGGCCTCCTCGTCTCAGAGAGTCCCACTATATCCACCCTCAGCCTACTGAGCTCGCCCGATAGGAGAGGTAGTCGATGATCGTCTGAGAGGCTCAGAACGTTCCACGAGCCCACACGAAGAACCCTCCGCAGGTTGATCCCAGGAGTGATTCGACGGGCAGGCGCCGCCTCTGCACCGCCCCGGCCACCCCCATAAGAAAAAGTTGGGCTAGGGGGCCCTACCACTTGATTTAGAGTGCGGGATTCCCGAGGGCTTTGCCCCGCACTCGTCATAGGCAGACCCCTCCCCTGCGTCAGCATAGGAGGGGTTTGCATGGTCGGGCCCCCCGGCAAAACCGGGTCGGGGGCGCGATTACCGTGCCCCCGGCCTCTACCTCTTATTATGTTTGTGGCTAGTTTAGTTTTTACAGGGAAGGGTTGCAAACCCCCCCCCCCCCCAACCAATCTATGTCAGGGATTGGCCTTACTGCTCACCGTGGCCAGGGACGCAGAAACCCCTGTAGGGATTAACCCCAGACTGCCCACTATTTAACCCATAGCTGGGACAATATGATACATAATAGATTGCACAATATGATACGTTGAATTGATCATCCGTACATTAAAAACTCAGTATTGCTGAGATCAAACACGCATATTATTCATTTGATGATTCAGGACTAGATGCGGACATTAGCTTCTTATAATGTTATATATTTGAATATCAGTGGTGTGTGTAAATAGATGTATGTATGCATGTTTGTATACATGCATGCATATGTATGTTTGCTTGTATGCATACATGCATATGTATGTATGTTTGTATGCACGCATGTGTATGTATGTTTATATGCACGCATGTAATATATATGTTATATTATATATTATATATATATATATATATATATATATATATATATATATATATATATATATATATATATATATATATATATGAAAAGATTATGATCAAAATACGTACAGAAGCGATGCAGTTTACTGAACACAAGCAACTCAGCACAACGTTCAATCAGTACAGGAGAGGTGATGCAGACAGTGAGTACTGTGAGGCTGTGAGGCGAATACTGCCTCTCTCAGAGGCTGCCCCGGCATCTCCTCTGTGGACGGCGGTGATTGGTCAGTCCGATCACGCCAGGGCTAACGAGTGTACTCGAGCTCGGTGAACGATGCTCCGAGGCCTCGGTGGCGAGAGCTCGAGCTGGATGAGCGAACGTTCGAATCCTAAGTGGTGCGAGCCACCATAGTATATGTTATTCACCCATGGTCTTGTCCACGCGAGTCAGACTCGCGAACGCCAGTTTCACCCTACCAGTGCGAGCTTGGAGCTCATTATTACCAATCTTTGGGTAATGCTGGGAACTCACACATCACACACACCCTATCCTCTTGCTCAAGGGGGACAGTAACCCCCTTAATGTAATTATTGTAGTAACTTAATGTATTAATATTAATGTAACAATGTAGTAGTGTGTGTGTGTGTGTGTGTGTGTGTGTGTGTGTGTGTGTGTGTGTGTGTGTGTGTGTGTGTGTGTGTGTGTGTGTGTGTGTGTGTGTGTGTGTGTGTGTGTGTGTGTGTGTGTGTGTGTGTGTGTGTGTGTGTGTGTGTGTGAGTGTGTGTGTGAGTGTGTGTGTGTGTGTGTGACTAACAAAAGTGAGTATATAAGTGAGTCATTCACTTTGTGCTACATTTTTTCTTTTCACGGTGAATAAAAAAAGAATAAAAACGTACTAGTGGGCAATAAATCCACCGGTAAACTGGGCGTGCCCGCTCGAGCAGCGACTCATGACTTGAGCGGCTCCCGACAGGGGGTCGCGGCCCGCCGGTGACGAACGGCGCCCGACAACACGCATCGCGACGCCCGCCAAGCCTCTGAGCGACGCTGACAGCCCCTGATTCACTCCCAGAAATTTTGACACGCTTATTGAGAACATCTGGCCTGTAGCACCGCTCTTCCTCCTCCCCGCCCCGCCAGCCCCACTACTCCTCCTCCTTCGCCTTCCCATCTCCCCTCCTCTTCCTCCCCCCCGCCTCCCCATCTTCCCTTCACCTCATTCGCCTCCTTCAACCACCGCCACGCTCAATATGACAGTCAACCTAAGCGGCATGTTGCCATACATCACTTCACCTGCCGCTGTCTGCCGGTAACATTAGGACCTCATTAATTTGTACGTAAACACCTTCACAACCTTCATTAATCTTACAGGTAAAAAGATTAATCAATATTGTAAAAAAAACAAAAAAAAACTATAATCATCAGCCTTAACAACGTACACAATATATTATCTTCAATTTCAACAGACTTATAAGCATACCAAAAAAACTAACACAATTAAAAAAAATGAGCTTCTTCCAAGTAAGTGTTCCATTAGAGCTTTATCATACCCGGATCATGTCGTTCAACAAAAGGTTTCATCAAGTCGAAAAATAGAATAATAAGAAATGCATAGGGTATAAAAAATATATAAAAAAACCGAATAGCCAATTGGTAGAGAATGACTCCCTTGCATCCTCTATTGCCTCCCACTTTTGTTATTGTTGTCAGGGACGTGTTTAGCGCTAGGAAGGAAACAATGCACACGACTCCTTTCTCCCTCCCCGTCCTTCTTTCTCCCTCCCTATCCTTTCTCCCTCCCTACCCGTCTTTCTCCCTGCCTCCCTCCCCGCCCTTCTCCCTCCCTCCCCGCCCTTCTCCTTCCTTCCCCGTCCTTTCTCCCTCCCCGTCCTTCTCTCTCCCTCCCCGTCCTTCTCTCTCCTTTCCCGTCCTTCTTTCTCTCTCCTTACCCGTCCTTCTCCCTCCCCCCCCGTCCTTCTCTCTCCCTCCCCGTCCTTTTCCCCCCTCCCCGTCTTTCTCCCTCCCTCCTCGTCCTTTCTCCCTCCCTCCCCGTCCTTCTCTCTCCCTCCCCGTCCTTTCTATCTCCCTCCCCGTCCTTCTTTCTCCCTCCCTGTCTTTCTCTCTCCCTCCCCGTCCTTCTATCTCCCTCCCTGTTCTTTCTTCCTCCCTCCTCGTCCTTTATCTCTTCCTCTCCGTCCTTTCTCCCTCCCTCCCCGTCCTTGTCTCTCCTTTCCTCCCTCACTATTGATAACGCCGCTGGTCAAAGGCGTCTGTAGTGCTGCTCCAAGAGGAAAATGAGGACCCCGAGACGCCTCTATTGGGAGAGCTGAGGGAGGAAGAGGAGGAGGGAAGGAAGGAGGAGGAAGAGGAGGAGGGAATTAAGGAAGGAGGTAAAGGAGCAGGTAGAATAGCAGGAGGACGAAATGGAGGAGGGTACAGTGCTGTGGTGGTGGTGATGGTGGAGCATTCTGAGGACACTTTTATTATTTTCTTTATATCTAAACATACAAATACAATAAGCCAAAAGACATGGAAGAACTAGAAATAACAACACCACCATCACCACCTGTAACACCACCATCACCACCTCTAACACTACCACTATTACCACCTCTAACTCCACTACCACCTTTAACACCATCACCATCACCACCTCTAACACCATCACCATTAACACATCTAACCATCACCATCACCAACTCTAACACCACCACCATCACCACCTTTAACACCACCACCATCACCACATCTAACGCCACCACCATCACAACCTCTAACACCACCATCACCACCTCTAACACCACTAAAATCACCACCTCAAACACTACCACCATTATCCCCTTTAACAGCATCACCATCACCACCTCTAACACCACCACCACCACCACCACCACCACCTCTAACACCACCACCATCACCACCTCCAACACCACCTCTAACACCATCACCATTACAACCTCTAACACCACCATCACCACCTCTAATACTACCACCATCACCACCTCCAACACCACCACTATTACCACCATCGCAGCAGTCATCAAAATATTAGTAAGATTCTAATAAATCAATGCTAAGATCGTCGACAATGCAACTTCTGATATTGATTTGGTCTCACATAACCCTGTTTTCAGCCTTCCATTCTTCTTGGTTTATCTTCTATCTCTCTCATTTATTTCCAACATTCTTCCTCACACTTCTTTTTGTGTGTGTTATTTTCTCACTTCCCCCGTACGAGTTTTTTTTTTTTTTTTTTTTTTTTTACGTCACAAACAGTTACCCTCTCCCCTTACATTTTTTTGGTTCATTTTCCCCGTCCCCTCCTCCCTTTCCCCCTTTCCTCCAATATTTTCCCCGTCCCTCCTCCCTTTCCTCCTTTCCTCCAATATTTCTGCTTTACTTCCGTCCTTTCCGCCCTCCTCCTTACCAATATCCAAACTAAAATACTTTTCTTCTCCCTCTCCTTCCTCCCTACCTTCTTACCCTGCCTCCCAATATTCAAGCCGGAACACTTCTCTTCCTTTCCCTCTTTCCTCCCTCCCTTTCTCCCTCCATTATTTTTTACCATCCTTCCCTATCCCTCCCTTCATTCCTAGAGCACTTATTACCTCCATCCCTCCTCTTTCCCTTCCTCCATCCACTTCAGCCGAGTAAACCTTCAAATATGCGACTGAAAAGACCTCAAATCACTCATTGTTCTTGCTGTTGACTAAGGCCTCTGAAGGATATAAATCTGCTTTCTGATTGGTTCTCAAGACATCGAACTCGTTTCCTAATTGACTCTCCCGCCAGCGAGTCTCCTTCCTTTGAGTCAGATTATCATTTCGTCTTTCTTCACAAGCTCTCTCTCTCTCTCTCTCTCTCTCTTCTCTCTCTCTCTCTCTCTCTCTCTCTCTCTCTCTCTCTCTCTCTCTCTCTCTCTCTCTCTCTCTCTCTCTCTCTCTCTCTCAGAGATTTATGAAGAAAACTTTCAGGAACATGAACTTCGGTTGGCCAGTAAACGGGGAGAGAGAGAGAGAGAGAGAGAGAGAGAGAGAGAGAGAGAGAGAGAGAGAGAGAGAGAGAGAGAGAGAGAGAGAGAGAGAGAGAGGAGAGAGAGAGAGAGAAGAGAGAGAGAGGAGAGAGAGAGAGAGAGAGAGAGAGAGAGAGAGAGGAGAGAGAGAGAGAGAGAGAGGAGAGAGAGAGAGAGAGGAAACTATATATCCTGCTTTAAGTCAATTTCAATGCCATAACCCACACGGTCAAAACAAATACACACACACACACATACACACACACACACACACACACACACACACACACACACACACACACACACACACACACACACGCACACACACACACACACACATCACATTTATGCTTTCTCACGTCAGATCCTTCTGTTCATTTCTTCCTCTTCTCCTTTCCCTCACCCCAATCGGCCTCATCACCACCACCTCTCTCCCTCTCCCTCATCCTGCACTCCCCTCACTTCATCCCCTCACCTACACACCCCGACACCCCTTACCTATCTATCATCTTACCTTTCCACCACACAATCATTGTATCCTTCTACCTCAACATCGGTATAGTTTTCCTCCCCATTACCACACATCACTGTTCCTCACCTCCAGGTACCCTAACACACCAAAATCCATTATAATCTTACTGTCTCAATCCCTTAACCTACCTTAAATCTCAACCTCTTAAACCTCAACCTATCTTATTCTCAATCCCTTAACCTACCTTAAATCTCAACCTCTTAAACCTCAAACTATCTTAATCTCAATCCCTTAACCTACCTTAAATCTCAACCTCTTAAACCTCAACCTATCTTAATCTCAATCCCTTAACCTAACCTTAATCCCTTAGCCCTCTCTTCCTGCCTCTATCTCGACCCTTCCACCTCTATGTCGCTCTCCCTGCCAATAGACCTCTCAGACTTACAAAAAAACAGAAAAAAAGAGGCCTCCTGGTGGCGGTGACGGGAGGTCGGGTTCCTGCCTACATATATCATGCCTGGCGGCCTAATATCGCCTCTCTGACCTCTCACTTATCGCTGATACTTCACTTATTGTGCAGGAAAGAGTCCAGAAAAATTAATACTAGTAGTGATGGTGCGCTGAGGACAAGGAGGATGTGGGTGAGGAAGAATATGATGATGAGGGGAGGAAGAGCCGGGAAGTCCTATAAGTCTTAAGGAAGTCATATTTTTTTTATAGTAGGAAAAACAGGAAAAATGTCATGTATTACAGAAACATTATATGTAAAATACAAAGTCTAATTTCACATAATTATGTAATATGAGCAACGACTTCTCGCTTTCTGTAGCTCTCTTGGAATTGAATAAAAAAAGACTCGGGAAAAGACGAGAAAGAAACGTGAAGGGAAGAGAAGGGAAGGGAAGTGAAGGGAAGAGGGAACAAAGTGGCAATGGGAGTTAAGAAGCTACAAGGAAACTGAACGGGTAGAATAGGAAGGAGGACTGGAGGTCAAAATTGAAGGGGCAAGAAGATGGGGGGAAGGAGTAAGGGGAGGGGAGAGGACGGACAACATGGGGAGGGGGACAGGGAGGGGTGAATGGTGATGGGGAGGGGTGAGGCGGAGAAGGACCATGGGGGACTATTAGGGAACAAGTTAAATGAGTTTCAAAGACAACTTGGGCCACCCAGA
>JACEEZ010012675.1:0-15000 GCA_016584305.1 Chionoecetes opilio | reverse complement strand
ACAGTGGATTTGAACAAGAGGACCGGGAATGGAAGAACAAGAATAATAAAAAGAAGGATAAAGAAGAGGAGGAGGAGGAGATTGAAGTGGACTAGGAGTAAGTCGTAGCACAATAGTAATGGTGCACTACAAAGTGTGACTAAAGTAGTACTGTAGGGCGGAGAGGCACTTATTTTGGTGGTTTTATAGACCAGAACACCGATAACTACTCGTACCTCGCTCTCCCTCCTCCTCCTCCTCCTCCTCCTCCTCCTCCTCCTCCTCCTCCTCATCCTCCTCCTCATCCTCATCCCCCCGACTTAAACACGCTAACAGAATGGTCAAAAACATGGCAAATGAATTTCAACCTTGACAAATGTCATGTACTACATATCGGTAATAACAACCCTCATGAAAGTTACGTGATGAACGATTTCCAACTAACAAGTGTTGATAAAGAAAAAGATTTAGGCGTTATAATCTCGAAAGATCTCAAACCGAATAACAAAATTATAGAGGTAGTAAAAACTGCAAATAAATTGGTTGGCTTTATTGGACGAACTTTCAGTTTCAAATCTGAAAAAGTTATACTCACTCTTTTTAACTCGCTTGTTCGCCCCCATCTAGAATACTGTGTGCAGTTCTGGTCACCTTATTATAAAAAGGACATAGATAAACTAGAAAAAATACAGCGCAGAGTAACCAAAATGATACCTAGATTGCGAAATAAATCGTACGAAAATCGGCTCAAAGAACTTAACTTATTCCCCTAACAAAACGAAGGATAAGAGGTGACCTCATCGAAGTCTTTAAAATCTTCAAGGGATTTACGAACGTAGTCCCAGAAAATCTTTTCACGCTAGCCCGGTCAAGCTCAACTAGAAACAACGGATTTAAAATAAGCAGGAAACGGTTTGTAACGAACGAAGCAAAGTACTTCTTCACAAACCGTGTTGTAAACGTATGGAATGGGCTGCCGTCAGACGTAGAAAACTCAAATACAATAGAATCATTTAAAAGTCGCCTCGATAAATATTCATATCAAATCCCCGGTTGTCACTGTTTATCTCGGAATAATAAATTTATCTCGCGGGCCTCTGATACTACTCTCATTGCGTAAAATGATTGCGAGTCGCGTCTACACAACCCCTCCCACACGTCTCGGGACAGCCCCGAGTAAACGGTCACTACTACAACTTTTGACCTGTGACGGGCTGTGGTTCAGTAAGGGCCCTGTCAGTTAGTGACCACCATCGGGATTTATATACCAGGGGTCACTGCTGCAGGGGGCATTGAAGTGCACGGCGTCCTACTTGGAAAGTGCACTACCGCAGTGGATTGAAACGGAGCTGGGGCCTGATTGACTGCTGCCTCCCAAGAAAGCGCCAGGCAAGGCTGCCGCACCACCCCTGAACTTCCACACTGAGCCTACACCAACACTACATTAGACCTCATAACACACACAGATAGCCCCGAGTTAACGGTTACCACTACTACTCTCGACCTGTGACGGGCTGTGGTACAGTTAGGGTCCTGACAGTTAGTGACCACCATCGGGATTTAAGGTACCAGGGGTCACTGCTGCAGGAGGCATTGAAGTGTACGGCGTCCTACATGGAAAGTACACAATCCGCAGTGGATTGAACGGAGCTGGGGCCTGATTGACTGCTGCCTCCCAAGAAAGCGCCAGGCAAGGCTGCCGCACCACCCTTGAACCTCCACACTGTGTTCACACCATTACAAAACACACATAACATGACCTATCTATCAAGCACTAAAGCTACCCCCACAAACTAGTAGTAGTTAGCCATAGATTACAGCTTTCAACTTTCCTCACAAATTCCATGCAGTTTTTCTATATTGCATGGTATCACTTCTTTTCCGGCCAGCTTCGGCTGGAGGGATGGGTGGGTGGGGAGGAGCCTTCTACTTCCTATCCTTTCTCTCTTATTATCTAGTTAGTGTAGTATAGTTAAAGCAAACAGTCTTGTAAGGACCTATCGGTCTGTTGCTGTTTGTGTTTCCTTTGTATTCCTTTGTATTCCTTTGTATTCCTCCTTCCCATTCCGGCTTCCACTCTCCTCTCTTTCCTCTTCCTCTTTCCTTCCTCCAAGTCGCTCATCTGGTTGCAGGTCACACGCACAGAGGTGATCAAGACAGGCCGTTTTAACTCACCTACTACCCACTACTACTACTACTACTACTATTCACCTACCTACCCATTACTACTATACTACTACTACTACTATGTACTTCTACTACTACTACTACCATTACTGCTACTACTACTCACCTACCTACCCACTGCTACTACTACTGCTACTACTACCACTACTACTACTACTACTACTAATACTACTCACCTACCTACCCACTGCTACTGCTATAAACTACTGCTACTACTACTACTACTACTACTACTACTACTACTACTACTACTGCTGCTACTACTACTACTACTACTACTACTACTACTACTACTACTACTACTACTAGTACCTACTACTACTACAGATACCTCCACCCCATGTTTATTTATGAAATATACGAGGGCTCCACGAATTGGAGGTCAGTAGCCCCAACTCCGGTCGCTACTGACTGTGGCATCCAGCCATACTACTACTACTTATCTACTATTTACTTAATTACAATCCTTATTTACCTCTCTATACTATCTACACTAATATGCCGCTCTCCACTACAGTGCCAGGCCAGCTATATCGATGGTTGTGGGGACGGAATATCTAGTACCCCTGAGACATAGGAGGGCAGACATGAGCAGGGAGAAGGAGAGACGGCACCTCATCCAGGCGACAACGTGGCTCCTTGGCTGGTGCTTCTTTTCTGCCATTACATCTGCTAGTCTTGAATAGAAGCACTTGGCCTTGGGGCCCATCCCGCCGGACGTAGTGAAGACCAGGGGTGTACTACTAGTACCTACTACTACTACTACTACTACTACTACTACTACTACTACTACTACTACTACTACTACTACTACTACTACTACTTATTCCGCAACAACAACTAATATTTTTGCTGCTATTACTACTGTGAGCAATGATGCTTCTACGATATCTTCTACTACTGCTACTGTTATTACCACTGCTACAACAACTATTACTGCTGCTGCTACCACTACAAGACGTAATGATGATAATGAAAACAAATAATAGTAACAAGTGATGATACAATTTCTAGTTATAACAAAACAATGAGGATAACAACATAACTATCATTATCATCATTATCATTATTATCATTACTGTCACTATCAGTTAATTATATGATTGAATGATAAGAATCATGATAAACTGGATATATTGACATAAATAATAATAGTGATAACAAAAATATAACGATAAGAAATAATAATAATGATGGCAATAATGATAATGATAATAATACTAGTGAAATAATAATAATAATGATAATATTATTACTTCTACTACAACCACCACTACTGCAGCTGATGATGTGTCTTACCAGTGGATCAATCCTGTCACTACCTCTGATCACGACCACTCTCTCTCTCTCTCTCTCTCTCTCTCTCTCTCTCTCTCTCTCTCTCTCTCTCTCTCTCTCTCTCTCTCTCTCTCTCTCTCTCTCTCTCTCTCTCTCTCTCTCTCTCTCTCTCTCTCGCTCTCTTTTTTAATATGAACGAATATTTCTACTCGTTTATTTTAGTTTTTTTAATGAAGATTTTTTTAAATGACATAACTCCTGCAATTAATACAAGCGTATTATGTAAGTTATGAATATTCTCATATTTCCCCATTTTCGTACATACATGCATGTACGTATATAATATCAATTCACAACACATACGTACACACAAGAAAAGGAAGTTGAATCGTCATCACATACGTACATGCCTTAAAGCTGCATTTGCCGAGCCCACACACACACACACACACACACACACACACACACACACACACACACACCACACACACACACACACACTCACACACTCACACATACACACACACACACACACACTCCACTGTACGGGTACTCCGTAGTGTAGGGGAAGCACGCTCGGTTCACAACCGAGAAGTCCCGGGTTCGATCCCCGGGCGGAGCGGAAACAGTTGGGCTGTTTCCTTAAAACCCGAGCCCCTGTCCACCCAGCAGTGAATGGGTACCGGGTGTTAGCCGGGGGTTTGTGACCCCCCTCCCGGGGTGGTGGCTTCGGCCAACACTAAAGATGAATGAGAAAAATAAATGTTGATATGGAGACGGGGCCATACGAGCGTTGCTCTGGCCCTGTAAAATACAACTAGATGAATACACACACACACACACACACACACACACACACACACACACACACACACACACACACACACACACACACACACACACACACACACACACACACACACACAAACGAAATATATCGCTTGAAAAAACACAAATGAAAAAGAGGAATAAAAAGAATATTGGCAGCACAGCAAAAAAGAACATAAAACAGCACAGAGCAGAACAGATTATGGGAAAATGAAAATAGGCAACAAAACACATCGAAAAAACAGAACAAAAAATTATCGCTGATGCATCCACCATGAAAGCATATTTCTTTATCTCGTTTCCTTCTCCTGAGGGAGTGGAAAGATCTAATTTGATTTTGAATAACTTCACTGTACTGTATTGTATTCCCTGCTCCTCTTCGCCCCGCTTAACAAAAGAGAGAAGTGGCATTTTATAGGGTGAAAAATATGAAAATTGAGTTTGGCTTCCGAGTGTTTACTAGAAGGCCTAACAGAGCTCTTCCCTTCCCTCCTATTCCTCCCTCATCCCTACCATTCTTCCCATTCCCTCCTCCTATTCCTCCCCAATCCCTACCACCCTTCCCATTCCCTCTTCCTATTCCTTCTCCATCCGTACCACCCTTCCCATTCCCTCCTATTCCTCCCCCATCCCTTCCACCCTTTCCATTCCTTTTCCCTCCTACATACTTAGCGTTCTGATGGAAATGCAGAGGAGGGAGCTACACGAGAGACCTGGAGAAAGAGGATAAGAGGGAGGTGACGAGTGGGAGATGAGGGAGATGAGGAAGGAAGGAAGGGAATTGGCAGAAAGAGGCTGAGATTGAGAACTATAGGAGGTAATGTTGCTTTTATGTGAGAGTAGGAGGCAAATGAGAAGAAAGGAGGAGGAGTTAGAAACGAAATTCATATAGTCAGCAAAGATAGTGAGAGAGAGAGAGAGAGAGAGAGAGAGAGAGAGAGAGAGAGAGAGAGAGAGAGAGAGAGAGAGAGAGAGAGAGAGAGAGAGAGAGAGAGAGAGAGAGAGAGAGAGAGAGAGAGAGAGAGAGAGAGAGAGAGAGAGAGAGAGAGAGAGAGAGAAGAGAGGAGAGAGAGAGAGAGAGAGAGAGAGAGAGAGAGAGAGAGAGAGAGAGAGAGAGAGAGAGAGAAGCGAGAGAGAGAGTCATGTACACACAAATATTATCATACCAAGAGACAGACCAATATGAAACTATAGGGTGAAAAATAGGGTCGTTAAAGAATATAATATATAATAAACATGTGTGACTACTACTAACTAAAACTATAAGAAAAATGTTTTATACGTTATACCAAGCATTTCCATAATTATACAAGCGACATCTTTCCTTATCTGGGTTTCAGTCTTTCTATGAAAACAGCGATCTAATTAGCAATTATCGAAACATCTCTCCAATTAGGATTAGAGGTAAGCTTCCTTCATCCCCGCAGTAATTAGTCCAGGTTATCAATGCATCACTCCTATCCCCTAATTCCCGCCACTAATCCGGCATTTGTCACCTCAGTAGGATAATTAGTAAGGCGGGAAGCTCCTGGATATTCATTTTGTCATTCGTACTGAAAGGAAAAAAAACACGGGAAATACCAGTCGAATTAAGTATCACATATTTTTCCTCCTTTTTTGTTTTACTTTGTGTTTTGCGCGTTCTGTGATGGATTTCAGGTGCGTTTGTGTCAATCTATCAATTACGATGAAGGCTTAAGCCATCAGGAATCCTCACTCTGATGAATTCACCCTTAAAGCTGAAGGACGAACGAGGAAGCAGGGGAAAGAAAAAACAGACACGAAAAAAGATAAAAGAGAGAACTCCCGGGAGATACACACATAAAAAAGAGATATCAGTAGAAGAGGAAAGAAAACAAGTACAGAAGTTAAGGAATTATTCAGGAAAGTATGCATAATCAGGGAGAAAAGTTGAAAAATACCAAATGAAGTAGTTAGTGAAATGAAAGAAACGGCCGGAGTAAAATGAAGATGAGTGGGAGGAGGGTGACTTGGGCCCTGAGGGAAGAAGAGAATCACAATTGCGTGGACGACAAGGAGGAGGAGGAGGAGGAGGAGAGGAGGAGAGGAGGAGAGGAGGAGGAGAGGAGGAGGAGGAGGAGAGGAGGAGGAGGAGGAGGAGGAGGACAAGTGCGATAATGAAAAAGACAAAGACGGGAACGAGGGTAAAGAGAATTGAAATGTAGGAAGAAAAGGAAGAAGCTAATGAAGAATAGGGAGGTGAAGGAGGAGCATGTGGCGTTGAGAGAGAGAGGAGAGAGAGAGAGAGAGAGAGAGAGAGAGAGAGAGAGAGAGAGAGAGAGAGAGAGAGAGAGAGAGAGAGAGAGAGAGAGAGAGAGAGAGAGAGAGAGAGAGAGAGAGAGAGAGAGAAGAGAGAGAGAGAGAGATGAGAGAGAGAGAGAGAGAGAGAGAGAGGAGAGAGAGAGAGAGGAGAGAGAGAGAGAGAGAGAGAGAGAGAGAGAGAGAGAGAGAGAGAGAGAGGAGAGAGAGAGAGAGAGAGAGAGAGAGAGAGAGAAGAGAGAGAGAGAGAGAGAGGAGAGAGAGAGAGAGAGACGAGAGAGAGAGAAGAGAGAGAAGAGAGAGAAGAAAGAGAGAAGGAAAAGAGAAGAAGAGAGAGGAGGAGAGAGAGAAGAAAGAGAGAGAGAGAGAGATGAGAGAGAGAGAGAGACGAGATGGAGAGAGAGAGAGAGCGCGCTAGTGTGCCAAAAAAAAGGAAAAGGTCTACAGCAGGTGCGGTTGTCCTTAGCCACCCTGAAGGCGTACAATTAACATATTCATAGTGAGGGCATATCAGCTCGTCCACGCTAGAGATCTCTCACTTTATAGGTCCAAGGGGTCCAACCTACTAGCATACTAATATCCGACGTTACCTAAGCAAGGGACGCCAGCCGGGTTAGATAGTAATAATGGGAGAGGGAGGATGCTGCGTGCAAAGTGTAAGCTACGGTGTAAAAGGAAATGTGAAAAAACAAGAATTTAGCAAAATACATTGAAGGGAAAAGGGAGAATTGCTCTTTATATAGAATAGTTTATTTCCATCCATCATTTCTGGCTTACACTAAGAGAAAGGAATAAGGATATACGTTTATGCTTTATCATGAGTTCATCATATTAGACGTATGTAAAAAAAATATGAAAAAGCACTCCTACCTCTATCTCTCTTCCTACACACACATCGTCTCAAAAAAATGATAATAAACTCCTGCCTCTACCTTCCCTTCTACACACACATCGTCTCCCTGCAACAAGTCACCCGCCAGACAAGTCATCTGATGCCAAAACGCCACAGAAAGTCGACATTAATACGCGTATAAATCACGACTCGGGTTTGTCCTCCGTCGGTCTTGAATAATGCTCGGCCATTAACCAAACCTAAAAACCGTAAAGGCTGCCGGTATTTTCCTTAAATCAGACACGACGTCCCAAGGCACCGCCGTTTTGCCAAACACAAACGGAAGCAGTAAGGTGCATCGCGCTTGACTTACCGAGTCATTACGGCCAGGCGACTGAGAGCTTGGCCTGTCCTGTTACCTTACTGCTGCCGCCGGGGATGTCTCTTCCTTACTCACTGCTGCCCCGCTCTTTTTAGTAACTTACTGGCAACTAACCTGGCTGCTGGCTTATCAGAAACTTACCTGGTAACGGATCAGGCTGGTGACTTACTGGTGACTGACCTGGACGATGACTTACTTTCAATGACCAAGGCGGTGACGTGCTATAATAATATATAACATAATTTAGATAAAAAAATAATAATAGTAATAAAAATTACAATAATAATTATAACAACAATAATAAAAACAATAATATTGATGACAACGATAATGACAATGATAATCATAATAATGATAATACTAACAATAATAATAGTAATAATAATAAAAAAATATGATTGAATTAAAATCGACGGAGTTAGTGAAACAGGACAAGGCGTTACCGCAGAGTTTTTCACCCATACTTCGTGTACCGACTTTTTCATTTACCTTCGCGAGCTAGCTTCATGTTAAAGCGAAGATCGAGTTTAAAGTTATATACTTGACAGTTCTTCCTTTTTCTCTCTAGGCTTACGCCCCCCTAAAGGGGCGTGCCCCCAGGTTAAGAACAATTGTTTTAAAGTGATTTATGAGTACATCAATGAGCATAGGAGTAAGTGTATACGTGTGTGAGTGCATGAGGAAGGTAGGACAAAGCAAGAATATAGAAAAAATAATAAAAACTCTTGCAGGTCACCTGAGGGAAAGTCACATGAGAGAACATTAATCAAGGATACACTCATCTGCTTCCTTTTTCTTCCTTTGTCGTGCGAGTCAGCGAGTATTATTTTAAAACTCGCCCCAAGCAACGAGGTGTATTTCAGGTTATTCTGCTCCGCTGTGCTACAGGTTTTGTAATATTTGAAGCATACACTGGCGGAGCGGAGCGGTGATGAAACGAAGAAAGAAAACGAGAAGCACCTCACATCATAAAACATTATATCCATATAACTGGCGTTGCGAAAAGTTAGAGTTTCTGTGAAAATTAGTCTCTCTCTCTCTCTCTCTCTCTCTCTCTCTCTCTCTCTCTCTCTCTCTCTCTCTCTCTCTCTCTCTCTCTCTCCATGTATACTTGCCCTCTTCGCCTGCCTCACCCTCTGTCGCCTTTAATATGCGTCCTCAGCAGCAAGACACTGTCGAAGGAGCAGCAAGGGGCAGGAGGAGGAACGCTCTATAAACACAAAGAAGGGTTCCTGCCATGCCCAATATCAAGGCAGGACGATAATTGGCCCTAGCGGAGGCGAGAGACAGAGTGGCGGAGGTGGGTGTTAATGACCTGAGGGGAAGAGGTGGAGGGAAGGACAAATCGACTCTGCGTAAGGGGATAATAATGGGGAGGGGACACCGACAGAATATGAAGGAGCCAGGTGCGAGGGGTTCCATGCGAGGAAAGCTAATGGGTAAGAGGGAAGAGAGATGTTGGGGATTAAGAGAGGGAGAGAAAGGATGGGTTGAATAATAGCTGCAAGGAGGAAGGTAAGGCAGAAATGGAAGAACTTACACCATCAGAGGCAAGCAAGAAGGGCGAGGGAGACTGAAACTATATTGTCAAGAAGGGTTGTTCAATTTAGGAATCCAAGGTCCAAGGGGAAAGCAGAACGGACCCTTAAACATACCATTTATAAGAAAAATAATGCCCTGAAATTCGTACGCTTGATAGAAACAATACGCATTATGTTTTTACCAGCATGTAAGTTCAGTTAGTAGTGGAATCGAGAAATATATAATTAGAATAGAAACCCATATATGTATGTTAAGCAAGAATAATCTACACATGTAAAGTCAAAAATAGTTCTCAGTAGTCCAGCTGAAGCTCATGACTGTAAAACTTATAAGAATACAACAATAAAGTAAAAAAGAAAAGAAAAAAAAAAGGAGATTCACCAGAAGCTACATAACGAATCTGAGAATAAAAACTTCTCCCTCTCCATCACAACACGTCAAAGTCACACCCTATACCGTATTATCTTCACCTCCACAACATTTTCCTTTCTTGTGTAACTCTCGTGTAACTGATAAAATCTCACTACCTATCCCTCCTATTCCCCAAAACTCCAACACTTCCATCTTTTCTCCCTGCTCGTTTTTCCCTCCCTCTCTCCTCGTCTCCTCTGTGAAGATCTACCCTACCTCACACCAAACTCTTCCTCAATAACTCTTCCTCCTCCTCCTCTTTTTTACCCCCCAACGCCTTATAAGGACTACAAATCTCTCTGCCGTGTTGCTCGTGGGGTTTTTTCGTGTACTAGGAGTCAGAAAAAGCAATGTTAGTAAGGCCCATTTGTCTTATAACGATCAGATTACAGGGACTCGGTGACCCATCTTCCTGGTACCTGATTTGTGGTTCCGTTATATAAGACAGTGTCCGGATTGCTGTGAGAAGAACAAAAGACTATACATCCCATAAATCTTCTCCGGTATTTCGGGCACATTTCCTCCCATGTCGTGACACAGGTAAGCATGGGGTCCGTTGCCTCATTCAACACCGGCACAAAGGAAAAATTATGTGAAAGTACCCGGAGGAGTATTTGGCAATTTCTTCTTGGTATTTTGGCTCTTCCTCCACTTTTTTTTACCGATAAAATAACATATATTCAGATTCAAAGCATTATCCACTCATATTTCACTCAGTATCCAATATCTATGTAGACAATGAATACAAAAACACGAAATACAACATGACCATGAGAAAAACAATGCGTAAAGAAACTTTGTATCGTATCGTGGTTTTTTTTCTATTTCAATTCTCTCTTCACTCTCTGAGTGTCCTCCTTTCATTCGTCTTTCTCTTTCCATTCAACCTTAACTCCCTCCTTCCTTCCTACCTCCTCCTACTTCCTATCCTACAACTATCTTTCCATTCCTCCTGGCTCCTTAACTCCCTTCCTTCCCTCCTACTTTCTCCTTCTTCCTTCCTCCCTTCCTCCTTCTTCCTATTCCTACACGTCTCTCTTAATCTCTCCACCATCTGGAATATTGACACTCGACTGAAAGCAAGAAGCAACTATTAAAAACTTACGCTCCTACTTGTCCAAACTGCTCCCAACTTGAATTAAACCTGATGAAAGGAGTCGAAAGAAACGAGAGGAAAGAAAGTATATATAAACCTTTCATCTATTTACTTTTACTCGAAGTGGTCCATTAAGGGAAGAAAGCTTGTCTATATATCACAGAGGGACTCCCACACCACCTCTTTGTCTACTGTTATTGTCTCCCTTTATAAGCCTAAGCGTTGCCTTCCTTTTTTAGGTCTACAGGGAAACCATTGGCTGCTTTTAACACCTACGCTCTATCAAAGGAGACATGAGATAAATCAGAGGAGAAATATCTAAAAAAAAAAAAATGACGCCAGGTAAACAGCAGAATTTAAGCTCAGAAAAATAGAATTTGACATTAATTCTCAAACATGTTAAGAAATTATGGCAAAAAAGGTGGTGTTTAACAAAACATGTAAAATAATGATGGCTTGTTCAGCGACAAAAAGACAACAATGATATACACATATTACTACCAATGTAACTATATCAACTACCACTATTTTTACTATATTCAACATAACTTCTATTGCTGCTATTTCTTTTCAACTGGCATATCCACTACTACCGTACAATTACTACTTTCCACATACATAACACAAGCAAAGTAACGCGTAGGGGAGCTTTTTTTTAGAGCGAGTAAAGAAAGTTCGTAGGGCAAGAATTCCCCGCCCTTCGTTCTCGACCCTTTTAAGAGCCTTTTACGATGCCCTGAGAACAAGGTAGCATGTGCTTTAGACTCTCACGCACCAGGAAGGAAAGAAAACAATAGCAACACTAACAATAACACCAAATAGAACAAGGAACAAAAGCTAAAAAAGAACTAATAATAACAATAGTAGAAACCAGGTCGTGGTGAACACCTGGCCGAGAACACCTGGTGCGTAGGTCCTCCTGTTGGTGATTGGCGAGGAAAGGCAAGTATAGTGGAGGAGGAGGAGGAGGAGGAGGAGGAGGAGGAGGAGGAGGAGGAGGAGGAGGAGGAGGAGGAGGAGGAGGAGGAGGAGGAGGAGAGGAGGAGGAGGCGAGGAGGGGGAAAGAGGAGGAGGAGGAGGAGAGAGGAGGAGAGGAGAAGGAGGGAGGATGGAGGAGAGGAGGAGCAGGAGGAAAGATGTTTGGTGGTTTAGGAGGCGCAAAACTGAAGCTTAAAGAGGATGTGAGTATTATGTCTACACACAAACACACACACAGAAACGCACACACACACAGAAACGCACACACACACAGAAACGCACACACACACAAAAACGCACACACACACGCACGACGCACGCACTGCACGCACGCACGCACGCACGCACCACCACCACCACGCACCACGCACGCACAACACACACCACGCACCACGCACCCCACACACCACACAACACACACACACACACACACACGCACACACACACACACATACACACACACACACACACCACACACACACAAACTCCGCCTCCTCCCCTGCCGCCACAAATCTCTTTAATGTGTTATTAATGATCTTCCTTAAGGATATATTTGTGGCCGTGAGCAGGGAACGAGGGGATATATTTTATTATAATGATCTTAATCTCCTGTAAAGATGCTATTTCATAGAGTTAATGGCTTTACGATTGAAGTTTCCCGAGGCACATTATTCCAAATTTAGCGCAAGGGTGTGGCGGAGGGGCGGGGAAAACGGAGACAAGATCACTGTACTAACACGTCAAAGGAAGAAAAAGAGCTACATTGTTATTTAGTCTCACCCAGTCAAAACACAATAATTCCACAGTCCCCTCCATAACATACCGTGGCAACATATCTGTATTTCAGCACACAAAAAATAACAGAAAAGAAATCAGTTTACATTTATCGGCACCAGATTTTATTTTTCTCGTGGTGTGAAATCACGGCTGTAAAGGTCAGACACGTCAGAGACCCTTACGTATGTTTTTTTTCTTCTTTCTTTGTTTGCACTTTACTGCTGCACGCGGCCACTCAAGGTCACACCCATGGCTAGGGTGGCCCGTGGCGAAGATACGTGTGTACCTCTAATGTTTTTTAGACAATATCTCAGCGTGACGTAATGTAGGCTACCTTCGAGGACAGCGAGGAGCCTGTGTTATTCACCGTTCACCCCCCCAAAAAAAAAACTTTGTGTGCCTGTTTGTTCGTGTGTGTGTGTGTGTGTGTGTGTGTGTGTGTGTGTGTGTGTGTGTGTGTGTGTGTGTGTGTGTGTGTGTGTGTGTGTGTGTGTGTGTGTGTGTGTGTGTGTGTGTGTGTGTGTGTGTGTGTGTGTGTGTGTGTGTGTGTGTGTGTGTGTGTGTGTGTGTGTGTGTGTGTGTGTTCGCATATACATTATACTGTATGTATATTTCTTTTCTATTTCCTCTCTCTCTCTCTCATCTCTCTCTCTCTCTCTCTCTCATCTCTCTCTCTCTCTCTCTCTCTCTCTCTCTCTCTCTCTCTCTCTCTCTCTCTCTCTCTCTCTCTCTCTCTCCTCTCTCTCCTATTATCCATCCCCAACGCGTGAGAATAACCACTTAAATGACAATGTAGCTTGATAAACATCTGATCATTTAACGAACTATAATCTGCAATCGCATTTTTCTTGCTTTCCAGGGTCCACAACAACAACTAAATGGTGAAACATTCCAGTATTCGCTCACGAGTAACAACTCCGAAAATGGAAGAGAAATTCGTAATGAAAATTTTATCACCGTGGGATTGCTACAAAAACAATACAATATTCTCTTTCAGGCAATGTTGCAACAAATGCCGAGAATCCCGTCAGAAGGAAAAATAATTGCGTTAAGATGAAAAGGATAAAAGTGAAGTGAATAAAAACAAATCTTGCAACGTATATTTTACTTACATTCAACTTTAAAATTGTTTACGTTGATACCTTAGATTATGCAAAGTAAATATACTATACAATTATATAGAACCAAAGACTACTCTATACGTATGTATAGAGTAGTCTTTGATAGAACCAAAATGTGTAAGGCAAAATAAAAATAAAATTAAAGAATAAAATAAAATAAAAATAATATAAAAAGATATAAATAAATAAAAGGACTAATAGAGCTCAGGCAACGGAACACTGTCAAGCCATGAACTCTTGTGAACCCAGAAAGGTCAAGGGCTGGCTGGCTGCTCTGTCGATGATATAGGAGTAAGGGGAAGAAAAAAAAGTTAAGGGTGAGAGAGAGAGAGAGAGAGAGAGAGAGAGAGAGAGAGGGAGAGAGAAGAGAGAGAGAGAGAGAGAGAGAGAGAAGAGAGAGAGAGGAGAGAGAAGAGAGAGAAGAGAGAGGAGAGAAGAGAGAGAGAGAGGAGAGAGAGAGAGAGAGAGGGAGAGAGAGAGAGAGAGAGAGAGAGAGAGAGAGAGAGAGAGAGAGAGGAGAGAGAGAGAGAGAGAGAGAGAGAGAGAGAGAATAAAAACAAAAAAAAAAAGAGAGAGAGAGAGAGAGAGATGGGTCGAATGACTAATTGTGAAGCGCTGTATCGTCTTCGTACCCATACTATAAGCAGCAATTTTACTTCTCACAATTTTGTTTTCTACGATATTCTATTCATACATTATCTTTTGTCTCTCTCCCTTCCTGGAAATCCGTCACACCTACCCAAGTGTTCAATGCTTGCTAATGCTAAGTTTTCAATGCAATATTTGTTTCCCCTTCCCACGTTTTTTGTTTTACTTCATTCTTGTACATATTTTGTCGATAAGAGTATAAGTTGTTGTTTTTCTAGTTTAGACTGAATTTCTACAGCATCGTCGTGTTATCTCTCCCCGGTGCAGGGGGGGGAGGGGAGGCTCACCCGCCCACACAGCCGAATTCCTTCACGCAAACACGGTGTTCCGATAAATTTCTTACACATGAACTTGTCACAGAAAGCGAGAGAGAGAAAGAGAGAGAAACAAACAGACAGAGAAGGATTTCATAGTTTCATACCCCACCCACACCCACCTTCACACACCCACACCCACCCTCACACACACACACACCCACACCCACCCACACACACAGACTCTCTCGTTCGTTTTTATTTATAATGATCCTCTGCTCGTATTTATATATGTTAATTATGGCTATCGTTGTTCACATAAAATACATATCCCTGTACCATATGTAGACGCTATAATAATCCATTCGTACGTATGATAAACGCTATCACTTATATATAGACGCTAC
>JACEEZ010012674.1:0-11727 GCA_016584305.1 Chionoecetes opilio | reverse complement strand
ATGGGGTTGGGTGAAACTATAAATTCCTTTAATTTACTAGTTAAAATTATACATAGAAACATTGTTATTAAGGCTGTATAAAAGGCGATATATACATAGAAACATTGTTATAAAGGCTGAATAAAAGGCGATATATATCCAATATATTTGATTATTTGTGAACACAGTCACACAGAGGGCGGCCTGCGCGGCGATTTATTTAGTTAACGCTAATTTTTGCAAGGTACTACTGCATTTATCAGAAAACAAAATATATCAATGGAAAGCTGATACAATTCTGCTTCTATTGATATCTTCCATGTAATGTGTTGTCCCACAAAGTTTTACATGACGATGCGTTTAAGTGAATTTTAAGTTCATGCATATTTCTTCAGAGTCTCATAATGGCCTTTATTTAATGTGTTTTACTGTGTTTTATGTGATAATCTTATAGACCAAACATTTCCGAAGATAACAGTATATCCTTTATACATGTATAACATGATATACTGCGGGGTCATGCCTTGAGAACTTCCCCGGGTCTTGGGTGAACGAAGAGGCCCTGGCGCTAAGATGGCGCCCAGTAGCGTTTAACATAGGGCCGATGAATGGCGTTACCCTCTTTCATATAGATACCCTAGTCACCTAGTGATTACTAGCCAGTAGCCTGTGAAGTGTAAAAGTAAAGAAAAACACTAAAAGAGACAAAGACTTAATTGTGAATGACAAGTAACAAGTAGAGACAGAAACAATAGGAATACACAAGTATTAAAAATAAGGCGTATTTTGTGCATGCCCTTGCAAGTAAAATTTTACTTATTTAAGCTCCGCCCACTTATTTTTTACTCTTTTGCGTGTACAGAAAACTGAGCAGAGACAGTCCCGGCAGCGGAATTTACTCTTTTCCTGTAAAATTATACAGTCGTGGGTGTGGGTGGTGGTTTCAAGAGCCTGGCCAATCAGATCGCGCGCATGAGAAAATCTTATCAGACCTCCTCCCGTAAATGTTTCTCTTTTCCTTTAATTCTCATCCAATTCAACATTCATTACATGCGCACGACATGCAAAGGATACTGTATTTAATTAGGAGTAGGTTCAACACGTTGATCGGATATATACAACAACTCAACAGTTAATGATGTAACAAATATTAATATTCTCCAGCGACATCTGGGAACAATTTTTCCACTCCCTCCAATCTTTCAATGCGTCCGAACCCTTGTTAAGACTTGTGGCTAGCACGATAAAACTTGTAATTTGGCCATAATACACTAAAATAATAAACAGTCTCTTTAGTAATAGTTATAATTACTTTAAAAATGCAATGTAACTGGTACATTTGTCGTAACTTACACAGGAATGTCACCCAAAAAATGTACATAATGGATATACGAACACCTCCACAGTCCTCCAGTGAGGCGAGGTGAGGTGCTCTGAGTGCTCTCCAGGGTTCCTCATGCGTTTCGCCGATTTCGGCAAGCGGGCGGCCCTCACGCATGGCTGTAGCTCCGAAACCTAACCACAGGATTTTCTTTAAAATAACCTCATTGTGATCCCACACAAAGTTTACCTTATTCGTAGTCAACGAAACCCTTACCTAACCTAACCTAAACCTAACCTAACTTTTTTCTAACCTAACCTACCTATAGCGTCTGCCTGAAAAAAGTGTTGCGGAACGCCTGGAGATTTGAGGCAGAGCAGAAAAGAGAAAAAGTGCGGACAGTCTACTTAATAAAAAAGGGAAGGAAAGAAAGAAGAAGATGAAAAAGGAAAGGCAGGATAGGGAAAGGAGAAAAGAGAAGAGACGAAAAAGTGATAATTCTAATAGTATTCCTCTCAGAACACAGATAAATGCATGGTGCTGGTTCTTCTCGTGTCTTGTCGCTTTCGCTGGTTTATCTCATGATGCAACGATGGATGTACCATAATTCCTACGCGCGTATACCCAGTGCAGGGATGTATGCACTGTTGTGATATTGTGTTAGTCTTCGTTTTGTGCAGCTGATGTGGTAGTGTTACAGTTCTCTCTCGCGTACAGGTAGTCGGAACCTACTGTAGGAAGCTTCGCTCTCGAGCGGGATATTACTATCTCTATTCGAGTTGCTCTTCAGTCGAATATGCTCTGCGGGCACTGATGAGTATCTCTCCTGCTGGGCATTTAGTTGATTTCGCTCGTAGTCATGGAGGCGCAAAAGTGAGCTATGAATCTATATTCAGCGTGGCCCCTGTTCTGTATTTGAGGGCGCAGGGCACTAAAGAATAAAGGTTTACGCCGAGGACACTACAAAATACGCCTATAAACACTAATAAAAAGGTCTATAACATTTTTTTGTTTAATTGTCGGTTTTTGGTTTTAATTTGTCTGAACAAGTTTGTCTGTTCCTATACTCCCTGTAGTTGATAGAGGGACTTATGTCTGTGTCTATACTGCCCGGTATTGATGGAGGGACTTATGGCTGTGTCTATACTGACTGCTGTGTTGTAAGAGGGACTTATGTTCTGTTGTTCTATACTGCGCCTGTTGTTGATAGGAGGGACTTATGTCTGTTCCTATACTGCCCTGTATTGATAGGAGGGAATTATGTCTGTGTCTATACTGCCCTGTAGTTATGGGAAGGGACTTATTCTGTGTCTAGACTGCCCTGTAGTTGATAAGGGACTTATGTCCTGGTCTTATACTGCCTGTATTGATGGGAGGGCTTATGTCTGGTGGTCTATACTGCCGTAGTTGATAGGAGGGACTTTTCTGTGTCTATACTTGCCCTGTACTTGATAGGAGGGACTTATGTCTGTGTCTATACTGGCCCTGTAGTTGATAGGAAGGAACTTATTCTGTGTCTTACTGCCCTGTTGTTGCCCTTCGCTCCCCACATGTGGCAGGGAAAGAAAGGGCTCAGAGTGGCAAGAAGGAATATTGTTCAAGTTCCGACACGAGCCTGACGACGACCTACAAAGCGCTAATAAGAAGCAGAAAAGGTCACAAGAGAAGAAGGAAGAACACTCAGGGCACACCTGCACCGCCTGCACCTCACGCCTGCCCGCACTGCCATGCTGCAGTAACTTCCCGGAGTCCATTGACCACTTCCTGCTGCAGTGTCCTCGCTGCCACGCCCCACCCACAACTTTCTTACGTGTCACCTCATCGCCCTGAGGTCACCACCTTTGACTGACCACCCTGCTGGCGCGCCGCTGCCGTCCACCCATCACTACGCCCCGCCACAACCCCAAACCTCAAGGGCTCCTGGCAGCCAGGCAACCCAACGCCAACACTTTCTACACAGTAAAGTAGGTGCCAGGGATGCATTACTGAAGTACCCTAGATAACACTATAGTCGCCACCTGCACTAATGTCGCCAGGCGCCGTATATTACGAATGATAGCCTCACTACTGCTGTGTCTGTGCCACTGAAGATGATACACAGTAGTTTATATCATGACTGTATAATCTACTGTTTCAGCGTTGTTTTATGCTTTGTAGCTGCAAGTATAGACGGTTTACAATTTAACAACTCTGGGTTTTTTTCGGGCGACGATGACGGCGGGAGGACTCTCAGAACATAAACACAAGATGGCGATCTTAGTGTAGGTCGCCACTCAGTTGATATTTTTGTCATTTGTTCATTTATAGCCCTACTATGACACAGATGAAGACACAAAATGACACAGACTCTCCAGATAGCCCCTTCTAACTGTCCTGAAATCATGGATGTAGAAATGTAACTATTAACGCCACCACACGGCTGTACATCGAAAAAACGTTGTCCTGGCGACTTAAGTGTTATCTAGGGTAGAATGTATGAAAGGTACCTGGAATTCTCGCCGATGTCGGCGAGTGTTCCAATTGGTAAATTTCTAGAGTCCTTTCCCGCCCTTATTAGTGGGTGTGGGGTAAATATGCAGCTTCAAGGTATTACTCTAGTGTTTGCCCACACTCCCCCTCTCCCCCAAAACAAGCTGGGGGACCTGGGGGAATGCGGATATTGGCGGGTGTTTACAAAAAAATGCCTCGCAACCACATAGTTTTTGTTAGGGGTGTTGTAAAAAATCCCTAATCTAGGGAAAATGGATTGGGTATTTGAAGTCGAGAGACGTGGAACCTGACGATCCTCACAAGCAGAATGATGATGGAGTAACTATAACCTCCCCCCCCCCCCCCCCCCCCTAAGAAGTAAGCTATTTAGCGGGGGGTAAAACCCCACCCTGTTGGGAGATTAGGTTAGGTTAGATTACACTGGGGAACAAATTTTTGTTGAGTTAGGTCTGAACTTGTTTTTTAAGTAATTTTTGGGTGCTGAATCCAAAACTGATCTCAGTTTTTCTCTATCACGTCAAGTTTTTGAACTGTAGGTTTTTCGTTTTCTTAAAAAATATGAAAAATACTGTACATAACAGTAACAGTGCTTATTTTATAAAAAGTTGCAAATGTTAACATAAAATGAAAAATAAGAAATAGGCATGAATAGAATGTTTATTTAACATTACATGTTTTTAGAAAGGAAAAGGCTATAATTGTGTGCAGGTTAAGGTAAAAATTTACGTTTGTAGCTTTGTCTGGAGTGTTCACTTGAGGACTATCGCGTTGATGCCCAACAATAGTCAGCCTCATATGCACATCCATCATTACCCTGGTAACGTTCTTCCATAACCTTCAAATCTTGGTGAAATCGTTCACCTTGCTCGTCGCTAGCAGCACCAAGATTTTCCGGAAAGTTGGCAAGATGGCTATCCCAAAAAATTTGTACTTTAATACTCATGTTGCAACCAAGCGCTTTGTAGCTCTCCAATAGTTTCTGAACAATTTCTGTGTAATTACTTGCACGTGTATTTCCAAGAAAGTTCTTGACGACGTCTTTGAATGATAGCCAAGCTTTCTTTCAAGGTCTGACATAGTACCGTTGAAATGTTCATCTTTGATGAGCTGTCGAATTTGTGGACCACAAACACACCGGCCTTGATTTTTTCAATTGACAGTCCAGGAAATGCCAAGATGATGTAACTTCAAACAGTCGCCATCAGTGACAATGCTTTTCAAATTGTTTCATGAGACTAGTTTTATGTGCAGAGGTGGGAATATTATTTTCTTTCCCGTCAACAATTTGGGTCATGTACATGTTAGGATCTCCAGGTTTAAGATCAGATCTCGGAGGCCAATTCGTCTGAACCCATGCTTTCTCTCGAGCTCTGCTATCCCCCATACAGAGAAAGCAGGGATACTTTGTGTATCCACGTTGTTGACCAAGAAGGAAGGACACCATTTTAAGGTCAAGACAGATGATCCCAAATTGTGTTTGTCATATTGCAATAACTCAATGACTCTCTTTACATCTCCATATTCTTCACGAAGACAGACCCAATGCCCAATAGGGACTGCGCCAAACAAATTGCCATTGTGTAGAAGGACACACTTCAAGCTCCGCTTTGAGCTATCAATAAACAATCGCCATTCTTTGGATTGTAGATTGAAAGCCCTAATTCCTTCAGTAAACCAGGAATGTTATGGGAAAACACAAAACCGCTGGCACTTCGAAAGTACTGCAGAAATGTACTTTCTCTGGTTCGAAAGTATGATACCTTCACTCCTTGTTCAAGTATGTTTTTTTTCGTTCAGTCTTGATGCTAGTATTTTTTGAAACTTTTTTGGATAGCCCAAATCACGTGCTAAATCATTCAACTCGTGCTGATCAAATCCCCTACGACTGAATCCTCGTGACTGTCAAAATCTGCATCATTGCTGTCACTGCGTTCTTCAACATCACTCAGATCTTCTAAAAGGAGTAGTTGTTCGAAAAATGGCACGGAATTCAGCTGAATGAGGCTGAATGAGGCTCAACAAGTTGATTTTGCTTATCTGGAGGGTAAGCTGTGGAGAAAAAAACTCGACCGTGCTAGAAAAAAAAACTCGACTACAGATTTGGAATCAGCATGCCAATTTAGTCTAAATAAGCTCAAAAATCTCACTCAAACAATAATTTTTTTCAAATTGTTCACCAGTGTATCGAAGGGCGAAGCTCCTGTAGGTTAGGTTAGATTTCGTTTAGGTTAAGTTAAGATTACAAAGCAGTTTGAGGGGGATGCTATTACAGGTCCACAAGCGGGTTGGGGGGACGGGGGAGAGTGTGGGCAAAAGCTTAGACATTGAAACAGTTCAACCAATACTCCCTTTTGACCAGTACTGCCAACCTAAATGATTCCCCCTGTTAGTTAACTAACTAACCTGATACAGGAGTTCGACGGAATGCACTTTCGACGGTAAGAAAATGGATGTTTCGACGGTTACTGTCAAACTCCGTTGGAAACTTCCCAATATGTCTATCATAGAGTAAACCTCAAGGTATTTGTCTTTGAAAGGATATTATATAAAATACAAGGTTACTAGATCTTGCCCCACCAAAATGTAAAGTAAAAAGCATATACAGCCAAGATCCACCTATAACAAAAAAAAAAATTGTTTGCTTTTTTGAGGGGAAAAAATATAATTGCATAAATTAAAAAAGAAGAAGAAACAAAAAACAGGATTTGTAGGAAAGCAAATTGATAATGAGCCTGTCACCTAAATACAATATTCAAGTGCAGTGAATGTGAATGAAAAATTATACTAGTTAAACTGTAAAGGGAATGACAGGGTAACCAAAATCGGTCATAATATATTGCAGGAGCCCCCCACGAATTTGATATTCTAATATTTGCTAGCTATGGACATAATGCTTGTATTTAAGGTTGTAGGTATGCCTTTGTGCTTTGCTGCTGTGTGTTTTAGATTTGTGGAAAATTGCAGTATAGAATTGCGTTACTATTTTGGTTCAGTGGGCTTTTCAAAAGACAAGGCTCTTTACCACATCCATCGTGTAGCTTTCTTTCATTCTGAGTATTTGGGCCCCATTTCCCATGCGCATGAATAATAATGGCCATACACGTAAGTACCAAAACTCTACCGTATTTCAGCCAGAAAGTTAATTAGGTTAAATCAGATTAGGTCTTAGGTTAGAGGTGGGTTGGTTTAGTTATACAGATGATATAGAGAAATAACGAAAAATTACCAATAATATGGCAGGTGAAGCGTAGCAATGTTTTGCGGGGCGGACCTGCAGGGGAAGTTTGCCCCCCCACCCCCCCCACCACACCAAACACAACACACATGGAAACAAACATTGATTCCGACAAAAAAATGGAGCAGATAATTCGAGACAAATCAAAAATATTCCAAGGGGGGGGGGGGAAGGGGGGACTTTTTTTAAGTTTCGGCCTCGAAATCGGTGGTTGCCCAATAACAAAAATTCCCGAAGATATTTAGGTAACACTGTAAGGAACAATCTCACCTTTGTTGTTATTGTTGTAATGTTGAAAGGGCACGTTGTCGGATCGACGCTATTTGACCCTGGTTTACACCTATATGAATCAGTGGTGGGCGCGCGTTTAATTCAAAAAGTTAAACTTCGTGAACCGTTAATCCGTTAACCAAAAAATTAACTGCGATGACCGTTAACAATCAGATTAATTCTATAAAAAAATGTAAACGGGAAGTTATCGATAAATCGTTAACGTTAATTTTTATAAGAAAAAAAAAAAAATCTGTTTTGCTCTAAAACCACCTAAAAACACCTTTGTAAAGTGCCAAAACTATAGAATCTGCCTTTATGGGGTCTTTTAAGGGCTTTAGAACCCAAACACTAAGTTTTTTTTTGGCTTAGAGTAAAAAAAAGGCCAGATTTTTATGTTTTAACTTAAAAAAAACCTAAAAAAACGGCTTGATTTCATAGTTTCTTGGCCTGTTTTAGGTTTTGTAAAGGCTTTAACAGACCAGAAAAGGCTGAAAAAAGCCTTAAATGAAACAATATTAGTATATAAAACTAAAAAACATTGTGTAGCGGACGAGTTAACGGAAGTTAAATGTACGGAAGTTAAATGTAACGGAAGGTAACCCTGACACGGAAGTAACCGAAACGGAAGTTAATGTAACGGAAGTTAACATGTAACGGAAGTTAATAGCCGATAATGATTTCACAAAGTTAACCTTAAAAGTTAAAATCGTAAATGCAAAATGTTAACTTGGTAATACGCGATTAACGGTAAATCTAAACGTTTGGATGCCCACCTTTGCTATGATCTATCACAGTTGCGAGGGTTGATTAGTCTTCTTCAGGAAGGTACAGTGAGGCTGGTTCACACTCTGAAATCACTGCAGCGTTCCGTCAGCCGTGCCTGTATTACACTCATTCGTCACGGTCTCATTTTCGGCAGGCCTGCTCACCCTCTAAGCAGACAGGTGCCTCAGGGCTATGCTTGAAGAAATGGCCTTAATAGCACTTCTGTGGATGAAGAAGAGAGTGAACTCTTAAAAGACATGTTTTGGGTCCATAAAGTCTTGAGAAAACGAGGAATTATCAGCGCGGGCACATTCATTACATTAAAAATTTCTTCCCCAGAAACCGTTACGGACAGGACGGTTGATGTATTGGAGCCGTGACGGCGGCGCCCCGTTTAGTGTAACACGTTCTATTTGTTTGAATGTAAGAAATTCTAACGGATGTGATAGACAGTGCCCTGTCACATGATGTATGGTGTGATTCGTCCTTGAGGCGGACGGTTTGTTGTGGCGCAGTGGATTCTTCTTCTCTTGGACCTTAGTCGCTTAGATCGCTTCATAGGTCCTCGTCCACTTCGTCTCCTTCGTTTAACAAAACTGTTAACTCTTCCCACTGTTTATGTCACCGGGAAAGACATTTTGATCAGTTTCAACCTTTGATCTATCATCCTATCATTGTCATTTTGTGTTCTGATCTCCCAACACTGCGTAGAACCACTTTGGTGAGGTTTACAATACTTTCAGTTTCCTTTCGGGTCTCCATACAGCCTAACACCGTACACCAGGGCCCCGTCGTTCTGCTCTAGTTCCTGTCCCACCCTCTCTGTTCCCATACAGCCCTAAACACCGTACACAGGGCCCCCGTTTCTTTCTGCTTTAGTCTCCTTGGCCACACTCCTCTCTGTCCCCACACAGCCCTAACACATACACAGGGCCCAGTCTTTCTGCTCTAGTCTCTGTCCCATCCTCTCTGTCTCCATACAGCCTTAACCACGTACACAGGAACCGTCTTTTGCTATAGTCTCCTGTTCCCACTCCTCTCTGTCCCAACACAGCCCTAAACACCGTACCACAGTGCCCCGTCTTTCTGCTTAGTCTCCGTCCCACTCTCTAGCCTAGGGAATGTTACAATGAGCTATAAAGCCTTTCCTCTGACTCCTATACTGTTGCATCCACAAGACATGTTCTAAAGATTCCTTTCTCCTTCCTACCCTGCAGCTACAATTCTGGTTCTCCAGTTCCCTGTTCCTTACGTGACTTTCCAAGGTGCCTGTTCTTAGATTTTGTAGAGTAACTTACTCCCCCAGTCTCCTACATGCCAGTTCACCCCCTTTGGTTTCTGTTTCCTCCTGGTCCCACGCCAACGTTGTGATTTCCTGGCCTTCAAGAGGGAATGGCCAGGAATGGGTGTTAGGGTCTTCGGTGTACTGTGGAAGGTTTTGTACTGTCTACAGGTACCATGCAGCCTTTTTACTAGAAATCTTTCATACAGTTCCTTATCCGTAGAGGTACAAGGGGGAGGGATTTGAGGGGTCGAGGTGGTACAAAGCCTATGCTGCCTCCTATCCCACCTTGCTTAACCACTGTAGCGGCGCTAACACACCACGCACATGCACACCTGTATAGACCTTTAGCCACCCCCCCTGTCTGAGACCAGATAGAGGGTGACCTTGATGCCTGACCTGACTGTCCTTCGCCGACACAAAACTGCCAAAACCAGCCAGGCATGGCGTAGCTCGGTATTTATGATGGCCGTGGGCACTTGGAGGGCCCAGCTGACTATGGGGGGGGACTCGATGAGCTGAACAAGCCATTACAGCTGCGGAGTTTGGTGGGGACTGGGGGGATTACTCACTGACAGTGCAAGACCCCCCTGCATATGTGCCTTATGTGACCAATATCAAGATTATATCTGATGTCGTATGGGACTATGAAGGTTAATTAGATTTTATTCTAGGAGGTGTGTGAGTACTGTAGGGTATCATCCATGTTGTGATGGGTGAGAAACGAAAAATAAAGCAGTCATGACAAAAAATGAAATACATATATGACCCACTATACAAAAGATAGAAATAACATAATTGATACTGAAAATCAAAAAAAGATTGCAAAAGTTGGAAAGCAGCAGCGGAAGGAAATATAAATAACAACTTTCCACTGAGAAAGTGAAAAACTCACTTAAGCAGATTCTTCTGTTTTGTGGTTTTCAGCAAACTTATCAACAAATTCTTCTAAATCAAGGCTTTTTAACTCGCCTGCTTTCAATTGACAACACAGCAAGATTACCTAATCTCTCATTGCCCATTGTATTTCTCAGTGTAGTTTTGTTTAAATTTCAGAGCAGAAAAGCTTCCTCTGCTGAAGCTGATGACACAGGTAATACTACATACATTTTGGCCAGTCTGTAGAACTCAGGAAATGCCTCTTCATATGGGCCAAGAATTCTCACTAAATCTAACAGTGATTTGGGCTTTTCATTGTCACTTACATCCTTATAGCGTTTTTCTAACATGCGTTTTACAGAGTGCAGCTCATGGTTAAGATCTTCCTCATTAGCACGAAATGCATGAATAAGTCCAGACATTTTCTCAAAAGATAAGAACTCCTTACTTTGTGGATTCAGTGCCTGTAATGCTTTCATAAGTTCACATGCTTCATTATTGAAGCGCCTTGTCATTTCTGTTAACATAGGATCTAGAATAGGATAGAAGAAGTTAATTCGTGTTGAATCCGTAACACTGAAATCAGAGTGTGTGCTCCCTGACTGTTTTCCAATATAATCAGTAACAACAAAATCCTGCAATTTTGTAGACAGTTTCCGTTTCCTTGGTGATCTACACATTGTACACTCTGAAGTATCAAAACCATGAGCTGCTGAGTTTCTCTCAACTTCATCCCACAAAGCATCAAAAGAGGCTTGGTCTGACCGCATTTCTTCAAGGTGGGCTCTTACAGTTTCAATTAATTCTACAGCTTTTACCATGTCAAGATTGGCTGATTGTAGCAAATTTGATAACTGATTTATCCTACCAAGAATATGTGTCATAATGGCTAGCTTCATAGCAAACTCAGCCTCTATTTGACCTAAAAGTCCACTTGCATCAATAGCTCTGTCAGCATTGCAGTCATTTAATAAACCTTCTAGAACACGCAGAACGGCATTCAGTCTCTCTTTCATTACTTTGCAAGTATCATACCTGCAAGCCCATCTGGTATCTGAAAGTCGTTGTAGCTCTCTCGTTTGCTCATTGGGATACATTTCCTTTTGCACATCCAACCATTTTGCATGGACATAAGATCCACTGATGAATACATACAGTTTTTCCAATAATGAGAAGAACTGTGCAGTCAAGAGGGAGACACGTACCAATTAAGTACCAACACAAGGCATTATAGAAAATTTGTAAGGGTAACTGGTGTAATTTAGTTATGTTCGTTGCTATAAAAAATGATCAAAAGAAAGTATATGAATTTAACTCACTCAGAGGCATGTTCTTCTTCAAGCAAGAAAATATTATGTATTGAGGTCGAGGGTAAGACATCATAAAATTATCTATAATACTCCATGCATGCTCCCCGCCCCCCAGGGCGGTCCCAAACCCCCGGGCCTAGGGGGGGGCACCGGGGGGAACCTTTTTTGGGGGTCCCCCCGGGACCCCTTGGGT
>JACEEZ010012671.1:178459-280629 GCA_016584305.1 Chionoecetes opilio | reverse complement strand
TCTATTTTTTTGGAACAGGCACAAAAATAGTGACTTGAAGAGACAATCAATCCCCTTGGTAAAAAGTGCTTGCAGAATGGGGGTATCGCTGGGATGATTACTGTAAATCGCGTTTGCACCGTGAGACTAAACGAGGCCTATTCCCTGCATAGTCCCGTCAGCGCCAACTTCGGCATAGGGCATGTGGCACGCTCCCCCAAAAACATCCTTCCCATTGGTTTGTATCTGAAGGACAATCCGGGTGGAGGGGGCCCAAGGGGGGCGCCCAAAAAGGCTCGTGGCTGGGGAAAAGTGAGTTTCGGGGAGAGTTCCTTGGTATGGAAAGGAGCCTGCATGGAAACTCACGCTTTGGGCCCCCCCGGGAGTGGGTCTGGGTGAGGAGGCGCGCCCCCCCGGCGTATCCCCCAATGAGATCTTGATTATTGAATATTCACAAAAAAAGTGAAAACCTACCACAAAATTTAAGGGGGATTATTGGCCTTTTGCGTGTAGGGGTAAGCAAGAAAAAGTTACTGTGGACAGCCCGTGGGGCCCCGCTTGAAACTCGCGTTTTTGCGTCAAAACATGGCCCCGTGTTTTGGGGGGCGCAAAATTTTCCCCCACTTAAAAGGGCTGTATCTCAAAAATATGCCCCACGAAAATTCAGCATCCTGCCCTACTATTGAGTTTTGAGTTTTCCCAAAATCTATCGTTCCCTAAAGTGAGTAAATGGGTCCATTATAGCTTCCGTTTTTTGTATCAAGAAATCCTCGAGACCAGAACCAGATCCTCCGAGCCCAAAGACCCCCCTCGAGACCAAGACCGCCCTTTCCGAGCCCAAGACCAGCCGTCCGAGACCAAGACTAATACCCTCCGAGACCAAGAACAAGCCCAAAGCCCAGAACCCCGAAACGACCCAAGACCAAGAAAGGCAATAATTTTTTTTTTTAAAAATGACTATTTTTGTTCCCGGCCCCTCCCAATTTTTTTGTATTTCTTGCCCAGAAATTATAAAAAAATTTTTGGAATTTTACAGAAAAATTTGTCAATAAAATTTCATTTTTCTTTTGATGAAAAAAAAAGAAAAAGCCTAAAAAAAATAAAAATGTGAATGCCAAAAGATATTTTGTGGTTTGTGCACCTGGAACCCTCTGCCAGATGTGTCGATGTAAACCTAACGAGTTTTTGGGAGAAGGGGGTAAGGGTAACGTTAAGGGGAGGAAAATATTTACAAAATTTTAATATATGTGAACAACTGAAATCTAGGTCAAATATTTCTGCTTTCATTGCTTCGTTGGCATGAAGAAACAAAACATAGGAAAATAGCAATTTTTGTGGTTACGTTTCCAAAAGCGAGCTAGCTAAACCTGTGGTGTACGTGTACGAAGGGTGCGGGGATTGCATAGACCTACACATATATGAAGTACACGGAGGTGAAACAGAGCTGCAAACATGCGTGCGTGCAAAGGGGAGATTATCACTGCGAGAATGGCCACGTCATACATGTTCTCTCGACTCGCACGCACTCTATCAGTGCTCGCAGGACTCAGCTCATGCATCATCACCGTTAGAGCTAGTCAGGCAGTATCTATAGACAGTACAATGATGTATGGCACGCGTGAATTGAAAAAGCCATGATTGTTCTCCGTGTATGAAAATAAATTCCAAACCTTCCCCACGCCGCGATGCACTTTTTAATCCTGGTCTAAAACCTGGTCTCGAGCCAAACCCCGAGACCAGAAGCTTTGAGACCAAGATCAAGACCAAGACTCCTCAAACGAGACCAAGACCAAGACCAAGACCACATCAAACTGGTCTCGAGACTAGTCTCGAGACCAAAAACCAGTCTCGGGGACCTACAGCACTGATAGCTTCACACACTGGCTTACAAAAAAAAACATAATTCAAGTTTATATTATATTAAGTACAAAGGTTTATAAGGTTTATATTATATTAAGTACAAAAAAAATTATGAATACGTACATTAAAACCACATAAAAAATAAGATATGCGAATATGAATTTTAGCATCACTACAGATTGTATGTGCCAAATGAAGACAGGTACATAATATAAACTACTATTTATAAATTTTTTAGTGGCACGTTTGAAGTCTGAAATGATGCTAAAATTTGTAAATATGGCGCCTGGCGACATTAGTGCAGTGGCGACTATAGTGTTTTTTGCGGTAGGTGAGAACAGAGAATCGAACCCTTGTACCCTTGAATTTCTTAGTAGTTATGAGCACTACTACTTATATGCATAACTACTTTATGCCTTTTATAAACTAAACATACATTATACGTATTCTGTGTATTTACAAGTATAAGAAAAATATGATTTTACATTTCTCTTAGACACAAATTATATTTTTCCATCACAACATTTTTTTTCTGTAGTGAAAAATAATGTAACGACTTAAGAATGTTTTCAAGCGGAAAATATATCCGTCAATATATTTTATAAGGGGTCGTAAGTCCATCATGTCACACCTTCAAACACAGGAACTAATACAAATTTACTAAGACAAATTTATGCAGAAAATACGAACCCCACCCATTACCACTAAAACCTTTGTACCGAACGTCATTATTTAGAAAGGAATATGGACGATACAAAGTTTGCCTCACACATCTATATGAACTCTAAATTGGAATGGGGCACGAAGGCAGGAACGAATACTAATGCGAATTAATACAAAAAATACGAACCTAAGCTGTTACTACTGAGCCACACTTCCGTACACCAATATTTAGGGGGCTCGAACACAGGAACAAAATACGAATTTATACAAATTAATTCGAAAGGGAAATTTTAAATTTATACCAATTTATGCGAAGGAATGCCCAAATTTATATGAAGGAATGCGAATTTATACGAAGGAATGCGAATTTATATGAAGGAATACGAAGGAATGCGAATATAAAGAATGCATGCGAATTTACAACGAATGAAAAGCAAATTTATACGAATGAATACGAAGGAATGCGAATATTACGAATGAATGCGAATTTTTACGAATGAATGCGAATTTATACGAATGAATACGAAGGAATGCGAAATATTACGAATAGAATGCGAAATTTATACGAATGGAATGCGAATTTATACGAATGAATACGAAGGATGCGAATTTATATGAAGGAATGCGAATTTATACGAATGAATACGAAGGAATGCAAATTTATACGAATGACTACGAAGGTTTGCCTCCCTCAAAGCTTTAAAATGCGAGCCCTCGCATGTCATTCATCTTGCCTGGAGCCATCATTTTAAACATGAATTAAAAAATAGTAGGCTCAAATATGGCAAAAAAACGACTAATCTGATGTAAAGGTAGACGCTCAGAAAGTTGTCTCCTCCCCCTCAGACAGTGTGGGGCCCGTGAGCTGTTGTCAAGCACACTGTATAATGACAACCGTAGAACAAGGTGAGATTGAGAACTTGTTTAAATTGAAACGTCACAGTCGGTAGCCAAGGACAAATCCAAACACCTTGCGGAGCACCAGAAAAGGGCCTTATCCTGTTTTTTCCCGTGGTTAACTATATATATATTTTATATATATATATATATATATAGTACAGCCGACCTCGATTAACGGACTAAAAAGGGGGGGGAAATGGTCCGTTAAAAACCGATTGTCCGTTTAGGCGAGGGTATTACCCAAGGGTATGAAAATATAGGAAAACCACACGGAAAATAGTGAAATAAATGAGAAATAAAACACAAACACAACCAGACCGTGTGGCTATGTTGGGAGGTAAATAGTGACTGGCGCTAAAACCCGGGATTTGGCCACACTTGCCCACTCCTGCATGGGACTGGTATTAGGAGAGGTAGTACGTATCCAGGCTCGCTCATTACTGCTTGGTTGCTATGAAATATCATTATTCTAGGTTAAATGACATATAATCGCATTTTAATTGCTATTATTCATACATATGCATAAAGATATGAAAAAAACAAGCAAGGCGCTCATCCACGCCTGGCAGGTGGCCGTGGGAGCAGCAGCAGCATCATGAGACATTAGAATCACCAATCACCCCAAAATGAGATAAAAAAAAAAGGAAAAAGTCTCCCCTAAAGTGGATGAGTAAAAAGGCCGGTTCCCACTAGCCTGCTTGTACGGCCGCCGTACAACAACAATGAACACCAATGACGTTACAATGACGTCACAAAAAAGTCGACCGCATCGCCGTACCGCTGTACGGCTGCCGTACAAAGTTAAAATCAAGTCATCTCTCCCGCTCGGCAGTGTCCGCTCGAGCGGAGGTGCAAACTGTGCCCAGTTATCACAAATACCACTCACGCGGTGATGATGGTGACGTCATTGTTGGGCGGTGTACGGCAACGGCGGCCGTAGAAGCGGACTAGTGGGAACCGGCCTTTATCCCTAAAATGTTGACGTTTTCTCACCGTCTGGCTGGTGAAAGGTAAACAATCGGCTCACAAGCCAGACACAGGCCGTGGTTGTCAAAGGTATTGCTATTATCATGACTATTGCTCATTATTATATATATTATATGGTTGTGATGAGCTGTCCTATACACGTGTCACTATTTAGGTCAGTAGCACTGCGTGTCACCTTAAATAAGGGTGATTTAGGGTGTTGAGGTGACAGGGAGAGTCTAGCAGCGACCACCCCATAACACTAATAGTCACTATTTTAAACAATACACACCTACCACTAAGTCACTAACAACACAGGCTCCTTCCTTATATATCTTAATATCTGATACATCAAAACTCCTTAAAACCCAAGCATTCCAAAATAATATGAGAAAATAATAAATTATGTTGAGTTAACAATTCGAGCGGCGATAAGTGGTCTGGCATGCCATTCTTGCCCGCAAATTTGTCTCGCAAATGGAGTCCGTTAAATTGTCGAAGTATACAGTCAAACCTCTGGTTTCGAACGTCTCCCTTTTCGAACAAATCGGTTCACGAACATAATTTAAAACTCATAATTGCACCGGTTGCCGTACGATAACTCAGTTGTCGACTATTTTTTTTTTCTTTTTCCTTACATCATAAAGGACTGGCCAAGGGCACAACAAAAAGAGGTAACACAAAGCCCGCTGAGTTGCCAGTCCCTATAAGGAAGACAGTAAGAGAATAAAAAAAGTTATAATACAAAAAATGTATAATAAAAAATGTTATAATATAATATTACATTGCATTTATAGGCATTTTTATGCATGAAACACAGCTAAAAAGGTAAAAAAAGGTCTTTATTTTTGGTATTTTTTACTTTATTTCAAATGCTGGTATCGGTATTTGAATTTTTCTTGTCTTTTTTACTTGTCCATTCTCAGACAATTTTTAACCCCTACAGCATCGACCCCCTTAAAATAAAGTTTCCTGTGGCGTCGGCCATCTCTTTTGTTTACAATTCTTAACCCCTACCGTACAGCATCGACCCCCCTAAAATAAAGTTTTCTGTGGCGTCACCCATTTCTTTTTTTGCATCAGTAATTAATATGAATAATCATAGACCACTGTAAACCTGGACTGCGCACGGAATATCGGCCTGTCGCACAAGGGCCTGAAGTCGGAGGGCCGCTCGGATTCATATATATAATATATATATATATTATATATATTTATATATATATATATATAATATATATATACGATCATATAGACTGGTTTATCAGCATATATGATATACTGTAGTCTTCGTAAATGTATGTTTTATAATATTATCAAATAAAAAACAGTAAAACACGCTAAAGAAATGCCATTACGAGACAAGAAATATGCATAAACTTAATATTCACTTCAACTCTTCGCCATTTAAAACTTTGCAAGTCAACTTTTATCATGAAGGGTATCAATAGAAGCGCAATTTTATTAGCTTTCCATTGATATATTTCGTTTTCGGATAAATGAATTAGAACCATGTATAAATTAGCGTTAAATAAATAAATAAAATCATCAATCAGGTAATTTTCCTGATTGATGATTTTATTTATTTACTTATACATTTTTTTCTTCTGATAAATGAATTAGCACCATATATAAATTAGCATAACTAAATAAATAACCTCATCAATCGGGAAAATTACCCGATTGATGATTTTATTTATTTATTTAATGCTAATTTATGCATGGTTCTAATTAATTTATCAGAAAGCTAAATATAGTCAAACCTCGATATAACGGACTAAAGGGGGGAGGAGTGGTCCGATAAAGCCGATTGTCCGTTATAGCGAGGGTATTTTCCCAAGGGTGGAAAAATATATGAAAAAAACAGAAAAATTGTGAAATAAATGAGAAATGATCACAAACACAACCAGACTGTGTAGCTATGTTGGGAGGTAAACAGTGACTGGCACTACATGCTGAATTTGGTCCGCTCCTACACGTGAAATAAATGAGAAATAATCACAAACACAACCAGACCGTGTAGCTATCCGTCTGTCTAGTCAAGTTCAAGCTCTAATGAAAGGTAAACAAACAGATTCAGCCGTGGCTTCCAAAGGTTTTGCTTATTATCATGACTAATGCTCATTATTATATATATTATATGGTTGTGAAGTGCAGTTCTATACACGTCACTATTTAGGTCAGTGTAGCACTGCGTGTCACCTTAGATAAGGGTGATAATACAAGATACAGTTAGTGACTCTCAGCTCTGGATACATTAATTTAGCTATTCATTACAACACCTTCCTTTTAACACCATAAACCACCTTTAAAGTTGATTCATATTTGCTTCTATGGCATTTAAGGTAATGAGACTGGATTTATCTCTCATCACGTCATCACGAACCAAAACATTGCATCGCGGCCCCGCTTCGTTGATAGCACCATATTTCACTATTTTAAACCCTTCCTCTAGCAGTTTGAGGCACCCTTCTTATTTCTAGTGTTAGTTAGTTAGTTAGTAAAGCTGATAATGTTGATAGTAATGATGATAATAATGATGATAACATAAGAACATAAGAACATTAGAAAGTAAGGAAGCTACAAGAGGCCGTGAGACCTACACGAGGTAGTTCTTGTTACCTAACTCTACCTACATCCACCTCTCTTCCCCATCCATGAATTTATCCAGACTCCTTTTAAAGACCCCAATAGACTCCGCATTGACACCACCTGAACGACTGAGTCCATTCCAATCATTCACCACCCTATTTGTGAACTAGTTTCTCCCAATTTCCTTTTTAAATTACGCTTTTCCAGCTTGAATCCGTTACTTCTCGTTCTATCCTGCTATTAACCTTAAGAACTTTTCCTACATTGCCTATATTGTATCCTTTTATCCTCTAAATATCCCAATTTAACGGACTCCATTCGCTACCGGAACAAGCGGACTAAACCATTCAAAAAGTCCGCTGCTTGAAGAATGTGTCCGTTACGTCAGAGCTTGAATGTAAAATGCGTCTGGTTGTGTTTGTGATTATTTCTCATTTATTTCACAATTTGATCTGTTTTTCCTACATTTTCACCCTTCCGGGAAAACGGCCTCGCACTAACGGACAATTGGCTCTGACGGACCACTTCTCCCCACTTTTAGTCCGTTAAATCGAGAGTCCACTATGTTGTAAGGGAGAAATAGGCTCCTTTGCATTATAATCTAGAGGATTTAAAAAAGAAAAAAAAAAAGAACCATATTTTCCCCTTCTATAAGCTCAGGTCTTTATGGGAGGGTAACAGCCTACGATCGGGTGTCCAGCGCGTGATCAAGCCCTCGATGATTCACACATACACACACACACACATTCCCTCACTCATCTTCTATATAATAATATAAGCGAAAGTGTGTTTGTCTGTCTGTCTGTGTGTGTGTGTGGTATAGGTTCCGCCCCCCTGGCGGGATCCCATCATATGGCACAGTTTTGGAACCGGGTTGACCAGGGGAAGGTTTTAAGCCCACTTATATGATGATCCGATCACTTTTTTTTTCTTTCTTTTTTTCAGCAGCCTATTAGCGAGAATTGTGAAAAAAAAGTGGGTTGCGAGAATTGAGGAAATCTTGATGTAGGGTGATGCGTAATGGGTGAGTGAATGGGTGGGGTGATGGGTAATGGGTGTGGGGTGATGGGTGAGTGAATGGGTGGGGGTGGATGGGTGATGGGTGAGGAAATAGGTGGGGGTTGATGGGTATGGGTGAGTGAATGGGTGTGTGGTGATGGTAATGGGTGAGTGAATGAGTGGGGGGTGATGGGTAATGGGTGAGTGAATGGGTGGGGGGGTGATGGCTAATGGGTGAGTGAATGGGTGATGTGAATGGGTGTGGCGTTAATACATACATTTTCTACATCCATGATTTCAGGAAAGCTAGAAGGGGCTATCTGGAGAGTCTGTGTTTGGTGGGCCGAAGGCCCACCAAACATAGGTGGTGGGCAAAGGCCCACCAATAGCCCTCCGCAGGAGCTAGCCAAAAAGTCCGCCCGGATTGCTGCTTTGCGGCTAGTTCTACATAAATACCAACATAACTACATCCTATATACACATTCTAAAGCAATACATAAATATATTCATCCCTATATTACAGCAGACATAGATAGATAGGCATTGTCATAACTCTGTAGACATTAATGAACAGAAAAACATAATTATAAGAAATATATGATAAATAAACACCCTTATTTATTTGTCTAGAGAGAGAGAGAGAGAGAGAGAGAGAGAGAGAAGAGAGGAGAGAGAGAGAGAGAGAGAGAGAGAGGAGAGAGAGATAACCTTTGTAATAACCTGGAAATAAATATAGTGATAATATAAGTTAACTGAGCAATAATATGACTGTCTGGTTGTCATAGGAAAATATATAGACGAAGAAATGGTAACGAAACAATGATAATACTGATGACACTAATGATGATACTATAATACTAATGACAATGATGATACTGATGACAATAATGATAACAATGATATACTGGAGACTGATAATACTGATGACAATGATGATACAAATGATAATACTGATGACAATGATGACAATGATAATACTGATGACAATGAAAATACTGATGAACAATGATGATAACAATGATATACTGATGACAATGATGACAATGATAATATGATGACAAATGATGATAACTGGGAATTTGTCACATACAATTTAATATGAGGTCTTACCTAATCAATCCCCATGTTTCTATCTCATCCCGGCACTTATCCTAGCTAATCAACTAACTAGGATAACTTATCGGTGGAGAGTGGGTTGAAATCGTTGTAGGCTTTTATCAACACTGCCTGTCCTTGTTTATCTGAAGTGGTAGTGTGTGATCAGGCCGCCCCGTGAATGACAAGAGGGGGGAGGGCTGGAGACTAGTGTTTCGATTGGGCGTCAGAAGGGTTTTTCATAACCAGTTATCCATGACACACGGATTGTTATCTGTGTTGATTCTAACCAAAAGTCCTATTGTTTTTAAAACTTATATGTACAAAATTAACGTATGTAAAATCTCTTCATTATACAAGCACGTATATTAGTAAGATATGTTATTAAAGCGAAGGTCTGGAGTGAACTGATTTTCCGAGAGTGGGCGGCAGCGATCGCCGTGTAATGCCCATTATCGGGAGAGATAGTATGAGAATTTTTATTAAAATTCCCGAGCTATGTCTTGTCATGAAATTTTTTTTCTCTACGTCCACGGGTGAGCATCGCCCTGCTATCATTCCACCATTTTGTTTATTTTTCTACCCTTTTCCGCCATTTTTTTCTTCCTTTTTACACCCTTTTTCCCCCTCAATGCCGTATGCGACCCAAAATTTTCGTGGGATAATTTTCTGCGTTCAGTGAAAAATAAGATGAGTTTCTTTTTATCTTTGCCAGCCATGGGGTAGACCAAGGAACTCTCCCAATCTTAGCCTTAAAAATAATCCCTACTTATGGGTTTGGTCATATATGGCGTTATGAAAGGACCCCCCGCTAAAATTAAAGCCCACCAAAATCTAAGCAATTTTTTCAATACCCTCCACTCTGAAATAGGGCGGAGGCGAATTACATAAAAAAACCACCTTCTTAAATATTAGGTTTTAAAAAATATAAAATTCTTCTACTCAAAGTAAGGGTTTGGTATTGGGGACAGTCTTTTGAGGTACGCGATTTTTCATTTTTAATAGTTATTTGGGGATTAAAAGTTTCATTGAAGTCGGTGGACTTTCCCAAAACAAGTTCCATTTTGTTGCGGGAAACCCCAGACCCCCCAACATCTTTTCGTTTTTCGGGGCTTTGCAGGTAAGCCCTTCGTACCTAACTCCTGTTTTTTTCCCCCTTTATTTTTATATCTTAATTTTTTTTTCTAATAAATAAAGGAAAAGTTCGTGTCAAAAGGGCAAGATGTTCCCCCCACCCTTATAAGTTTTTTAAACAAATTGTCTTTTCGCGTCGTGCAGGCTGCCCGTTTTCCCCTTTTCAGAAAGCCACAGGGTTTTTACTGTAACACAAAAAACACTTTCTCCCCATATTCTTTCTTAAGATACCATTTTCCCAGGTGTGATTTATAAATTTTAAGTATTATTTTCCCTAGTGTGGGGCAATGCCTGAATAAAAATTTTCTAGTGAAGGATTTTTATGCTCGAAGAGTTTTTTCTATCAAAAGGGGAGATTCCTAGGTCGAGCTGAAGGGTTCCCTTTTTTATGCAGAGTAGATTTTTTCTCGATATGTTTTAAAACCCTTATATCTAAAAGATGATCTCATGAGAACTTACCATGTTTACAAAATAAATAGGATTCATTTACAAATATTTTTTGTGTTATTATGAAAACCCAGGTGATATTTAAATTTAGGAAAAAATTCCCCACACTTCCAAAAGAGTTTCGCCTTTATAGGTATAATCCCTAGACCGCCCGACTCCCAAAGATCAATCTAGTTTTAATATTAATTAACGTCCCGGGAGTAATCAAGCGAAATACTCGTAGGGCTGGTGGCAGCTAATCCCCAAAAAAAAAAACCCCCCCCCCTTTTTTTTTTTGACCCCCCTTTTTCATACTCTCCTGTGAGAAGTGGTACATAAATCGATAGTGAAGTCAAAGACAATTTTAAATCCTTCCCTTTTTCAAGTTGTAATTTTTTATAAAATCACCCCCAATAATATCATTCAAGCAATTTGACATTTTAAAAACCCCAATACCAAAACCCCCCAAATTTCCAGCAGGGACACTGGTGACTAAAGCTGGGTATATTTCCAAAAAATAACAGAAACAGAATCCACCTGGAAAATAAATGCAAGATAGTCAAATTTAGAAATTTTCATATAGTAACGATCTTTATAGTAGGCTTAAAAGATCTCCCCCAAAAAAACCAAACCCATACATACATAAACCCATGACCATGTGAGCGTGAGCGGAAAGAAGCAGCCGTAGCCGGCGCTCCTAGCCGTCAACTCCGGGGCCGGGACAGCAGCCAGCCGACGCCGCCGGCCCTTCGCCACCCCCTTAGAGCATGCCGCGCCCTCGATCCACGTCATCTCAGTCGGCCCCCCTTCATCACCGCCACGCGCCTAGCGCGACGTTCACCTCACCCGCCGCCCACACGTCCCACCCTTCGAGCCCCGTTCCTAGCCGCTATAAGCGCCACACGCTGAAACCCACCACCCTGGAAAGAGAGAGGACGTGAAGCCCTCGGGGGGAATCCTGGTTCTCCCTCGGGTTACCCGTCACCACATGAGCTGCCGGGCAACACAGGCCCCCCAAGAACCGTAATAATTGCCGTACAGGAATAAAGGGGGGCGTCTGAACCCCTGTCCGCCCCCCAACCGTGTCCGCAACCCCAGCAGAGAAACAGGGTCCCCAAAACCGCTACGGAGACGGGATCCCCCCGGGGCCCCCGGGCTAAAGAAGGGGCAAAACTCTTAGTTTCCCCGAACCTACAAGATTTCCGGAAACGTTGTAAAGAGCTGAAGGCCACAAGAAGTACCGGGCGGCAACAAACCCATGAGTCACCCATCAAAAACAAGAGGGGAAAAGTTCGGTACCCAATAGTGAAATTAGAAAATCAAGGAAAGAAATTTGGGGGAACTGAACTTGAAAATTTTTTTAAAACGTTGAAATTTTTATTTTTGACTTGAAAGTTTATCCCTACTCTTTGTTGAGTATTGAGCGTTTACCCGGTTTTTAAACTCTTGTGGAAATCAAATGAAAATGGAAATGAAAAACTTTTGAAAAAAGGGGAAACCCAAAAATAATTAGGGTCAGTAGTTCGAATATATCCGGGGGAAAGGGGAGGAAATCCCCAGTTCAGATGAATTTCATTAACGACTCAGTCGGGTTTAGGTGAGCTTAAGGTATTTAAAATTCAAGTTACAATCAAACACCGGGTATATTCAGGTGAAGTTAAGCCCAAAATGTTCAAATGAAAAACTTAGTGATCAGAGGTGGTGAGTGTCAACTAGATGAAACAATTGGTCTAGGAGATTTTCTCATGTCTAGAAGTGGAGCGTCTGTTTTCTCCGGGCGAACCCCTGGTTCAGTGGGAAGTTTTTTAATTCGAGATAGTAGTATCGCTTCTCATTACAGTCAACCACTTTGCGGTGTGACGGAATTTCGGGCTTGCAGGGCTCTTATCATTTTCCAGAGGAAGCCGGCGTGGCCCTGGATATATCTCTGCACGGGAATGGGACTAAGCAAGGTTGACGGGCACGTTCATTTCCCAGTATCGGTTTAGGGAACTTTCCCTTTTATTGATTTTGGTAATCTAAACACAAGCAGACCCCCCGTTTTAAAAGAAAAGAAGAATTTTTTTTAAATTCACTCTAAAATTGTCCCATAACCCTCCTCTTGACGCAGCTTAAAAAAAACGGAAACATGATCCCGTAAGTAGGGCTTGATGCCATAGAATTTAATTTTCCCGGAGAAAGACCGTGTAATGCCCATTATCGGAATGATGTATGAGAATTTAAATTATAAATTCCCCGGGTATGTCTTGTCAGTATAATTTTTTTTTTTCTACGTCTACGGGTGCCATCGCCCCGTATCATTACCCCCATTTTGTTTATCTTTTATCCTTCTTCCGCCTTTTTTTTCTTCCTTCTTTCCACCCTTCTCTCCCCCACACCGATGCGAGTCCAAATTGTGGATAATTATTCTGCGATCAGTGATAACTAAAGATGTCGTTCTTTTTAACTTTTTTCCAGCCCTCTGGTCAGACCAAGGGAACCCCCCAGAGTCTTAACGCCTTCAAAATAATCCCCAGTTACGGGTTAGGTAATATGGGCGGGTTTTATAGGATCCCCGAAAATTAAAGCCCACCAAAAATCTAACAAAATCTTCAATACCCCTCCACTCTGAAATAGGGGTTCGGAGGGTCGACATTACATATAAAACATCCTTCTTGAATATTAGGTTAAAAATTTAAAAATTTTTCTACTCAAAGTAATGGGTTTTGGGATTAGGGACAGTCTTTTCTGAGGTACCGGGTTTCATTACTTAAATAGTTTTTTTCGGGGTTTAAGTTTTCATCTGAAGCAGGGAGACTTTCCAAAAAAAGTTCCATTTTTGTTGCGGGAACCCACGAGGCCCCAACGAGTCTTCGCTCTTCGCGTGTTGCAGGTAAGCCTTCGTACCTAACTCCCGTGTTCTTTCTCCCTAGAGAAATTTTATCTAATATTTCTATATAAATATATAGGTAAGTTTAGTGTCACTAAGGCATAGATGTTCCCCCCCATCCTTTTAAGTGTTTTAAGAGATGTCTCTTCCCCGGGCGTTCAGGCTGTCCGTGTCTCCTTCAGAAAGCCAAATTTTTTTACTGTAACACCCCAAAAAAACACTTTTTCGCCAATTTTTTCTTCCCAGATACCTATCTCCAGGTGTGATTTATAAATATTAAGTATTAGTTACCTAGTGTAGGGCAATGCCTGATAGAAATTCTAGTGAAAGGGGTTTTAGCTCAGAAACTTTTTTCATCCTAAGGGGGGTCCAGGTCGAGCGTGAAGTCGCATTTTTATGTCGAGTAGAGTTTTTCGATATAGTGTTAAACCTTTTGTGAAGATGACTAAATGAGGACTTTCCAGTTTTCAAAATAAATAGGATTTATTTTCAAATATAGTTCTTGTGTTTTTGAAAAAACCCGGGGATTTTTTGAATTTTGGAAAAAATTCCCCACACTTCCAAAAGAGTTTTTGCCTTTAAGGTATAATCCCTAGTACGACCCCGACTACCCAGATCAAACAGTATTTAAATTAATCTAAAAGGGCCCCCCGGGGAATAAGCGAAAATCGTCGGGCTGGTGGCAGCTAATCCCTAACCTAAAACTTATTATCCCCCCCCTTTAAGTTAAACCCCCCTTTTTTCAGTACTCTCCGAGTGAGAAGTGGCACATCAAAAGATAGGAAGTCAAAGACTAATTTAAACCTTCCTTTCAAGTTGTAACTTTTTAAATCACCCCAAAATATCATTCAACAACTTTTACGAGTTATAATACCCCATACCTAAACCCCCAATTTCCAGCATGACAGCCGCCCTTACCTATGCCAGTGTCTAATTAAGGTGGCTAGAAAAAATGGGCGGCAGCCAATGACCGCGCTTCTAACCAAGGTGCTAATTATAAAGGGGCAAATGTTAAAATTAGGGAATGTTAATTTAAATTATCCCCAGTACTTATCATTTACTTAAATTACCTTAATTATACCCATTACCATTTAAATTATATATACATTCCTACTCACACTCCCCCTATGACGAGCGGAAAATACCTCACTCACAAGGGTATGATAATACTGATAACAATGATAATACTGATGACAATGATAATAATTATAATACTGATGACAATGATGATAACATTGATAATACTGATGACAATGATGATACATTGATAATACTGATGACAATGATATATGATAATACTGATGATAATGATAATACTGATGACGATAACAATGATAATACTGGTGACAATGATAATACTGATGACAATGATAATACTGATGACAATGATAATACTGATGACAATGATAATACTGATGACAATGATAATACTGATGACAATGATAATACTGATGACAATGATAATACTGATGACAATGATAATACTGATGACAATGATGATGACAATGATAATAGCGGACAAGGGTATTAAACAGGTCATATCTATAGAACATTGCTTATATTCACTAAAATTGTCTAATGGTACGCAAATGACAATGGAAATTACGTTCTGGGCCTCAAGGGGCTAAACGTGTGAGGTGATGGTGATTTTCAAGGTACGTATTTTGTTCCCATTGAACCAAAAACACCAAGTAAGAATAAAAAGAAGGAAAAGAATTGAGAGACAGAAAGATTTAAGAAAGATAATGAAGCATGATAATGAAGCATGATAATGATGATAATGATAAGTGTTAATGAAGTGTTGAGGCAATGGATAGAGATAGAAGCGTATCATCGGCTGTCTAACCTCATAAGACATTGTAGGAGAATCTGATGTTAAACAAAGAAGAAGAAATGAGTGCCAATTTACATAAGAACATAAGGAAGATACAAGAGGCTGGGAGACCTACACGAGGTAGTTCCTGTTACTTAACACTACCTACATCCACCTTTCATCCCCATCCCAAACTCTGTCCAGCCTCCTTTTAAAGCTCCCTATTGACTCCCCACTATAACTAATTTAATGTTTCAGGTGATGGTGATCCGAGGTGGCTCCCACATGAAGGTCTTAAGAAGCATGGAGGCACCAGTGGTGCACCACGCCCAGGCCAGGAGAGTGGTGGACATGGGACTGCACACACACAGCACAGCCTCGGCCCTCCACAGCACACACAGCACACAGGAGATACACCTCACTGTGGACTTGCTGCGGGAGTCCAGGAAATCTCCCCACAGCGCCACAGTCACACAGGTACTTGCTGGTCCACTAAGTGCTGTGATCATCAGTATTTAATTATCCTTAACTATTGCCGTGTGTTACCATTGCCGTGTGTAATTACAATAGCTGGAATACTAACCTGTTTCCCAATTAATTTACTGTGTTGAGGTATTGTTAATTGGAGTCAGCAGGGAGTATAAGCAGTACCGTATTTTACGGCTTATAAGACTTGTCCCCCTAAAAAATACCCTGAAAAATACTCATGCGTCTTCCAAGATGAATGTTGTAGTACTTCCTCAGTACTCAGTACCTCAGTACTTACCTGTTACAAGTATTTCAAATACCATAAGACATTCAAATAAACTACAGTACCCTCCCAAATTCCACGCTATGAGAGTTTTGCGATACTCGCGTTTCGCGCCGAGTCCTAAATTCTTACCATCCCGACTTTCGCGTATTATCTCCCCGACTTTCGTGCTGCTTCGTACACGTCTATATATATATTTTATATATTATATATTTTTTTATGTGCCCATAGGTCACCGCCGTTTGGCAGGGACCTCCAGGGGTGGGATGGTAGGCCCTGTTCTCGAGGGCTGTAATGGTTGGCCCTCGCCCATGGTGGCGCAGGCAGGATTTTTATAAGAGTTAATGGGCTGCATTAGTAGAAGCGATTTAGTAGAACATTAGTATTTTTTTGGGGAAAACGTGCGTCTTATAAGCCGTAAAATATGGTACTACGCCTCGCACCGGACTAAATAAGCATTTTAACAGTGTTTTCAATACCTAAGTTTCGCGATCCTCGAGTTTAGCGCTATGCCTTGTGAAGAAAGCAAGCGCGAAACTCGGGAGGGTACTGTAATCTGTCCTCACGTTGTGATGTTTACGTTCCACCTTGGAGGCTCGGCAGATTGGCGGCAACAGCGCCAACTATCGTCTGCTAGTGTTGATGTATCATTTACCACCAGGCTGTCACACATATCACAAGCTCCTTTCATTCCTGGAAATTATCACCCATGGCGAATTTATCAAAACAATTTACTTATACTATTGCATACAAGCTAAAAGTTGTACGATAGGTCAAAGAACATGGGAACAGAACAGCAGAAAGACACTTTGGACCACCGCCTACCATTAGAAAATTGGTAGATTTTTCTACTTTACCGGTAGAAAATCTGTTTATTTAAAAGAAAAATTCTTAGAAATTTCTTTCCAAAATCAGGATGCGTCTTCCAAGATCAGCATCTTATAAGCCGTAAAATACGGTACTCAAACTTATGGGAGGGAGAACGCTCCATGGGTAGTGAGTGATCAAGCATACACTGTCCCTCTATGACTGTACCCTCAGAAGTATAAATATATATATGCAGCACTCATTGATGTGATCTGTGGCTGTCAGAAGTAGCTGTACAAAGAGGACATGTTTGTGAGGGACACGGGAAGCACGAAAGGACACGGAAAAAAGCTGTGAAAGATGCGATGCATGAAGGATATTAAGAAATACAATTTTCCTAACCGGAGTATTGATACGTGGAATGACCTGGACAACAATATAGTAAATGCAGAGTGTATCTCTGAGATTAATGATAAATTTGACCCTATGAGATACAGAGACGGGACCCCAAAACTGTAACTCATTTCCCGTATATCACAACTAGGTAAATACACTACATTATCTGTTAGAATGTTGGGAGAAATGACTTCGCCAGGCTTGTCTAAGGGTTCTTATATGCCAAAAGAAACTAGGAGAAGCATTCCTTATCTTTGAAAACCCTAAGTGGCCTAACATAAGAGTACCTAATTTACTTCCGAGATACTCAAATAGGCTCTGAAAATCATCTAAATTTTACCAGATTACCAAAATTTTGTGGCCACCAGTTTTAAGCATACAGTATATGTACTGTACTTTCCTAATTTGTTGCTTTGATCCTTCCTATGGTCCTATGCCTTATATTACTTATATCCATTAGCATCAGAAGATAGGAGAGATAATGAGGAGTTAGAGAGAGAGACAGACAGTTTCAAACAGACATAAAGAGAGACAGGGAGAAGGAGAAGAAGGAAGTAGACAAGGCAGATGGATAGACAGACAGACAGACAAATTAAGTCATCGTCAATTTTCATCTTCGTCTCTCCTTGACATTTTGCTATTAGTTTCCATGTATTATCTTCCTTGGAATGTTGTGTGTCAGTAGTGGGGGGAGGACTGAGAGACACACACTATGCACAGTGGCGGATTAAGGGTGTAGTGGGCCCAGGGCTGTGAGGTGGACTGGGCCCCCCTGCCCTTTTTAATGATTTTTATTTAACCTGCCATTATAATTAGTTTAAGCTTAGAGAAAGATCGTCCCCCTCCAGCATTGCTCACCATCATAGACAAATATATACGGAGAGCTATTTCAGTATTTGGAAATGTCTGAACAAGGCTGTGTTCATGAAGTGATTGATACATCCTTGGCTCTGCAGATTTTGGCTGACTGGGCAAAGTTGAGGATAAAACTTGTGGTGAAGATACTAACAACTGAGAGATTTGGACTAGTTCTAATTCTAACGTTTGCTGCGACGCCCCGGGAGTGGCGTCGTAGGGTGGGCGAGGCGATGCACCCCTCCGGCATATGCCCCCAATGATTGATTGAGTGTCAGTAGAGTCTATACACATCTCATTCATATCAGCTTGTAATTTATTCTTCTCGCATTATAACTCAAGTATTAAGGATGCCTGCAAAAAGATATCCAGTCGGCATCATTTTGTTAGTGTGGTGGTGTCCTTAGTGGTCTGTACTGTGTGTTCTCTGCATCATGTTTTGACCCCTGCGCTCGGGCCTTGTTTTGTTTACATATATATACTCCTCCTCTCGCGAGTTTTTTTTGCAAAATGTTAACAAACCTTTAGACCTTTAAAACTAAGTACAGAATAATGCTAGAGCAAAAAATAATGTACCAAAAGAATATAAACCTTTAGCTCTGCATTGATGTAGGTTTGAACACTTGATGTACTTTCAGTGCACGGGCAGTGATTTTATAAATAATGTACTATCTAAAATCACTATTTTTCACTCCACAAACCACCACCAAATGCCAAACCCTCTCTGAGAATACCTTGCACTGCAGTTCTCACACCATTAACTGTGGCTTATACATATTCATAACCTTGTTATTATTCTTAAAAACAAACTCTTACACTATGCCATGGGGATGCTATCTATACACACTCACTGTGGAGGGAGGAGAGGCTGGGGAGGCCCGGGGGGAACAGCAAATGTCCTGCCAAGCTGACTGATAGTGTGCACACTAGTTTGGAAAATGTGTGAACAGCTTAAGAAGCCACCCGCTGTATTGTCCATGGTACTCCGTGGCATCTTAAGATGCCACCCTCAGGCTAGGGGTTAAGAATGTCTGGAAAAAATATCTCCAGTCAGTATAATTTTGTTATTGTGTTGTCAATAGAGTGTTAGTGAGTATAGAGTGTGTGTTCCCTTTAGGCCTGGTGGTGGTGACTGCCGTGGCAGGCTATGCCATGGCCCCCGCCCCACTGGAGCTCCCCACCCTGCTGCTCAGTGCCCTCGGGACGTCACCGCGTCCAGCGCCGCAAACACCGTCAATCAGTTCCTGGAGGTTCCCTTTGATTCTCAGATGGATCGCACCAAAACACGAATCCAGGTCCGAGGTGAGACAAATGGGAAATGTAAATGTGTTGATAAAATTGTTGTTGATTTTACTACTAAATAATCTCTGAGATAAAATACTGTGAAATATAGTCAGGGTGTGAAAGTGTTGATAGAATTTTTTGCTGAATAAGAGAGATCAATTCTAAATATTCTTACAGGTAAAACTGTGTGTTAGAAATTTTGTTAGGGGGAGAAAATTATGAAATTATTGTAGATTAAGAGATTTTAATGCTAAATAATCTTAGTAGTGTGTGAAATGTAGTCATGTTGATGAAATTGTTGTTGATTGTACTTCTAAATAATCATTGACATTTATATGTAGTAAAAAATTGTTTATGATTAAAAGACTAGAAAAGATAATAAAAAAAAAATGGATTTAAAGTTTACTGTTCTATATATATAATTATAGGGCAGTAAACTTTAAATCCATTTTTCTGGTTGAGTGGAGAGAACAGTAAGAAACCGAGTAACAACTACATGGATGAAGTGGAGACAGATAGTGGGATTGCTGATAAACAAGAGTATTCCACTGAAAAACAGAGGAAGAGTATTTGAAGCATGTATAAGATCAGTTTTGCTGTATGGTTCTGAGACATGGGCTTTGACAAAGAAGTTTGATGATGTGTTGGTTAAGTGTGATTGGAGAATGTTGAGATATATGAATGGGATCACATGGAGAGATGAAGTGTCCAGTGAAGAGGTGGCAAGAAAATGTGGATTGAAAGAGGTGAGTACAGTGCTGAAAGTAAGGCGATTGAGGTGGTTTGGGCACGTGAAGAGGAGAGAAGGTGGTGAGGCATTGGGGAGAGCTGTTAGAGTGGAAGTACCAGGTCACCACCCCACCGGGCAGGTCAAGGAAGACATGGAGGCAGTGTGTTGGAAGAGGATCTGGCAGCATTGGACATTGAAGAAGTTGAGGCAATGGATAGAGATAGTTGGAAGTGTATCATCGGCCTCTAACTTCATAAAAATTATGGGAAAAACTGACTTTAAACAGAAAGAAGAAGAAAACATATATAAATGTCAATGATTATTTGGAAGTAAAATCTCTTTCAATCAACAACAATTTCATCAGCATTTTCTCACCCTGACTACATTTCCCACACACTATTTTTTTAACCTCTGAAATTTATGATGATTATATGATATGATTGTAATATAATGATTATAATAATTGACATTCAAGTGTAGTAAGAAGTAGGCGTGTGATTTTGTACATGTTTTTAGCATAATTATGTAAAGTTTATTTATTAATTTACTGTCTTTTAGGGACTGGCAGCTAGAAGGCTTTTAGTTACTCCTTATTGTTTTGTCTTGAGCCAGTTCGTCATGATGTAGAAAAAAGAAGATAATATCACTTGTAGTCTTTACGGTTATTTCTATTGCCAAACACAGGTCTTTAAATATCAATCATTTATATCATCACTTTATGTGTTGTTTACGTCTTTAATATCATTGTTCCCTTATATTTCCAGGTCTCATCAGCCCCTTACACGCCATCAACTTTGCCCTGGTGTGTGGCGCGGCGGGGGTCGGCATGCTGTACTGGGGGGCTAAAGGTCCCTCTGCGGCCTTGGGGACGGTGAACCTAGTGTTGTATACGAGTGTGTACACCTCCATGAAGAGGCTGACCATCCTTAACACTTGGCTGGGAGCTGTGGGTAAGCAAACACTCACACACACCACCAGCCCCTTCACTTTGTAATCTTACCTCTGCAGGACAAAAAAATGGATGGTGAGAGTAATATAGTACTCTGGAACTCTCTTCCTGTTTCTATTTTTCCACCTTTCTATGACTTAAATCTTTTCAAGAGAGGAGACACAAGACACCTCCCGAACCAAATTGGCCCACCCCCCTTTCTATATTCTCTTACTGTCTTCTTTATGGGGACTGGTAACTGAGCGGGCTTTTTGTTACCTCTTTTTTTTGTGCCCTTGGCCAGTCCTTTGTGATGTAAAAAAAAAAAATGCAAGTGTGAATAACAGGTTTGGAATGTCAAGTAAGGGTAAGGGGATGAAATGTGCCGTGGTTGAAGGGGTGAAGGGCCGCACTCTGAGGTGGTTTGGTCCTATAGAAAGGATGGCAGAAAGTGAGATGGGAAAGAGAGTATGTATGAGTGTAGTAGATGCTGTGGTTTATAGAGGATCCATTGGAATTCGCCTCCGTAGTGTAGTGGCTAGCGCGCCTGGCTACAAATCTGTGGGCCCTGGTTCAAATCAGGGCCAGCGCAAGTCGGCGTGCAGCCCAACCAGCTGTTCATCCTTCCTTTTGGGGTTGTTGGATAAATGGGTACCTGCGGAAACCTGGGGAAGGTAACTGTGGTAACCCGGATGTCACACTCGCCCTGTGTCCCGGTGGCATATTCCCGTTTTCTGGAACAGTATGTCGCGTTTACTCTTCAACACGTCAGGTTAGGTTACGTTAGGTTAGGTTGTATTTTCTGGACATTTAATGGTACCTTTGTGTGGGAATCACAATGTGGGTATTTTTTACGAAAACCCTATAATTAATTTTGGAGCTACAGCCAGGCGTCTTCACTCGGAAACCACATACTCGCATAGAGTTGGGGAATATGCGTCCCGGGGTAGCGGGTTGTCACCCACCACAGGCTCAAGGGCTAATGCCACGGAGATGAGCACCGAGGCCACGCGCAGTATAGCGTATGGCCCCATCTTTACCTTGTACTTTGCTAGTGATAGAGATCCTTGTGTGTTTGTATGTACTTAATCATAGTTTGCATCCAGGCTTCTGAGCCAGGGATCGAGGCACGGGCGGCTGCCCACACGGACTGTGAACGCTTCACACAAATGTCAAGACTCACAATATGCGTATTCGCTTAACTGCTCATAAACTGTGCTGTATTCAAGCTTCATTCACTAGCTAGGGACACAATACCTACATAGATTTGCTTATTTTTTACAGAATCAATACATTAGAGATCAACACACATACACGGGACACAACTATGAGGTGCACTTGCTCTCAAATACTTTTTTAGTTAATGCGTCGTAGGGTGGGCAAGGGACGCGCCCCCTGGTGTAGGCCCCCAATGATTGATTGATTGATAGAAAACATAGTTTGGTAAATGATTCACAACATGGGTTCACCAAGGGTGGGATCATGTCTCACCAAATTTTTGATTTTTTTATAGTAAAGTTTATGAGACGGCAGATAATGATGAGGATTATATATAGTATACCTGGACTTTAGTAAGGCATTCGACAAGGTACCACTGAGTGCCTCTTAAAAAAGGGTTTATGGCACATGGAATAGATGGGAAGGTTCTTCGTTGGATCGGGCTGGCTAAGTGATAGACATAGTAGCTAAGGGTTACAATTAATGGTTCTAAATCTGAATGGGGGCAGGTAACAAGTGGGGTGCCAAAAAAGTCTGTTTTGGGGTCCATTACTATAGTATTTGATTACTCAACGATGTAGATGTGGGATTAGCAGTGATATCAGCAAGTTTACGGATGAAAACTAAGATAGGTAGAATTATTAGATCACAGTCTGATGTAAACGTTTGCAGGGAAACTTAAATAAGTTAAACGAGTGGGTAGTCAGATGGCAGATGGAATTTAATATTGATAAGTGTAGCGTAAATTAATGTTGGTAGAGAAAATCCTGGTAATAGATACACTAAAACCATGTATCGCTTGAAAAGATCAGAAGGTAAGAAAGATCGGGAGTGCGGGGGAAGCTCAGACCTCCGTTCTAGGAAAAAAATGTATTGAGGCTAAAATTGAGCTAATAGGGTGTTAGGATTCATTACCAGGAGTGTTAAAAGTAGAAGTGCTGAGGTTATTCCAAAGCTTTATTTGGCTCTAGTCAGACCTCACCTAGAATATGCGGTAACAGTTTTGGGCTCCGTATTACAGGATGGATTAGCCTTGTTAGAATCAGTGCAGAGTAGGATGGCCAAAATTATTCAAGGGATGCGTAACTTTCGTTATGAGAAGAGATTGAAGCTATTAAAAATTACACTCACTCGACAGGCGTAGAGTAAGGGGCGATCTGATGGAAGTTTTTAAGTGGATAAAGGGATACAATAAAGGAGATGTAGGAAAAGTTATTACGGCTAGTAAAAGATTAGATCAAGAAGTAGTGGATTCAAATTGGTAAAACGTAGATTTAGAAGGAAAAAGGGAAAACTGGTTTACAAATAGGGTGGTAAATGATTGGAATGGACTCAGTCGTGGGGTAGTTAGTGTGAAGTTATTAGGGAGCTATAAAAGGAGACTAGACAATTTCATGGATGGGGGAAAAGAGGTGGATGTAGGTAGTGTTAAGTAACAGGAACTACCACGTGTAGATCTCGGTTGCTTCCTTATTTTCTTATGTTCTTATGTATCAGGACAGGTACTTATAATAAGGCTATGGGATTCCCATAACTCTCGACATAACATAAATTCACCCATAAGATCTTCCATAAATTTTCTCCAAAGCTATGGATATAGCATTTTCCGGCTGACATAACTTCCCGCTAATCTTACGTAGCATTTATATTACCCTAAAATGTCTCTAAGATCATGAAATAATGCTTGAAATCAGTAATATGTAAGCTATACATTTTGTGAGAACCTTACAGACTGAAAATGAAGTAATTTTAAAGGATTACTTCATATACCGTATTTCCCGGCGCATAAGACGCACCTCCGCATAAGACGCACCCCTATTTTACAAGGAGGTTTTGAGAGAAAAAAATATTGGTGTTTTTGAGGGAAAACAAATTTCGTAAATTTATCAAGTTATAAAAAAAATAAAAATAAAAGGGGATTTGTAGGGGAAAGCAAATGATTATGAGCATGTACCTAAATAAAATATTCACAGTGCAGTGAATGTGAATAGAAAATTATACTAGTTAAAATGTAAAAGGGAAATGACAGGGTAACAAATCGGTCAAAATATATTGCAGGATGCCCCTATGAATTGATATTCTCATATTTTGCTACCTATGACATATAGCTTAGATTTAATGTTGTAGGCATGCCTTTGTTGTTTTTCTGCTATGTTTTAGACCTTGTGGAAAATTTGCATAGATATTGGTTATTATTTTGGTAGTGGGCTTTCAAAAGCCCTAGGACTCTTACCTAAAATAAATCGTGTAGCTTTCTTCATTCAGAGTATTTTGAACCCCATTTCCCATTGCGTAATTGAATAATAATGCATTACACGTAGGTACCGAAATCTACCGTTATTTCAGCCAGAAAGTTAAGTTTAGGTTAAATCAGATTAGGTTAGGTTAGAGGTGGGGTTTGGTTTAGTAACGATGATATAGAGAAAAAACGAAATGACCAATAATATGGCAGTGTGAGCGTACAATGTTTGTGGGACAGACCTGGAGGGGCAGAATGCCCCCCCCCCCCACACACAAAACATGTAAACAAACATTGATTTCCGACAAACGAGAGCCAGTTTAAATTTCAAAACACATCAAAACTATTCAGGAGGACTAAGTTTGGCCTCGAAATCGGTGGTTGCCCAATAACAAAATTTACGAAGACATTTAGATAACACTGTAAGGTAACCATCTCTACCTGTTGTTATTGTTGTAATTTTTTAAAGGGCACCGTTGTCGGGATCGACGATATTTGCCCTGTTTATACCTTTTGAATCTATCACAGTCGCGAGGGTTGATTAGTCTTCTTCAGGAAGGTAGCTACAGGTGAAGGCTGGTTCACAGTCTGAAATCACGGTAGGTTCCGTCAGCCGTTCCTTGTATTCACACTATTCGTAAAAGTTCCGTCATTTTTCGGCAGTTCCTGCTCACCCTCAAAGCAGACATGGTTCCTCAGAGGCTATGGTTAAAAAAATTGCATTAATAGCACTTCGATATTTTTGGATGAAGAAGAGGAGTTGAACTCTAAAAGACACTGTTTTGGGTACATAAAGTCTTGAGAAAACGACAATTATCAGCACGGAACAGTCTCATTACGTTAAAATATTCTTCCGCAGAAACCGTTACATGACAGGACGGTGATGTATTGGAGCCGTGACGGCGGCGCACCGTTTAGTGTAACACGTCTATTGTTTGAATTTTATGAAATTCTAACAAAATGTTGATGAGACGTGCCGTGTCACCATGATGGTATGGTGTGATTCGGCCTTGAGTCGGACGGTGTGGCGCCGTGATGGGTCTTGGTCTTGGTGTAGCTACCGTGTAGAAGATTTTTGTCCCATCTACCTATAGGTACCGTTGCAACCTTTTTATTAGCACTTTCATACAGTTTCCTTATCCGGAAAAGTAAAGGGGTGAGGTTTGAAGGTCGAGGTGGTATAAAGGCTATGCTGTCTCCTATCTCACCTTGCTTCCCAAACTGTACGGTGCTAAACACACACACGCACATACACACCTCATCGGCTTGGGCCCACCCCCATATTTTGGGACCAAGATTAGAGGGTGACCTGACGCTGACCTACTTTCCTCGCCGACACAACTGCAACACCAGCCAGGTAATTCAGTCAGCCACAGGACACACAAAGATACACACGCCGCGCACCTCTTGTCCGCACGTTGTACAATGACTCGCTGTCAAATAAACTACAAAGCCACGACGCCTTTTCTCCATCCTTGTGTGTATAGACAGACTCCCCAAGATACTACACCACCCTCTCACTGCTCACACTCCTTCAAATAAAACTTTAACACGCTCTTTGTTTCACTATTCCATTTATCAACAATACTCATTCCAGCGAAAATTCCAGCACCATTTTCTGCCTCCCTTCTATCATTTCCAACTGTTGTGTCAACTTGTGTGGCCCCGAGTCGAATGGGGTTAAAGCGACATCTAATATGCGGATATTTGTCTTTTCCCTGGGTGCGGGGAGGAGTCTGAGCGGTAATGACCCAAGGTGGATGCGCGGAGGGCTTCGCCGAGTGAAGTATCCCAGGTTTAAGCGGCAGACTTGAGATATCAGACGTTTTACATTGGAGAGCAGCAGCGGGGGGTTGATGTTTACATCTGACACGGCCGTCTTGGCAGCAACAATCGCTATCTTGTTGCCCCAGCTCATGTTTTCTCTTAAACTCCAACCTTTTCTTAGTATTATGCATCACGTTGATAACACAGTTACAAATTTGCGCCCCAGTGGACTACTGCTCAACACAGATCACTCCAGACCCCCTTAGTAATAAAACCCCCGGCTGTTCTGCATTATCTGCCTGACCTCTCATTCGCTAATATGGCCGCATTTGACGCAGGGTGAACTTTGCATTCCTTTTTTTAGGGAAAAAACTGCGTCTTATGCGCCGGCAAATACGGGGATATAAAAAACATCCTGTAGAAACATTTTACGCGGGGGCGATGTAAACACTTGTCTTTCTCCTCCCTATAAATAACATGTTATATCTCCGAAGTAATGGTGGAAGGGGGACGGAAGGATACACAACAGATAAACCGCATAGTAAATGAGAAGGAGAAAGGAACAATAGCAGGGAGTGGAGGATCATTTCTTCTGGCACGAAAATTCCTGGGTTAGCCACTCCTGGAAGAGTTTTTTTTGCTGCCATGTTGACATCTTATGTCAACCTAAGGGTCCTTATGGAGCACCGGGCCTCCCAGCGCTTATGGAGAATTTATGGAAAAACATCACACTTATGGAGGTTTTTCGGTGACTTATGAAGAAATTCGCCATTTTGTCTGCTTATGGGGGAAAACCCCTAAGGCTTATGGATTATGGAGCCTTTATGATTTTGGCCCCAGAAAACTAACTGGAGTTTTTGAAAATATGAGGAAGGAGAAAGGTCCAGAAAATTATATGTAATAAATGGCCCTCTTTTTTTCAGTGGGTGCCATTCCCCCACTGATAGGCTAGGCTGCTGTGTGGGGGGATGAGGGCTGGTGCCTGGCTCATGACCTGTCCTCCTCATGCCTGGCACTACCCCACTTCAACTCCCTCCCTTGGAACCTGAGGCCAGACTATTTTCCCGGGGCCCGGGTATCATGTGATGACCGTCACAGATCCAGGTGGGGAATCTTGTACTGGTATCTCTGTGCTACTTAAAGTTGATTTATTTAGTCTATTATTTTATTATGGTCAAAATGCACTAAAGGGGGCCACGCCCCCTGCCTTCCCCCCTTTTCTACGGGGCAGCTGATTGGGGGCACTCACTGTTCACATGTGTACAGATTACTGGTATCACATCACTACCAAACCACACCATCACCACTACACACAGCACGTGACCATTGGGCATTTTGACCATATTAAATAAAATGAAATAGATATTACTATGCTATTAACCCCTTCACGCCCAGATCTTTCCTTTGCTATATAAGATTTTCCGTTGTTAGCCCTAAAATTTCGAAAAATAATTGAATACGTATACCCAAAATTTGTTAGTCGACAAAGATACTAAACGGGGCATAAGCTATAAATGTTACTTAATTCACTAAAATCAATCTAATGATAGTCATATTACAATGGAAATTACTTTCTGGGCCTCAAGGGGTTAAAGTTGATATGTTAAGTAAAGTAGGCACATGTTGGATTTTTTAGGTATGAAAAAAATATTTGATGCTTTACTGGCTATCACTATGTTGTTTGAAGTGAGTGAGTGAGACAATGTTTTCCTGCTATCACTATGTTACTAGGGTTGAGTTAGATAAAGCTGGTTAAGTATATGCTGCATTTATACGTCTAGAAAAGGTATTTGATGGAGTTGTGTAGGATGTGTGTAGGGTGTTTGGAGGGAGTTAAATGATGGGTTACTGAGTGGTGTGAAAGTTATCTACAAGGATCTGTCTACACCAGTTTTCAGACTAAATCCTCCTCTTCTCAGCCATAGATGCCATGCTCCTGTAAAATATAAAATAATGTATCAAGCTAAATTATGTGTGTGAATAAGAATAACACAAGGGAAAAGAACAGAAGAGAAACACAGCAGGGTCTGGCGGGCCACAGCTTGGGGAGCCCTGGTGTATGGAGTGAGTGAGACAGGGAGGTGTGATGTTACCAGGGCTGCTCAAGTTTTTCTTATGGATGGGACAGAGTGATGGAGTGAGTTCCTCTCCATCACTCTGTCCCATCACATTGACATCAGACATCATACAAGAGGTTTCTTTTTCTTTATATTTTCATAAGATATTTATAAGTACATGAATGCCCTTATATAATGATCTAATCATTTGCTTTGCATACCTATAGTGCTTCTAGGCCCTTATATCTTATTTCCTTGAGGGCTGTGATGGTTGGCCCTCATCCGTGGGGGTGCAGGCTGGATTTTATAGTGACACCTGTGATAAATTGATTTGATTAGATGAATTGATTTGTTTACTACTATTATTACTATCACTATCAGTGCAGGCCTGTGTTGGCGGGTGGCCACAGCCTGGCCAGGGTGGGCCTCGGCATGCTGGCCCCCTACTGGACGTCACCACCTGGACCCTTGCCGCTGACTCCCTTCCTTGCAACGGTTACCTGGTCTACCCAGGTGAGGTGCTTTTGTGATACTACCACAGAGGTTATAGGCATGTAGTGACCCTATTCCCTATACACTGTGGTTTATATCTGGGGTTCTCAAACTGGGGGTTGCGACCTCTCTAGGGGTCGCAAGATGCCTCTGGGGGGTCGCAAGAAGGTTTATAGAATGTGAAAAATGCATCAGAAACACAATTAGATTTTCATAATATAATCATAATTATTCTTTTATATAATTTATCAATATAAAACAATATACAGTGACTATGCCTTCCTAGGCCTTTGATAAATGAATTATTAATGAAAAAAGTACAAGAATGTACAATATCAATAATTGCACCCTTTACGGTATTATTTATGTACTTGGAGAGAGAGACTAGGCATTTGTGACAGATTTTCGAAAATTCTTTGGTAGGAGGGGGGGGGTCAGGGGTCGTAAGTCTTTTGAAATTATTAGGGGGGGTCGCAGGCTAAAAAGTTTGAGGACCTCTGGTCTATACTACTGTTTGGTGGAGTCACCCTTGAAATTTGGGGCAAGAATTTTGACTAGGACTTGGCGAGATGTTTTTTTTTTGTGATACTACTAAAGATTCACTCATGAACTCACTATGTCGTCTTCTTCTTTCTGTTTAACGTCATTTTTTCCCATAATATTTTGTGAGGTTAGACGGCCGATGACACGCTTCCAACTATCTCTATCCGTTGCCTCAACTTCTTCAATGTCCAATGCTGCCAAATCCTCTTCCAACACACTGCCTCCATGTCTTCCTTGGCCTGCCCAGTGGACGGCGACTTGGCACTTCCACTCTTAACAGCTCTCCCCAATGCCTCACCATATTCTCTCCTCTTCACGTGCCCAAACCACCTCCATCACCTTACTCTCAGCACTGTACTCACCTCCTTCAATCCACATTTTTTTTGCCACCTCTTCACTGGACACTTCATCTCTCCATGTGTTCCCAGTCATATATCTCAACATTCTCCCATCACACTTAACCAACACATCCTCAAACTTCTTCGTCAAAGCCCATGTCTCAGAACCATACAGCAATACTGATCTTATACATGCTTCAAATACTCTTCCTCTGTTTTTCAGTGGAATACTCTTGTTTATCAGCAGTCCTACCATTCTATCATTCTATCATCTGTCTCCACTTCATCCATGTAGTTGTTACTCGGTTTCTTACTGCTCTCTCCATTCTCCACTTATTCCATCTTAAAATCCACTCATCTCCACATCACCTTAATACCCAGTCATCTCCACCTTAAGCCCGTCAGGGTGGCAAGGTTGGTAGAGACGTGAGTTCGCAATGTGCAGCGTCCCTGTGCATTCGATCCGCGGTTCGAGTCCGCCTAGTTCGTGCTGACGTGGCGGCGCTTTGTATAGTCAATAACCTTGTAGTTGGTACTTGCAAAGTGTCTAGATAGGATGAAAATCTTATCTTATCTCCACCTTAAAATCCACTCATCTCCAGCTTGATACTCTAACCTCCACCTTTTACCAATCATCACACAATTTACTTCACTCTGTCCTTCCAATCATACCCACAATCGCCACTTTCTTTCTCCCTCTTGAACATTCCCTAACATTAATTTACAGCATGAAAAAATGTAACTTGTTCCCTTATGTTTGCACACACTTATTAGTTATCTTATATAAAGTTATCTTATCTTATCAGTCGTCTGTCTTGCATTCCCTTTAGTATTCACACTGGGCTAATAACTAATGTGATCTTTTTTTCCTCAATATATTTGTACCTTTTTTTTGCTATTCAGGGGATAAATGATATATCTTTGATCTTTCTTTTATCTTTATTAATTTTTTCCTCATATCATAGTGTGTTTCCAGGCACAGGTTTCTACAATAATTACATGGGAGGCTGTGGTGTTATATATACTGTGGAGAGAGAGCGAGAGAGAGAGCGAGAGAGAGAGAGCGAGAGAGAGAGAGAGAGAGCGAGAGCGAGAGAGAGAGAGAGAGAGAAGCGAGAGGAGAGCGAGAGCGAAGAGAGAGAGAGAGAGAGAGAGAGAGAGAGAGAGAGAGAGAGCAGAGATCGTTTAATGGAAGGACAATTCATTTTGCTAAATATTTCCATCTTTTTTTTAGCATAATAGAGATATACGAGGAAATTGACTATTACAGTTAGGCACTCGACTTAAGAACTTCGGTGACAATGAGCGTATAATAAAAAAGAGTAACCCCTTGTTCAGTCTGTAAAGAGGGCCGGGAGAAAATGACTACAGGGAAACAGTAGGGTAGCCCTCACGTCATCCACGAAAGATTTGAATTATTTAAAAGAGGTCCAGTGGCTTGACAAAATATTGGTTAGAAGAGAGGATTATCTACCAGACCGTAGCATTGTTGGCTTATAGAACGGTTGTGATGTGTTACATTAGTATTCACTGTGGCAATGCGCGATGCCGGGAAATACAAGCCAGATGAAATAGTTTATACAGTAATAGAGTTGCATAAGAATGATGAAACAAATAGAGAAATAAGCCGTATAACTGGTGTCAACGAGAAAGACAGTGAGTGTGTTGGTGAAGAAATTACGCGGTGAGGGATGTCAGGATATCCCTCACCACAAACATGGGGGTGGACCAGCCAAAAAAGTTCTAACAATACTTTACATATATTATCAAAAGACAGTAAACTGAGGATTTATATACAACTGTCTTTTGATAATATGTAAAGTTTTGTTAGAAACATTTTTGGCTGGTCCACCCCCATTTTTGTGGTGAGGGATATCCTGGCATCCCTCACTGCGCCATTTCTTCACACACACACCGTCTTTTCGTTGACACCAGTTATACGGCTTATTTCTCGATTTGTTTCATCATTCTTATGCAACTCTATTACTCGTACTATGTCATCATGGCTTGTATATTTCCCAGGCATCGCGCATTAGCACAGTAGAATACAAAGTGTAGAACGAACACAACCGTTTTATAAGCCAAAACAATGAGCGGTCGTGAGATAATCCTCCTTCTAAACAATATTTTGTCAAGCACTGGACCCTTTAAATAATTCAAATCTATCCGTGGAGATGAGTGAGGGGCTACCCTAAGTTGCCATGTAGTCATTTTCTCCCGGGCCCCTTTACAGACTGTGAAAAAGGGAGGTTACCAGTTTTTTGAAATATGACGCTCACGTCACCGAAAGTTCTAAAGTCGAGTGGCGCTAACTGTACTAAGTTTAGTAGTAGTGGTGAATGTCCCCACTACTACCAAACACTCACTGAGGCGAGACGACTCATTAACTACTGCTGTGGCAGTGCCTCCAGCGTGTGTGGCAGGCGACCCGGGATGACCTTGTCTTGACCTCCTCCTCCTCTTCCTCAATCCTGTAATGAGATATTAATAATTGAGTGATGATTGTATAAATATTTTATATGAAATGTACGGGTATATTTCCCGTGTAAAGCCTTCTTCTGTATAAGTTGCTTATAAGGATGAATGTTGTTCATCCAATCAATCAATCATTGGGAGCATACGCCGGGGGGCGCGTCACCTCGCCCACCCTACGAAGCCACTCCCAGGGTCACCACGCAGGCTCCCTTCCCATACCAAACAATTCTACATTATACATCAACTTGCCCCAGCCGAGCCTTGTGGTCGCCCCTTGGCCTCCTCCATGCCGGATTGTCTCTTACAGATACAACTCGATGGGAAGGATCGGTTTCAGGGTAGCATGCCACATGCCCATATAGCCGAAGTTGTAGCTGACGGACTATGCAGGTAATACTATTACCTGCATAGTCCGTCAGCTACAACTTCGCTATATGGGCATGTGGGCATGGGTATTACCGTAATAGGCCTCGATTCAGTCTCACGGTGCAATCGCAGATTTGACACTAATCATCCCAGCGATACCCCATGATTCTGCGAAGACATTTATTACCAAAGGCCAGCGATTCGCCTCTTCAAGTCGCTATTTAGTGTCCACTGTCCATGTCTCACATCCATAGAGAAGACAGGTATCACAAGCGACTTGAAGATCTGGATCTTTATCTAACTGCACAGGTACCGAAAACGCCAAACACTCATGCTGAGTGAGTCCATAACACCGTGGACTATGCCAATCCGCCATAAGACTTCTTGACGTGACCCGCTGTCATTATGGACTGCACTACTACGGTATGTAAAACTTTCCAAGATATCAATGTCCTCAACGCACGCATGAACAGACTGTACTGTTTCATCTAGTAAGCCTCCAAACATCTGGACATGGTCTTGAGCCAGGAGACCTCAAGTCCCAAAGGCATTGCCTCCTCGTGCAGCGTCTCGAGAGCCATCACCAGGACCTCCAGCGACTTAACCAAGATTTCTGCAGCATTGGCAAAAACAAGATCAGTGATCTTCGTATTGCCGAGGGATGCTCCACAATCACTACACAATCACTGATCTACAACTTTGCCCAATACCCAGTCCATACAAGTGATTGGGCAAGGACGCACCCTTGTCTCACTCCTGTATTCACAGGAAAGAAGCTGGATACACCTCCCCCATACTTCACAGCACTCTCAGTCCCAGAGTACAGACCAGTCATCAAACTAATAATCCTTGCAGGAATCCAGCGAAGTCACAGAAGATCCCAGAGTGACTCACAATGCACTGAGTCAAATGCGTAGAGATCAACATAGGCTGCAAGCATCCCCTGTCGAAACTCACGTCGGCGTTCCACCAGGACACGAAGCGCTAGGATACGGTCCGTTGTTGACTTACCAGGCGTGAACCCAGACTGCTGAGGTCTCTGATGCTTCAGCAGATGGCTGTGGATCCATGTCAGCAATAGTTGGGCGAGCACCTTGCCTGGCACGCTGAGCAGTGTAATACCGCGGTAATTGTTTCAGTCCTGATGGTCCCCTTTCCCTTTCTAGATAGGGACGACCAGCCCCCTTTTCCAGTCAGGAAGAATGGTGCCTGATTGCCACACGGCAGTCAAGACTGCATGCAATCCGCAGATCATGGCCTCACCACAGCTTTGAGGAGCTCCGCATTGATATTAGAAACACCAGCTGTCTTTCCACCCCTCAACTTTGCTACAGCCTCTCTGACTTTGTCAAGAGAGGGTGCGGTTTCGTTAATGGGAGGATCGGCATCCACTGCCCGTAATCCAGTGGTGTGGAGCTGCTCAGTTGGAGGGTCCACCGTGAACAAACTGCCCAAAGTACTCAGCCCAACGAGCCATCTGCCCATCCATGTCCGACACGAGGCGCCCATCTGCTGCTTGAATAGGACTCGCCCGAAATGGAGACTTGGAACGGAGCTTCTTCAGGGCTCAGTAGGCGGGTGGGAGGTCACTAGCGTTCAAATGGCTCTTGACATCCTCAGCGAGACTCCTGACATACTTCTCTTTGTCTCTACCCAGGAGGGTTCTTGTCCTGCGTGACAGAGCCCTGTGCTAGTCCCGGTTCCCAGCAAGCCTGGCAGCGCGACTATCCTCGATATTCTCCAGGGTTTCTGTTGAGACAATACCACGCCTTGACCTTGGGCGCTCCCCAATACACTCCTTGGCAGCCTGGAGAGTTTCACATTTGAAGGTATCTCACAGTTCTACAGGGTCCTCGAGGGCACCGAGCACATTAAACCGATTTGAGACTGCCACTGCATACTCATGGGCACATGACAAGTCCTTCAGCTTCTCAAGATGAAACACAGTATGGTTGTCTTTTGAGATTCTTCTGGACTTGACGTGAAGCTTAAGTGTAGCAACAACAAGTCTGTGATCAGCTGCAAAGAACTCAGCACTCTGGTAAACCCTGCCGTTCTGGAGGATCCTCCAACGAGTACTAACGAGGATGTGGTCGATCTCCTTAGCTACCCCTCTGGCATTACTATACCATGTCCAGCGGTGCAGCTCTGGTCTCAGATACCAAGAACCTGCAATTCTCAACCTTCTGGACCTCGCTCGCAAAATTCAGGAGATAACTGCGATGATATATAATTAAATATACAGGGAGGTCCCGAAGATACGAGCAGTTAGGTTCCACCTGGCATACTCGTAAAGCAAAATCTCGTATAACGAAACACATAACTAATGGTAAAATATAGGTTTGGTTCCAGGACCATCAATATAAAAAAAAAAAAAAAAAAAGACATTTTTCAAGCTAAAATAAACTATAGCAAACTCAACAAACACACAGCGTCTATATTACCCACACTGTACTACCTATTCTGTAGAAAAAGCATTCTGAAAGAGAAAATAGCACACAAAATAACATAACTGCACATTAATTAAACATAAAACATGCATAACAAGCAAAAAAGACGTTGTAATGTATGGGACGCCGCGTGATACAAGAGAAGGTAGTGTAGCGGTCCCAAGGTTGGGGCCGCACACCTGCTAATTACCCCTAAAGGTCAGGCCGCGCCATATGCTTAATTACCTTCAGGTCACGCCTTGCTAGGGTTGACCTGACTGCAGTCCCAAGGTTGGGGGCGCAACCCTGCTAATTACCCCTAAAGGTCAGGCCGCGCCATACGCTTAATTACCCTTCAGGTCACGGCTTGCTAGGGGTGACCTCACTGGAGTCAACCAAATCCCCCTTTGTCCAGCCCGGGAGTGGTAGGGCGCGCATTTTGAACTTGATCATTTTACTCACCCCAGTATCATTGGATTTTCGATCTCGTATATTGAAAATAGACCCTAATTTACACATCTCGTATCATCAGATTCTCATATACTGAATGCTCGTATAACGGGACCTCCCTGTAGGTCACTCACTCACTGCCACTCATATTCCTTTGAGTACCGTTTCAACTCATGTATTTACTTCTATTCCTCCTCCAGCGTGGAAGTTCTACCAAGACGCAGACAGCAACAGCTCCAGGAAACTGTTTTCTTCTCCCTGGTTCACCTGCCAGTCATTCTATTGTTAATGATCAGTAAGAAACATTTCGGCAGGAACAAGAAGACTGAGACTACTGCTGGTGTCAGTGAGGGCGCTGAGTCCGGGACAAAACACCTCATTCCTGTCACCTAAAGTTCCTGATCCAAGTGTTATATATGTACGTAATTTATCAATGCTGTATATAAGTAAATTATTGATATTTTTAACCCGTGCGTTTGTTTATCCCGCATTTTGGAGTATTGGCTGTGTGCTTGTTTTTAAGATGTCATTTTAATGACAGGTCATTTTAATGACTTCATAATTATGAAGCGAGATAAAAAAGGTTCCCAAACTGTCCATGTGGCAAAGAAACAGCGCGGGATGGGACTGTCACAGGCGTTTTTTTTTTTCTCTCCCCTATAGCGCCTGTAGGCAATGATGCTCCAGGGATGGTAGGCCCTGGAGGTTCACTTGAGGGCTGTGATGGTTAGCCCTCACTTGTGGTGGCGCAGGCAGGATTTTTATAGTGACGCCTGTGATTAGAGGCTCATGCCGCTCCCCTCTGTCCGATGCACTTGCCGTCACGAAGGCAGAGTTGCCCAAAGATTTTCAGTGGGTTTTGGCACCCCTCGCGGATCAAACTCGGCTCACCGAGCACACCACTTGCAGGCACACCACTCTGCCACCGCCTCAGCTTAAGCAGAGCAAATTTAATCCTCTTTAATCATTTAAATCTCCTTTAAGCCCAGGCACAAGCAGTGACAGTTGTGGGTCAGTGTGCCGCCTGGTTATACAAGTGATTTTGTGATACTCGTGATTCTGGTATTCAACCCGGTGGGAAGGATCGGTTTCAGGGTAGCGTGCCACATGCCAATATAGCCAAAGTTGGTGCTGACGTACTATGCAGGTAATAGGCCTCGATTCAGTCTCACTGCAATCGCTGATTTGACACATAATCATCACAGCGATAGCTCATGATTCTGCGGACACTTATTACCAAAAGCATCGATTCGCCTCTTCAAGTCACTATTTAGTGCCATGTCTCAACCATAGAGTAAGACGGGGATCACAAGCGACTTAAAGATCCGGATCTTTGTCCTTCTGCACAGGTACCGATAATGCCAAATACTCCTGCTGAGGGAGACCATAACACTGTGGGTATTATATTCGTACAGAACACATCTACTTTTTTGCCTTTTTTTTGGAGGGGTTAAAACAGTATAATAATCAGACCTTTCAAACTACCTAGGCATCCATCACATCCTTTTTTAATCTCTCATCCACTGCTATATAACAAATCAAGCATGTTCTGCCTACTGTTGACTCATTCCTTATTTCTATTACAATGAACAGGATACCACCCACCATCATCACAATACTTGGGATTTAGACATACCTTGATGCAGAGTGAGGCCATCCACTACAGGGCGCCAAACACCTTATGACTCACGGCCTCTTGTAGCTTCCTTATGTTCTTCTTATGTTCTTATGACTTGGCTCGTAGCTGTCCACGTCACAGGCTTGCGGACACTCACTCATCACTCATCCTCTGCTCCCCCCACACAAGGCTGCAGGGCGACTACACAGTTATGAGTGTTATCAACATTCCAATGTAAGCTTCCAGGTCCAGGCCAAACGTTGCTACACAGTAAAAAAACAAGTGAAAAAGACAGATGAATAATATCCCATAACATGAAATTACCCAAAAATATTTATTGATTTAATATATATCCTACATTATCATTTAAATTATTCTATGACATTTTTACAATTCTTTCAGTTTCTGCTTTAGTGCTATCTTTAGTAATGTTCAATGTCGTCTTGAACACGAGTCATCCAGAGAGACAACACGGCAACAAAGGTCAGGCAGAACCTCATCCCCTTGAACCAGCCAGGATAGCCCCACATTGCCATATCCATGTACCCGGCCAGCCCCAGGCCTCCTATCACCGTCAGCTCCCCGACAGTGTGGTGAGCCAGGAGACCCAGCCACGCCATCAGGGAGGGAGCCAGGAGACCCAGCCACGCCACCAGGGAGGGAGCCAGGAGACCCAGCCACGCCACCAGGGAGGGAGCCAGGAGACCCAGCCACGCCACCAGGGAGGGAGCCAGGAGACCCAGCCACGCCACCAGGGAGGAAGCCAGGAGACCCCGCCACGCCACCAGGAGGGAGCCAGGAGACCCAGCCACCCACCAGGGAGGGAGCCACACTGTAGCCAAGGTTGTACAGTCAGGGGTTGGAGCTGCCCTCGGGAAGCTTCAGACCCCACCGCACGCCCCCGAGGAAGGGCAGGAGGAGGCCCATAGAAACAGCTGTGCCTGAGCCAACTCGGCCTCAATAATACCTGCTGTTATCAGTATGCTGGACGGCCACAAACGGCCCAGCCCTGAGAACCCGAGTGCGAGGGCCGGGGGGGTGAGGCGGCGGACCGACGAGAAGGGAGGGGCTGAGGCTACCAAGATGTTTCGTGGACTTAACACATACTCAACATAAATTCCTCACTAAATGCCTACAAAAATTCCTCACTAAAATGCCTACATAATGCCTCACTAAATGCCTACATAAATGCCTCACTAAAAAGCCTACATACATGCCTACATAATGCCTCACTAAAATGCCTACATAATTCCTCCTAAAATGCCTACATAAATGCCTCACTAAAATGCCTACATAAACTAATGCATAAATGCCTCACTAAAATGCCAACCAAATCACTAAAATGCCTACATAGCTAAATGCCTCACTAAAATGCCTACATAAATGCCTCGCTAAAAGGCCTACATAAATGCCTCACTAAAATGCCTACATAAATGCCTCACTAAAAGGCCTACATAAATGCCTCACTAAAATGCCTACATAAATTCCTTACTTAAATGCCTACAAAAATGCCTACAAAAATGCCTCACAAAAATGCCTCACTAAAGTGCCTACACACACTCATAAACATAAATTCCTCACTAAAATGCCTACAGAAATGCCTCACAAAAATGCCTACACACACTCAAACATAAATGCCGCACTAAAATGCCTACAGAAATTCCTCACTAAAATGCCTACAGAAATGCCTCACTAAAATGCCTACAGAAATGCCTCACTAAAATGCCTACACACTCATAAACATAAATGCCTCATTAAAATGCCTATTTTCGTAGGAGACAATAGCAAAGCAAGTACACTACTTCCCAAGGGGCTCTCGGTACATAGGCCTGCAAAAATTATGAGTAATAACTAGTACGGGATGATCATGAAATGTGGAGTGGTTGCAAGGGTGGAGCGCAGCACTCTGGGGTGGTTTGGTCATATAGTAAGAATAATACCAAGTGAGACGACTAGAAGAGTACACAATATACTACATACGAGTGTGGAAGATGCGGCAGGTAGTAAAGGATGAACCTCAGTGACATGGGAGCTAGAGAGGTAGAGTGTGAGAGGCAGGGCAAGAGAAAATGACGAGAGGGTTATAACAGCCAGCAGGAAGGCAAGGACAGGAACACAAGAAGGTTTCTGTGGTAGTCATCCCTTGGAGGAGTTCTTAGGAACAGACATCAGAGATAGAGGGATATAATAAATAAATGTGTAGGTAAGCAGTGGCGTAGCTAGGAATCTATCAATGGGGGGCGGCGGCAATGGCAAGCGAAGCTCAGGGGCATTCTGATGCCACATAGTAGGGTATTAGGGCAAATCGTCAGTCACAGGTCCAAGCAGCTTACTGTAGCCTTAGCCAGTGTGGGGGGGGGCACCTGGGGGCTCCGGATTCTCATGGGGGTGGGGGGGGCACGTGCCACTTCGTAGCTACGCCACTGGGTATAGCCGATGCGACGTTATATAAGGTAGAAAGATAACGAGGCAACAGCCATTAATTTGCAGGGAGGACCAAAACAACCTCAAATCACACTTAAGCAATCACTCCCTCCTTCCGCTACTCACAGCGGCGCCGCCAGGACATGGTGACTGGGGTGGACAAGATTGGACACAAATCTAATGTGGGGTGGCCATGGCATAGCCATTAAAAATATACTTGAACTTTCATCAGACCTCAGACTCAGATTTGAGGTGGCCAACGAGATTTCAAGGACCCCCTAGATCAGTCACAGCCCACTTATTCCTCTCACTCTCTCTCCCACTCCCTCCCTTTCTCTCTCTACTTTACTTACGCGGCAGAAATATGAAGAAAAGCAACAAAACAAAGTGTTGTTTGGCCAAAAAACCATCCTCTGCCTCCTCCCAGCTGCCCTGCACACACGTCTTTCCTCCTCCTCCCAGCTGCCCTGCACACACGTCTTTCCTCCTCCTCCCAGCTGCCCTGCACACACGTCTTTCCTCCTCCTCCCAGCTGCCCTGCACACACGTCTTTCCTCCTCCTCCCAGCTGCCCTGCACACACGTCTTTTCCTCCTCCCAGCTGCCTGCACAACAACTCTGCTGCGCTGGCACGGCCTCAACTGACGCTCGTCTCGGATTTCTCACGCAGCTCAACTCTGCTCAACACTGCTTCGAAACTCTAAACCTTTTCCTTATTTCCTTCCCACGCCCTTCCCTGTTAACCTTTGACCAATAATTCTTGATCTATAACGTTATCTAAGTCTTAAATATTAGTAAACGTGAGTTAGTAATAGTGTTGGTATAGTTTTGTAGTATATTTGGTAAGCTTATATCAGTGGCGGAACTGCGGGAGGACCTGGGGTGGCACGTGCCCCCCCATCTTAGGGTGGTGTCTCCCCGGGTGCCCCCCCATCTTAGGGTGGTGTCCCCCGGGTGCCCCCCATCTTAGGTGGTGTCCCCCGGGTGCCCCCCCATCTTAGGGTGGTGTCCCCCCGGTGCCTCCCCATCTTAGGGTGTGTCCCCCCGGGTGCTCCCCATCTAGGGTGGTTCCCCCGGGTGCCCCCCCATCTTAGGGTGGTGTCCCCCCGGGTCCTCCCCATTAGGGTGGGTCCCCCGGGTGCCCCCCATCTTAGGGTGGGGTCCCCCCGGGTGCCCCCCATCTTAGGGTGGTGTCCCCCCGGTGCCTCCCACTTAGGGTGTGTCCCCCAGGGTGCCCCCATCTTAGGGTTTTTCCCCGGGGACTTTTTCCCCAAAAGGGGATTTGGTGGTGCGTTCCCCCTTTTTAACCCCTTTCCCCACCCATTCCTTTAAGTACAAATTTCTCCCTTTAATTAGGAAATTCATCTATGTTGTAACAGGTCCCCATTACCCCAAAAAGAAGTTAAAATGGGGGCACGTGTAGCACCCCTTTTACGCTTTAATTTCAAACCCAAAAAATTGGAGTCTTTACCTTATACTGGGCGGGACGATTGTTTAAAATTTTTTAATGAAGGGGGGGGAGAAAAAAAGGGGGGGGAAAAAGGTACGAAAAAATTTTTTTAAAAATTTTTAAAAAAATTAAAAAAATTTTTTAAACCACATACACATACCATCATAATTTACAAACCCTAAAAAGTAATTAACCCCCACCCCGCTGGAGCCGCAGCAACAGTCAGGTCACGGTGGGTGGGGCGTGAGGTCACTCCCGCTCCTTAGTAGTTTTGGTCATCGGGGTGGTGGGGCGGCACGCGCCACCTCCAGCAGGAGATGCGGGTTTTTCTAAACCCTGCCAGCACGAGGGCGGCCGCTTCCTCCACCCGGGCCGACGCGCTGTCTGAGCCGCGCCGTGGCGGGGCAGGACAACAGGTAGGGGCCAAGGGACGGCGGGCCAGGTGTGGACAGTTTTTCACACGGCCGATCCTAAAAACCCGTCCCTCAGCTCCTCCAGGGTCCCCTAGCCAAGCCCAAGTCGGTGTAGGAAAGACCTCCTCGGCTCGGGGACGCTGCTGGGGGACGTAACGGCTCGTTGTTTTCCGTGGCCTTGGTGTGCCGGGCTGCCTGCCTCGAAGTCTGCAATCAGCTGGCGATACTGTTGCCCTGCGGCACAGGCGAGCACGACTGGCCAGTACCGTAACCTTGGCCCGCTGTATGCTGGGCAAGACAGTCAAGGCCACAGCTGGATGTCTGGTGGCCTCCCGGGCCGCCTCATCGGCTGCCTCGTTGCCACGGGAGGCCTGCGTGACTGGGCACCCAGTTGAGCCTTACGCGGCGCCCCTGCGCGGCGAGGCCCTGGATGTGGCCCGGATGGCCCGGGGGTGAGCTGCACATTGTCCATGGTGTGCGGGGCTGGGCCGTAGGACTTGCAGGGCACATGCGGGGTGAATCACCACGACCCCCTCCTGTCGGCCCAGGGCGTGCTGTTAGGACGCGCTCTATAGCCACCAGCTCCGTCTGCAGCGTGAAGCAAAGGTCGGGCGTCCTTTCCCGGACAGCACCTTACCGCCCGTAACCACCGCAGCGCCTGTCAGGCGCCTCTCAGGGTCGACGGAGCCGTCGGTATAGTAGACCGCGACGCTACTGGGACATTGGGTGCGCCAAACCCCCTGCAGGCTGCTGCCTCAGCTCTCCCGCGTGCACAACGCCCCGCCCGCTGCAGTGCGGCGATAATCACCGGGCGCAGGGGGCTGCCCCGGGACGGCGCGAGTATAGCTGGCAGCGGGGCGGGCAGGGCCGTCCCGCAGCAGGTGAGTGAGCGGGGGAGGTGATGGCGGCGTCGCCACCCTCTCAGCCATACGTGTTGCCGGCAATAGGCCCTGCACTAATAATAGATCCGTTCCAAATGTCCCTAAATCTTGATTAGATAGGTAATTCGGACACTGGTGCTAGCGACCATATTTGATGTTTTTTAACCACAATAAGGCAATCTTTAAATGTTCTTTTTAAATCAGGTTTCACTATAACCATGGTTTTGATATCTCATGTCCCACATGAAGTATAATTCCGGCTGGGAACCGGGACCAGCACAGGGCTCTGTCACGCCGGACTAGAACCTCCGAGGAGAGACAGGAGAGGTATGTCAGGAGTTGCTGAGGATGTCGAGGTCATTTGAACGCTAAGACCCCCGACCCCCTACCGACCCCGAAGAAGCCCCGTTCCAATTCCCCTTTCTGGGGCGAGTGCTATTCGAACAGCGTGGGCCCCTCGTGTGGATCGTGTCGTGTCGCCCGTGTGGGATTTTGGGGCAGTTTTTCACGGGGCCCCCCAAAACTGAGCGTTTCACACCACTGGGTTACAGGCAGGGGATGCCGATCCTCCCATTACGAAACCGCACCCTCTTTTGACGAAGTCAGAGGGGCTGTAGCAAAGTTAAAGGGGTGGAAAGGTATGGTTTTTGAATATCATGCGGGCTCCTCAAACGGGGGGTGAGGCCTGATCCGGGGTTTGCCTGTCCTGACTGCCGTGTGGGAATCGGGTTTCCCCTTTCCCCTCCTGATGGAAAGGGGGCTGGTGTCCCTATTGGGAAGGGAAAGGGGCCGTCAGGACTGCAAAAATTTCCGCGGTATTACACGCTCAGCTACCAGGAAAAGGTGCTTCCCCCTTTTCTATTGCTGACACAAATTTTTCGCAGTCATCTGGTGAACACAGAGCCTCAGCATTGGGTTCACGCCTGGGGAAATCAACAACGGGGCCCTTCCTAGCGCTTCGTGTCCTGGTGGAACCGACGTGAGTTTCGACAGGGTGCTTTCACCCATTTTGATTCAAGAAGGGTTTGACTCAGGCATCGTGAGTCACCTGGGATCTTCTGCGACTTCGAGGGGTTCCTGCAAGGACTATTGGGGTTTTATAATGGTCTGTATTCTGGAGAGAGTGCTGTGAAGTGTGGGGAGGTGTATCCGCTTCTTTCCCGCAATAAGGAGTGAGGCAAGGGTGCGTCCTTGTCCCACACTTTTCAACGCTTGTATGGACGGGGTTTGGAAAAGGGTTGTAGATCAAAGTGATTGGGAGCTCCGTCGGCAACACCAAGATCACTGATCTTGTTTTGCCGATGATGCAGTAATCTTTGCTGAGGTGGGGCCCCTGGTGATGGCTCCGAGGCGCGCCGGGGGAAAAGCCTTGGGATTTGGGGTCTCCGGGTTCAAGACCAAGGTCCGGGTTTTTGGAGATTACTAGATGAAGCAGTAAGTTGTTCATGCGTGGGGCGAGGACATTGAGATCTTGGAAAGTTTTACCTACCTTGGTAGCGCAGCCCCATATGACGGCGGGTCACGTCAAGAAGTCTTACGGCGGATTTGGCAAAAGCCCACGGTGTTATGGACTCGCTCAGGCGGGAGTATTTGGCGTTGTCGGTACCTGGGGCAGGGGACAAAGATCCGGATCTTCAAGTCGCTTGTGATCCCTGTCTTACTCTATGGTTGTGAGACTGGACACTAAATAGTGACTTGAAGAGACGAATCAATGCCTTTGGGGTAAAAAGTGTCTTCGGCAAAATCATGGGGTATCGCTGGGATGATTACGTGTCAAATCAGCGTTTGCACCGTGAGACTGAATCGAGGCCTATTACCTGCATAGTCCGTCAGTCCCAAACTTCGGCTATAGGGGCATGTGGCACGTTTATCCTGAAACCGATCCTTCCCATCGGGTTGTATCTGTAAGAGAAAACCCGGCGTGGAGAAGGCCATGGGGGCGCCCACAAGTTTCGTGGTGGGGGTAAGTTATGTTTCTTGTCGAAGTTGCTTGGTATGGGAAAGGACCTGCATGGGAACTCGCGCGTGGTGACCCCCGGGAGTGGCGTCGTAGGGTGGGCGAGGCGACGCGCCCCCGGCGTATGCCCCAATGATTGATTGATTGATACCATGAACATTGATTATAAGAATAGTAGTTGAAAGTATGATCTACTCTGTATGGTCCGACAAGTTTTAAGGAACTGTTAGGGTCAAAATGTTTGGGTGAATATATTTCTCCATTGATGCTGAACGATTATAGATTGTGTCACAAGGGTAGTATGATTTCTTATTCTCCATATTATTTCTCATCTCAATATTATTTCTACTTTTCAAATACTATTTCTTCTCCCAAATGTTCATGGTATGGGACAAGTATATCAAACCATTAGTTTTATTAGTGAAACCTGATTCTCAACATAAAACATTTAAGATTCCCTTTATTGTGATTAAAATTCATCAAATACTGGTAGCTAGCACCCAGTTGTCCGCAAGTTACCTATCTAATCAAGATTTATGGACATTTGGAACGGGATCTTATTATTCAGTGCAGTGGCCTATAGGTTCCGCTGCTGCTGCGGCAGGACCCTGTACAGCCTGTCCCGTGCGACAAACTCCCTTGTCTGGCAGAGGATCTTGGCCACCCGACAGGTTAGGGGCACCAACCGTGCCTCCGCCTGCATGACGTGGGCGTTGGCCCAGCGCGGTGCCCCCAGCAGGGTCCTCAATGCTTGGTTCTGAAGGACCTCTAACCTCCTCTGCTGAGTGAGCTACAGCGCGACAAGCACGGGCGCGCTGTAGTCCACTAAGGCGCGCACAGTATGCAAAGTAGAAGAGGGGGCAAACACTGATGACGTTTGGGTCCGGCGTTTTGTCTGGTCATGGCCCTCATGATGTTGAGCCTCTCCTTCAGATACGTGACCTGAGTGGTGAAGGTGAGGCTCCGGTCAAGCCACATCCGGAGGTACTGGAAGGAGCGGGTCCAAGCCAGCCTCATGCCCTGTATCTGTAGAGGACAGATCGGAGGGGGCCGCGGCCTTGAACACCATGGCCTTGGACTTCTCAGCCGATATCTTGAGACCTGGCTCTCTGCACTTGCAACTGACCAGGTCAAGATGCTTGCTGGGTCCGAGACACCCGGTCACCCCGGCCAGTGACGACCAGGACCAATTAAGTCGTCGGCGTAGCTGAGAAGTGCCGTGCCCTCCCGGAACGGCAGGCTGACCAGCTGCTTCATCAGGAGTTGAAAAGAGTGGGGCTGAGGACCCCGCCCTGCGGCGTTCCGTTCTCCAGCTCCCTGTAGCTGGACTTGCGCCCCTGGAACCTGACCCTGGCGCGGCGGTGCCAGAGGTAATCCTCAATCCAGGCGAGGAGTCTGCCCTCAACGCCCCGCCGCACCAGCGCGGGCAGGATGGCGTGGGCGTTGGCCAGCTCAAACGCCTTTTCCAGGTCAAGGAAGACGGCGACAGCAGGATGGTTGTCGATCTGGCCCAGGAGGTGACAATGTTGAAGGTGCCCACCCCCGTGGTGAAGCCGAAGATGTGTGGGTGGAGGTCTCCCAAGCGCCACAGGAGGCGGGCCAGCACCATCCTCTCCCCCGTTTTGGCCGTGCAGCTCATCACGGAGATGGGGCGCGGCCTGGTGGGTTCCCTGGGCTTAGGGATGGTCTGGATGTCAGTCTTCTTCCACGCCGAGGGCAAGCGGCCAGCCAACCAGGAGGAGTTGATCAGGGCCAGGAGTGCCGCCTCCCCGGCCGCCTCAGCGTGGGCCAGCATGGAATAGGTGACGCCGTCAGCGCAAGGAGCGGTGTCCCGTCCCTTCCTGGCCCTTACCAGCTCCTGGGGAGTGAAGGGCTGATCAATGGCGTCGAGGCGAGCGCGAGCGTCGCCGATGACAGCCTCACGCACAAGTTGGAGCCGAACCTGCAGCCGCTGGACGTGCACGGGCGGGGAGTTGGTCGCTGCTACCCCTCGAGGCAAACATCCCCATCAGGCGCTCGGCCTCCTGTAACGGTTGGGGGTGAGGGGGAGTGCGGGGAGGTCTCTTTCCGGAGGCAGTCCTCACCTTGCCCCACAGCTCGGCCAGCTTGGTGTGTTGGTTAAAACTGGCGCACCATTCGAGCCATTTGGCCTACCGCATGCCCGCCCCGTGATCTGCCGCCCCCTGGTCAGCCACGACCTCACACAGCAGCTCCAGATTGGTGGGCGTCGGCCGCCTGCGGTACAACTTGCGGGGGATGTTAACCATGTGGTTCTGCTCCCGCACCTCCTGGTTGTAGAACCACCAGTTTTGTTTGTAGCTACCTGCGGCCGGGGACCTTCGTTGGTATGGCCGCCTCCGCCGCCCTCTCGATGGCCGCCGTTAGGTCGCGTTCTCGCTGGTCCATATCCTCCGGCGGCTCGTAGGTGGTCCACCACTCGTCCAGGACGACCTGAAACAATGATCAGTCCGCCCGCTGTATATTCCACCGCGGCGGGGGGAGCTGTGGCAGCGGCCAGGTGACCTGCAGTGTAGTGGCGACTGCGTAGTGGTCGCTGGTCGAAGTGGGGTGGACCCGCCAGGAGGCGGCCGGTACCAGGTCACTGGAGACCAAGGAGAGGTCAAGCCTGCCACCTCGGACATGGGTGGGCTCCCCAGTGTTAAGGAGGACAATTTCCGGCACCTCCTCGCCCACCACCGCGGCCAGGTGGCGACCCGCACGGTTGGTGGGGGAGACAGACTGCAGTATCGGGTGGTGGGCGTTGAAGTTGCCACCCACCAGGACGCTGCTGTGTGTGGCGAGGGAGAGCAGCTCATCGGCCTCCAGCTGCCTCCTCCAGCTGCTGTACACGTTGTACACAGTCAGCGGGAGGCCGGGAAGCTCCAGCTGCACTGCCATCACTTCCACACCCTCACCACAGTGCACGGGGTCCGCTATCCTGTGGTGCGGGAAAGTGCTGCGTACCACCACCACACAGCCGCGCCACCCATCCTCGCCACACGAAAGGGAGTGCACCGTGTATCCCGCTATTCTCCACTCAAAGTGCTCCGGCGTCAGCGTCTCCTGCAGGAGAACGAGGTCAAGGTCCTCCTCCACTATGGCCTGGAGGACCTCAGGTCTCTTGCCACGGAGCCCCTGAATGTTCCATAGGAGCACCTTGAGCCTGCCGGCGGCGGGCGGTGGGGGGGGGGGGTCACGGGAGCCTCACCGTCACTTTCACTATTATTCGGCTCCCGTATCATCATTGGAGGACAGGTGCAGGAAGGGCAGTGTAGTGGAGGAGGAGGGGGGTGATGAGGGACTGTCGTGAGCGTGGGAATGGGAACCACGACGCAAATCCCTTTCCATCTCAGCCCAGAGGAAGGCCTCAAGCTCCCCCTCGTCCGCCTGGAGAAGGGCTTAACCTCGACCGCTCGGGCCAGAATCCTCCACCTCGCCCAACAGGCAGGCGCGTGTACCCGACCCAAGCCTCCACTATACGGCCCTGAAAGGAGGGCGCGGGGTACTCGTCCTAGCGGGGCCAGGTGGAAGGCAAGGCGCGGAGCGGGAGTGATACCGGGGGCTGAAGAAGTGGTGCGGTTGGCCGTGGCGTCGTGGGTAAACGGGTGTGGGCGGGTCTCCCGTGGGCGTGGGCGCCGGGGAGTGTACAGGGTGGGAGAGGGATCGGGGTCGACATGTCCGCGTGGTTCGTGGATGTTGATGGGACTTTGAATTGTATGCGCCATCGTTTTAACCACCGTCCCCGGTAATTCCACAACTTGGTTTCTGCCGGCACGATGCACGTATGAGTCAGGCGAGGCTTTCTGGATATGTATAACTAGACTGGGGTTTTTTGGTGTACAACGAGATGGCGTTTTCCGAGTTATTACGAGCGCTGCAAGTTGCAATAGTGAACTTGTTCACCTAGTTTGCTTTCCCGTCATTTTAACCATCCACGAATCCTGCTATTTTTAACTTCAAACCATTTAAGGAATGTCATTTTCGGCTTACGTCAGAATGCTTAATGACGGCTGAGATGAAAACTTTCTTTACCTTACAGAGCTAGACTTAAAGCTTTTAGGGTGTAAGATTACGCAAGGGCAACCCTGGTTACCCGGACCTATTCACAGGAGCCGGCTGCCCAGGGTTGAAAGTAGTAAGCAGTGGAACTCGTGCTTTGGGACGTGGTCCCGTCCATCCAATTCAAACCATCCCTGCCCCCCGGGCAAGGGAAGGAAATTTGGGTAAGAAGGGTGTTTGATCTGTCGAAATGTCTTAGACGGCTTTTGAAATATCAAAGCCTATTTTTGGGCCCCCTCAGAGCTAGTGCACTAAGCCTCATTAGGAAGGAAGACGCCCCACCCGGGGGGCAAAAGACCTGGAACTGCAAAACTATCCCACATCGTTATAACCAGCCTAATCAGCTGCAAGAAAAAAGAAACAACGTTGAGCCGTCCAACGGGAGGCCGGGTCCACCAGCCAGCCCCCCGGACGTAGGGATCCATAAGCACACCCCGGGGAAGGGATACCAACGGTGGGACAAGGGTAGAGGCCGAAGCCGGCACTAGCCCCCTGTCCCAGTCCCCCCAAAAATGGGTTTTCATACTGAAAGCCGTCATGGTTAAGGTCCCCTTAGGGGCCGAGTGCCTAAGTACCTGCCACTTGGGACCCCCGGGAAAGCCGCCGGAACCCCCGCGGGGAGGAAAGGAGCAACTGAAAAGAACGGGGAACCACTAGTACTACCCCCAGGTGCTCAAGATCAAGGAATCACCGTTGAGCGCCGAAACACAGGCACAAGGGGTATGCGGCGTCCCCAGCAGACCAAGCCGGAACGACGACCGGTTGGAGACGGTGGTCCTCCCGCTCGTTCTTACCCAGCACCTTGGGCGAGAGGGAGAGGGCGACAGCGGAGTCGTCCCGCGAGAAGGTCGTCCACTGGGGGAAACGGGTCAGCGCCCTCAGCTGAGAAGCCCGAAACCCCGTAGCCAGGACCACCAGGAACAAGGCCTTCTGAAGGAGGCGAGGTCCGGCAGCGTCTGACCTAAACTGGTCGCCCTGCAGGAACCGGAGAACCTTCTCCAGGGACCAGAAGGGGCCAGGACGACGGGGAGGGAGGTTTTGGTGGAACAAACCCCTCTTCAACAGGGTCACAGAACGCCGGTCCAGGACCAAACTTCCGCCGTATTTGAGGGGGTCAGCCAGGGCCGCCAGGTGAGTGGAGAGAGTAGCGGAGGACCTCCCACGGTCGTGGGCCAGGAAGGAGAGGAAATCCAGGACAACCGATTCAGAGACGTTGCGGAGGCCCTTGAGTTTGAGGAACGACTGAAAGGCCTTCCAGTGAGACTGATACTGTCTCGTAGAGGACGGGCGAAGAGCCGCCAACATGTCCTCCGCTACCGCGTCCGAGACCGTCCGACGGAGAGAGGTACGGAGAAACTCCAGGCTTGTAGCTTCAAGGTGGAAAGAAGCCTGCCGGAGCTCCCCCAAACAAGCGAGGGCCCCTAGAGGAACAGGGGAGGGACACCAGGCCTTCAGTTCGGAGAACCACGGTTGCGCCGACCAGAGAGGAGCCACCATGGTCACCTTGCCCCTGTAGGAACGCAGCTTGTTGCATACCTTCAGGAGGATGCTGGTGCAGGGAGGCGGAAACAGGTAAACATGGCGCCACCTGTTCCAGTCTTCCGTGAGGGCGTCCGGGCTTCCCGCAGCTGTCCGGTCCCCCCTCGTCAAAAAGGCCTGTAGTTGGGCAGGGGCGGGGGGACGCGAAGAAGGTCCCCCCTCCGGAGTGCCCCACCGCCGACAAAAGAGCCACAAAGCGCTCCGGGCGAAGCTGCCACTCCACCGACGAGCCCCGGAAGCGAGACAGGGCGTCGGCCCACACATTCTCCACTCCCGGCAGGAACCTGGCAGACAGATGAAGGTGGAAACGGTCCGCCAGGCCGAAGATCTGCTCCGAAAGGGACAGCAGAAGGGCGGATTTGGATGTCCCTTGGCGGGCGAGACAGTGGACCGCGACCATGTTGTCCATCTCGAAGCAGAGAGCCGTCCCATCTGGGATCGGGTTCGATCGGAGGAAGAGAAGAGGAACCAGCAGCTCCTTGACGTTGATGTGGAGTCTGCGCTCCACCCCGGACCACCCGCCGAAACCCAGCCGGCCGTCGGAGGATTGGTAGCCCCACCCGACGTCCGACGCATCCGACATCACGAAGACCGTAGGGGGCGGAGGCAGCTACCCGGTCCACGCGGAGAAACCGCCCTCCACCAACCACTTGTCCAGTAGTGTAAGGACCAGAGGAGGGACGGGCCGGAGCAAGTCGCGGGGTCGCACCGGAACGGCTGTGTTCACCACCCGGACAAGGCGGACAAGACGGAGGCGGCCTAGGGAAGTGACCTCTGCGGCGAAGTTGAGCGAGCCGAGAAAGGACTCCCAATGCCTCCTTGACAAAGAACGGGACACCGAGGCCCGGAAGAGGCGTTGATGAAGCTTGGCCGCATTTATCCCCGAGATGCGGACCGCAGCTGAACGGGAGTCCCATTGCATGCCCAGCCAAGTAATGCGGGGAGAGGGGGTAAGGACGGACTTTCCCTTGTTGACTAGGAACCCCATCTCCCCCGCCACCGCCAAAGCTCGGTCCAGCATGCGAACCGCTTCCTCCTGAGACAGGGCGGACACCAGCCAATCGTCCAAATACATGAGGCAATTCACCCCTGCAGACACCATCCGCTGAGCCACCATCTTGGTGAGCCGCGTAAAAACCCTCGGAGCGATGGAGAGGCCGAAGTGTAGTCTGGTGAACTGCCACGTGTCCGATCCCACCTGGAAGGCCAGGAAGCGCCAGAACCGAGGATGAATGGGGACATGCCAGTAGGCGTCCTTGAGATAGAGGGACGCCATCCAGTCTCCTTGCCTCAGCCGAAGGCGGACCTGGGCCAAGGTCAGCATACGGAACTTGTGGTTGCGCACAAATCCGTTTAGGCGGCTGAGGTCCAAGATAAGCCGCCCTTTCGAAGAGTCCTTCTTGGGTACGATGAAAATGCGGGAAAGAAAGACCTTTCCCCGCGCCTTCTCCACTACCCCGGAGGAGTGCATTTCCGACACGTGGGCGGCGAGCACTGTGGAGACCGGCGACCAAGAAGGAGGTCGCCGAAGGGGCGGTAGGGCAATCCAGGGCCAAGAAAGGCCGTTTCGGACCACCCTGGCGGCCCAACCTCTCTGCGGCCAGGCTGCCCGAAACCCGGACAGGAGGCCCTGGAATGGGAGGCTCAAAGCGAGAGCGACCCTTGGAGGAAGGCTTGTGGATTGTAGCGGGCCCCGAGCGAAAGGCCCGAGACCCAGAGCCCCTGATCCCGGAAGGCCCACCCCGACTGGGACGACGAGGATCCTGTGGGCCATCCACACGGGGGTGAGCGTTCCTGGACTGCCCTTCCCGACGAATCTGGAGCGTTCCCGATCCAGGGCAACCAGTTCTGGCCCCTGAGAGAAAGCCACCTGGCATCCTGGCTTCCCTCCACACACGGGAAGCCGTCCCTGACCAAACTAGGCTGAGCCAGTAAGGAGGCCAGAGCATCCAAAGCGGCCGCCGAAGAAACCGCAGGCTGCTTCGAGGGAGCGTCCAGGCGAGAGAAAGGAATCCGGCGGTAGAGGTAGGACTCCTGTCCCCCGCCCTCCCGGAAGCGACGCACCTCCAAGTCCGGAACTGGGCCCCACGAGCCGTCCTCCAGACGACCGAAGGAAACAAGCCGCCTGTCAACCGTCTCACAAGCAGTCGACGGCGACATCGGTGCCCAGGTAAACAGGACGGAGGAAGAAGGAGGGTGTCCCAAGGCAGCATCTTCAGCGGGACGAGGGGAAGTGCACATAGAAGGCACCTCAGAAGAAAAGGCGGAGGAAGGGCCCGGCGGACAGGAATCCGGGGGGCGGAAGTCCCCGAACCGTCGTCTCTTGGGTAGGGTGGCATCCTCTTCCCCGTCGGAGCACACCAGGTAGTCATCCTCGACTACCACAGACTCAGAAGGAGGCACCGGTGAGAGGGAATCAGGCGATGGGGATCTGCGACGCCGAGGCGTCGGAGAACGGGACCCAGAAGTAAAGTGGACCTCCATTCTTGCCATGAAAGAGTTCACTGAAGTCATCCAAGCCGACAACCCCGGAGGCACAGGAGGTGAGGGTGGGGAAGGCCCAGGAGACGCCTGACCAGCCGTAGGAGCCACAGACCCACCCGGCAAGTCCTCGACCTGGGAGTCGCGGTCAGGGTGAGGGACTGAGGAGACCGCCAGATCTTGCTCCACCGTCAGCACGATCGACGCCGAGCTCATGGAAGCAGAGGCAGGGGGTCGGGAGGTGCGAGACGGGGAGGAGAGGGACGACTTGGCGAGGCCCAGCCGAGAACCAAGAGACCGGTCCGCCCAGGACAGACGGTAGTGGCTGCGTTGGCGAGACTTCAAAGCCTTCGTCAACCACTCCTTGAGGTCAGCAAAGGCCTCGCCGGTAAGGCAGGGCACACCCCCTCCGGGAGGATGAGCCGCAGCCATCCACAGCATACCGGGCAATCGGCGGGACGAAAGAGGTCCGACAGAAGGCACGGGGCGTGCGAGGAGCAGAGCTTGTGGCCTCGGGACTTAAAGGACGCCGAGCAGCCCTGGGCCTCACAAATGATCCGCTGGAAAAGAAGGGTAAAACAGTGAGAGGGAAAGGGACGAGACGCAACACGAAACGCCCCAAACCCCCACCGGCATCGCCACACGCACCGCCCCGACCCCCAGAAAGTGGATGGTCGGGGGAGGGGGTGGGGTTCGACGTGGCAGCCAGGGACAGCTCAACTCCCCGTCCCGGCCCATGGGAGGGTCCGGGCGGGGGTGCGGGGTGGGTGCGACACTGCGACGCCAGCGACGCCTGGGCACCAGCAAGAGCGACGTAACCATCCGCCCATCTCTGCTCACACGTGGCAGGCCAGGGGAACCACCAACACCCCGTCCCGGCCCTTGGGAGGGTCCGGGCGGGGGTGGGGTGCGGCCGTTGCTGCTTCCACGTGGCAGTCCAGGAACCACCAATCCCCGTCCAGGCCCTTGGGAGGGTCCGGGCGGGGGTGGGGCGTGGCTGGGTGAACGACGTAACCCTACAGGTGTCAGGCCAGGGACGCCCTGGGGGTGAAGCAAGGCCCAGGGGAAATAGGCGAAAGCCGCGCCCCTGGGTCGTAAGCGTAACACCACAGTCACAGACACAAGCTGAAAAAGGGTAAACACAGCTGGTCCCAAACCAGGGATGAAGAAGAAACGACACTCAGTCCCGTGAACCCACAGAAGAATTACGAAGCATGAATGGGTAAATCACACACACCCACGTAAACACGAAAAAACAGCAGGTGCTCACCATATAAGCCTGAATAGAAACAACACGTGGTACAGGAGACGTCAGCAGGTGTTGACTCGATGAAGGCAAAAGCAAGAATGATATGCTGGGCCGGCTGGCGGACCACTGGCCTCGGCAGGGTTGGCACGGCGTTGCCAGACGTGTGTTTCTTTTTCTTTCAGATCTGAGTGTAGCCTGATTTCATTAACCAGATGTGGGATTAGGTTGCCAGTATACCCAGGGTTTGCCCTGGGTGGCGATCTTTCCTATCCTAATAGCTTAGTGCACTAGCTCTAAGGGGACCTAAAATGAGACAACAAAATCCCATATATGTACAAGAGTGTAATGAATTAGGGCGACCAACCTTAGTCCGCTTGATGCAATGTTCCTCTATGGGGGAAAAAAGATATGCTGAGTGCATGTGGACGTTACTATTAACTATCACTGTGGCCAGTGATGGTTACATATCTATAATAATATAAGCGAAAGTGTGTCTGTGTGTGTGTGTGTGTGTGTTGTGTGTGTGTGTGTCTGTCTGTCTGTGTGTCCGCGATAGGTGCCGCCCCCAGTGCCCCAATCCCATCATATGGCACAGTTTTGAAACCGGGTCGACCAGGGGCACATTTTAAGCTCACTTATGAGATGATCCGATCACTTTAATTTTTTTTTTTTTTTTAGTAGCCTATTAGCGAGAATTGTGAAAAAAAGTGGGTTGCGAGAATTGAGGAAACCTTGATGTAGGGTGATGGGTAATGGGTGAGTGAATGGGTGGGGTGATGGGTGATGGGTGTGGGGTGATGGGTGAGTGAATGGGTGGGGGGTGATGGGTTGGGGGTGATGGGTGATGGGTGAGGGAATAGGTGGGGGGTGATGGGTAATGGGTGAGTGAATGGGTGTGTGGTGATGGGTACCTAATGGGTGAGTGAATGGGTGGGGGGTGATGGGTAATGGGTGAGTAAATGGGTGGGGGGTGATGGGTAATGGTCGAGTGAATGGGTTGGGGGTGATGTGAATGGGTTGGCGTTAATACATACATTTCTACATCCATGATTTCAGGAAAGTTAGAAGGGGCTATCTGGAGAGTTTGTGTTTGGTGGGCCGAAGGCTCACCAATAGCCCTCCGCAGGAGCTAGCCAAAAAGTCCGCCCGGAGGGCGGCTTTGCGGCTAGTTATAATATATGCTCTCATATTGTTATTGTTTGGTATTAATGAAGCAAATTTTTCTGAACCGCAAAATATCCGAATGTGTTCTCACATATACTTAAATTTTGTGTATAAATGAAAATTCATATGTTCAAATGGAGAGAAAAAAAATTGTAATCTGTAATGTCCAGAGCCTGAACAGCAAAGGAGGGCGCCGCGATGGGATTACTTGGATGTATTTTATTGTATGCAAATTTCTAAAAGTCAACAAAATTTTGTTATCACAACATTGAATGGATTACCTGCTGGCTTTCTGCTTTCTACTGTCTAGTAGGCTACATCAATATAATGTGCAAGATTAATAGACATACTATCTATTAAAAGTCTATTGATCTTGAGAATGTGAGGAAGAAAGAAGGGAATTTACGTCTCTCCTCTTTTCTCTCCCCTTCTCTCTCTCTCTCTCTCTCTCCTCTCTCTCTCTCTCTCTCTCTCTCTCCTCTCTCTTTTCTCTCTCTCTCTCTCCTCTCTCTCTCTCTCTCCTCCTCTTCTCTCTTCTCTCTCTCTCTCTCTCTCTCTCTTAGGTATAAAGTACATCTGGAAGGTACCTGAAGCACTGCAAATAAAAATGTAACTGTGTAAACGCAGAGGGCGCCCCCCCCTACGAAAAACCCCCGGGAACCACTCTTTTGAGGCGCCTGGCCATTCCCCTACTGGCAGTCTGCTCAAATATCAACCCATGTCACCTACCTTGATAGGCCCCACTTGGCCTCCTCCTCACGGACTTAAAAATATATAAACCAATGATATGGTTTGATAGCAATCTTATTCCATAGCGAATTGCTGAATGTAGTAAATTACTCTCTTCATTAATCAGGCAATCTCCTGAACCTGCATGGGGGATCGCCCATTGTCCATTTTTCCCTTAAGTACATTATTACTAAAGGTGTCATTTTCCAATAAACTATTTGATTCGATTTTTCCCCATCCTCTTCTCCGGTTCATCGCTCTTCGGTCTCTCTCCTCTCCCAGTCCCCTCCTCTCTCTCCTCTTCGCTCCTCTCCTCTCTCTCTCTCCCCGTCCTCTCTCCCCGCCGTCTTCTCACTCCTCTCCTCTCTTCTCTCTCTCTCTCCCCCTCTTCTCTCTCTCTCTCCTCTTCTCTCTCTCTTGGAGCAAATCAGGCACAATATAAGTCCCTAAAGCTCGCAACAATCAATCAATCATTGGGGAACGCGGGGGGGGGCGCCTCGCCCCCCTACGACCCCACTCCCGGGGGGCACCCGCGCGGTCCCCATGCAGGGTCCTTTTCCCATACCAAGCAGCTTCTTTTACAAGAAACATCAACTTGCCCAGCCCCGACCTTGTGGGGGCCCCTTCCTCCTCCCCCCGGATTGGCTCTTACGATATACCCGTGGGAAGGATCGGTTTAGGTACGGCCACATGCCCATATACCCCAATTGGCGCTGACGACTAGCAGGTATAGGCCCCTTCAGTCTCACGTGCAATCGCTGATTTGAACGTAATCACCCCCGTACCCCATATTCTGCGAAGACCTTATTACCAAAGGGATTGATTTGTCTCTTCAAGTCACTATTTAGTGTCCATGTCTCACAACCATAGAGTAAGACAGGGATCACAAGCGACTTGAAGATTCGGATCTTTGTCCTCCTGCACAGGTACCGACAACGCCAAATACTCCCGCTGAGCGAGTCCATAACACCGTGGGCTATGCCACTCCGCCGTAAGACTTCTTGACGTGACCCGCCGTCATTATGGACTGCGCTACCAAGGTATGTAAAACTTTCCAAGATCTCAATGTCCTCGCCACACGCATTAACAGACTGTACTGCTTCATCTAGTAAGTCTCCAAACACCTGGACCTTGGTCTTGAGCCAGGAGACCTCAAGTCCCAAAGGCTTTGCCTCCTCGTGCAGCGCCTCGAGAGCCATCACCAGGACCTCCAGCGACTCGGCAAAGATTACTGCATCATCGGCAAAAACAAGATCAGTGATCTTGGTGTTGCCGACGGATGCTCCACAATCACTTTGATCTACAACCCTGTCCAATACCCCGTCCATACAAGCGTTGAAAAGTGATGGGGCAAGGTGCGACACCCAATCTGCAACCAAGTGATGGGGCAAGGTGCGACACCCATCTGCAACACCCAAACCATAAAGCATAAAGCACCCAAAGCATCTGGTGTCGACGCCGACGTAGCAAGCCAACGAAACCTTGCAAGCTAATGCACTGTGTATACTAGACCGGCAGCCAGGGGCCTTCAGCCTAGATGAGAAGGATACCAATATTGGAGTATGTGAACATCTCAGGTGTAGCGTAGGATGTTTTGAAATGGCCGTCTGCCGGGTACCACTGGTTGCGTGTGACCCCTGGGGGCCCTTAAAGTGGCCCTTTTTTCGGGCTAGCATAGATATTGGAGATACCACATAAAACCAACTTTACATGGCCAAGTACATCCCCCAGAGTGTAAAATGACCAATGCCAGACAAATAGTCCGTTGTTTTGACCCTGCCAGACGGGCCAAAAAGGGCCAAAATTTCGAGCTAGCATAGATATTGAAGATATCGATCGGAACCACTTTTACATGTATGAGTATATTCCCCAGAGTAGGAAATGACCCATGCCAGACAAATATTCCTCTGCAATGGTGCCGCCAGAAGCCCTTAAAGTGAGCCCCACGACCCCCGCCACTCATCTAGGGTAGCACAAACATTGAAGATACCGAATGGAACCAACTTAGATTGAATGAATACATTCCCCAGAGTAGGAAATAACCCATACCAGACAAATATTCCTCTGCAATGGTGCCGCCAGAAGCCCTTAAAGTGAGGCCCACGACCCCCGCCACTCATCTAGGCTAGCACAAACATTGAAGATACCGAATGGAACCAACTTAGATTGAATGAGTACATTCCCCAGAGTAGGAAATAACCCATGACAGACAAATATTCCTCTGCAATGGTGCCGCCAGAAGCCCTTACAAAATGGGTCTTGGACATGTTTTTGAACACCAGATACAGTTTCAAATGCTTATTTGTATTGGGTTCCAGGGGTGCAAAAATTACCAAAATGTCTAAATTCTCGAAACTAAACAGCAAAAAATGTCTTTGAAAAATAAGCGCAATTCAACTCAAAACTGAATAGACATAACTATGCAAACATTACACATGACTAATACATATAAATACGTACAATGTGATGTTAAACTGATTTGAGGTTGTGTGTAAGTGATTATAACCCATGAAACAAAATTGGTAGCAAATATCCACAGTAATAACAGTAGGCACACTTGGAACACTAGGTACATTAGGACCTAGGTAGTAGGGTAGGGTAATCCAGAGTTTTGTGTTCCCACCCAGTTAGACATGAAGGTAGTAGGTAAATGGTAGTAATAAAATCAAATATGTCTTGCAGCTCCATACTAATAAGTAATAACACACCAAAAAATTGGATATTGTTTGCAGACTGGCGCTAACTACTCTCGAGATATTAACCACAAGTTAAACATGCCTAACTAAGGGGAGGCAGTAGCGGAGAGGTTAGAGTCTCCGACTGGCATTCTCGGTGACCCGAGTTCGATCCCCGAAGAAACCCAAAACCTTTCTGCACCGTCGAGTGGCCTAAGAACACCCACATGCCCTGCCTATCAACTCAACCTTCGACTGCGAGTGCATCGGAGGAATAGATACAATATCTAAAAGCAAGTGATTTTGTTTTGCTAAAAGTGAGGGATCTTTTCCGTTTGGTGACCGCCACAGAAACTATTGAAACTATAGGCTATATCTCTCCTATGCAGTTTCTTTATCCTCCTTCCAAATGTGTGATTTTTTTTTTGTGAAGAAATGGATAATAGAAAGTTTACAGAAAGTAAAAGCCTTTCAAAGTTTATTCTGCCATAAGTTTGTTAAGGAATCGAAGTTGTGTGGAATTGTGAAGAAACAGCCTAAAAATAGCCTAACCTATTGTATAAAAATATAAAATAACCTTGACTATCTTAATTTAATATAGTCTTTACCTAAACTAATTTAATCTAAACTAACCAAACTTTACCTAAAACATAACTATACCTGTAGTCTCCAGTGTCATTACTCTTGTTCTGTTAATTATGTGCAATTAAAATAATTTCAATAATAGTCACCGTGTGAAGGTAATTCTGTGAAGGTTTTAAGTCTCGTTGGAAGTTCATATTTCTGGTCAATACATTTTTTCGGATGAAAAACTGTGGTTCCTAGTTATCACATACCATCTTCCTAATATTTATCTGGTGCTCTCCATGTTTTGCCATGTCTAGGCATGTATTTCGCGGGGGTTATTTTCGCTCCGACCCAATTTGAGGACAATACAAGGATCATTAAAATTTTGAGACAGACATTTGAGGAAAGGGCAAGACAATGGTTATTTTCAATAATTTGTTTGGCATCTGCATTTTACACTCGGGGAAAGCTACTTGTTAATTTGCAGTTGTTTATGTGCGGTATCTTCAGTGTGTGCTAGTCTAGATAAATGGCGGGGGTCCAGTGGCGTCACCGCGGGGGGGCTAAGGGGGACTTAGCCCCCCCCAAGTCAAGGACTCAGCCCCCCCAAAATTGCTGCTAGTAGCCTGCTACCCAAAAACAATAAAAAGGAATATTTATCCAATTTTCCATGCCAGAGCAAAACCTTATTTTTCACACTTTTATAGAAAAATTGGTTTGATGTTTCATTTAAATGTTGAAATATGTTTGCTAACAAACCTTGAAATTCACCTTGGCAGGTTAACACAGTGGTAGGCAGGTTAAGGCAGTGGGAGCCAGGGTAAGGCAGTGGGAGCCAGGGTAAGGCAGTGGGAGGCAGGGTAACACAGGACGGGAGGCATGTTAACACAGTGGTAGGCAGGTAAAGGCAGTGGAGCCAGGGTAAGGCAGTGGGAGGCAGGGCAACACAGGACGGGAGGCATGTTAACAGTGGTAGGCAGGTAAAGGCAGTGGGAGCCAGGGTAAGGCAGTGGGAGGCAGGGTAACACAGGACGGGAGGCAGGTTAACACAGTGGGAGGCAGGTTAAGGCAGTGGGTGGCAGGGTAACACAGGACGGGAGGCAGGTTAACACAGGACGGGGGGCAGATTAAGGCAGTGGGAGCCAGGGTAAGGCAGTGGTGGCAGGGTAACACAGGACGGAGGCAGGTTAGCACAGGATGGGAGGCAGGTTAAGGCAGTGGGAGCCAGGGTAAGGCAGTGAGAGGAAGGGTAACACAGGACGGGAGGCAGGTTAACAAAGGGGTATGCAGGTTAAGGCAGTGGGTGCCAGGGTAAGGCAGTGGGAGGCAGGTTAAATCGGCTTTTAGTTACTTTATCATGATCATGTACTTTATTTTGTTTAACTACAGTATCCCATGTACCTGTTTTTGTGCAATAAGGGAAATACCTTGAATATATTGTAAGTTTATATTTATATATTTTTTTCATTATCAAGATAAAACCTAACTGAGAAACAAACCAAAAACATACATTGTGCAATTCCTTTGTGTTTGTTAGTGGAGAGAGAAAAATGGCAATTTTATTATTTTGTATAAACAGAATAAAATTTTTCTTCAAATTATCAAATTTAGTTAATATGGTATGATGCATGGTGTAACTCTATTAATTTATGTGTCATGTAATTAAAGCTTAATTCCACTTTCTTCTCTTTTTTGGGCCTCAAAATTACCCTGGAGCTGATTAATTTTCAAAATTACCCCCCGACCCCCCAGCTGGATAGGCTCGCTGCGCTCGCCCATCACCACCCCGGGGCTAAAGCCCCCCCAAATTTTTTTTCCTGGTGACGCCACTGCGGGGGTCGTGGGGCTCACTTTAAGGGCTTCTGGTGGCACCATTGCAGAGGAATATTTGTCTGGCATGGGTCATTTCCTACTCTGGGGAATATACTCATTCATGTAAAAGTGGTTCCGATCGGTATCTTCAATATCTATGCTAGCTTGAAATTTTGGCCCTTTTTGGCCCGTCTGGCAGGGCCAAAACAGCGGGCTATTTGTCTGGCATTGGTCATTTTACACCCTGGGGGATATACTTGGCCATGTAAAGTTGGCTTTATGTGGTATCTCCAATATCTATGCTAGCCCGAAAAAAGGGCCACTTTAAGGGCCCCCAGGGGTCACACGCAACCAGTGGTACCCGGCAGACGGCCATTTCAAAACATCCCACGCTACACCTGAGATGTCCACATACTCCAACATTGGTATCCTTCTCATCTAGGCTGAAGGCCCCTGGCTGCTGCTCCATACGTGTGTCACATCCATACACCGATCGCCTGCAAGGATACTATCCTTGATCGCCTCCCTCCTTGACGTCTTCCAGGGGAGAATCAGCAGAAATGACTCAGCTCGACCTCTTCTGGTGGTCAAAACCCGGAAGAAGGCAAAACTAGACTATACATAAAAAAATAAAAAAATATCGTGCACGTGTCTCCCGGAGGTCGAGTGGCATGAGGCCGCAGTTGCCTCGAGGCAGATATCGATCGATGTCCTGCTGATGTGTGGAGTGCATCGAGTGACGGCGTCTGGCAAAAGTCCAAACAAAATAATAATATTCTGGATGGGAATTATTTACAGAAGGAAATGAGGTATAAATGCAAATGTGTATCAGAGGTTAAAGTCATCCTTGAGGTATTACTTCAAAAACAGATGAGGAGGAGGCGGAAGAGGGGAAAGAGAAGTCGAGCCGCAGGAGAGGAAGAGGAGGTGAACGAGGAAGACAACTTTACCACTTTACCCTTGATAGTACAACATGTAAAAGTAGGCATTCATAAGTAGTTAGTTTTTTACAATAATTAAGTGGAAATTGCAACCTTTGGACAAGAGATGATGGTGGAGAATACCGGAACTACTGCAGTAAAGGGAGTAATAAAAGTTAAGGTACGTACACGAAGCAAAAGAAACCAACAATAACCTGCTGATAGCAAGTAGCAGTGAGGCGACATGCACCATAACCACGAGGTCGACCAAAGCAAGACAAGTTTACATAAAATTGACAGTATTGTGTACTTTAACTACGACATAATTAATACTACACATCATTATTAAGAGGATACCTGCGGTGATGATGATGACAATACTAATAATACTATAGCTGCTACTGCTAATCAAATAATAACAATGGATAATTCAGGAGTGTCTGCCAAAAGCGATTGCATAAGTAGAGCTAAATGGTTAACTTTCAATAGTGAAAAATTTCGACTCGAGGGACAAACTGTTACACGCGAATAATAAAGTAAAATGTAAGAAATTTAAGGAGTTGAGAGAACATAAGAACATAAGAACATAAGAAAATAAGGAAGCTACAAGAGGCAGCGAGGCCTACACGTGGTAGTTCCTGTAACAATGGAGAGAGAAAGAAACTTTCTATGGAGCCTTTTCCCCGTGAACACATCCTTGCAAAGACGCGAAATAAACGTCCAGTACTTCTTCCCTCCAAGAATTAAGGCAGATGAGGTTCTCTCTCTCTCTCTCTCTCTCTCTCTCTCTCTCTCTCTCTCTCTCTCTCTCTCTCTCTCTCTCTCTCTCTCTCTCTCTCTCTCTCTCTCTCTCCCTCACAAATCATCGAAATACCTTTCCTATATTGTTTCGAAGCTATTGAAAACCAGGGAATCTCTCCGAATTAGAACATTTCCACAACAAACTCAGATGCCATGCGACTTTTAATCATCATTACCATTATTGTTAATATCATTATCATTACTGTTATTATCATTATTATTGTTAGCACTCACTTCTCATTATCATATTTATGAGACAGAGAGAGAGAGAGAGATAAATTAAACGTATGTTGAAGTATTTTCTTGTCGACAACCACCACTACCACCACCGCCACCAACACCATCACTATATGTAAACTTGCTGCCTTGAGTTAAAAGCCCCTTCACACTGTGCCGACTCTGGGCCACGACAAGCCACGACTCTAGGGTACACGATGTATTAGCTATTGATGTGAAATGATCGCGCGTGGTCTGAAAGAGGTTTAGAAACGATCGCCGGATGCTGAGCGGACGTCGGGGCGGGGTGTGGAGTCGCGAGGGGGTGCGTGAAAAGTATTTCTTTGAATACTTTCACGACGAGGGTCGGCAAGGGTCTGGACCAGTGGTTCCCAACGGTTTTGCACTCGCGACCCCTTTCCCAAAATCTTGAAACCCACATGACCCCCTGCTATCAGCAACTTGATTTACATTTTTTTTTCTGGGAAGGAACGGGAAATAAACATATATAAAATAATTATTCATGAATTATGCATGTAATGATTTATTAGCAATCTAAATTACAGCATTGGTTCAACTCTGGCACAATAAAGTAAATGCATAAATAAATACATTTTTCAACCTAATTATATGAGAGCGAAAAATATAAACGAACACAATAATTCCTTCAATAATCTCAACATACACATTTTTCAACAGCAAGCCAACCCAGCTAGTGGGATGATTGGAAATTACAGCATTGGTCCAACTTTGGCATAATAAAATAAATAAATAGCAGGCCACAGATAGACTCGTTTCGTGCCTCCCACCAAATAGGAATATAAATTTATGATAATAATGATCAAAACACGATTTTTGCAATGAAACAAAAGCAAGAAAAATATAGAAGCATAACAAAATCAAATTGATGAGTTAAAAAAATATTCTTCTAAGCCATTTCTAGCAAGGCTTCGCGACCCCCCTGCCAAGCCTTCGCGACCCCCCAGTGGGTCGCAACCCACCGGTTGGGAACCCCTGGTCTGGACGAACGGTAATTTCTGGTGAGGTCTGAGGGAGGTGGGCGACAGTCGTCAAGACTGTCCCAGACCGTCTTGGCCTGTCTTGAGACAGTCGCGAAGACTGCCGGGGTCATTTTTCAAATTTTGACAGCTTTCTGTCGGCACAGTCGTCGGTACCGACTACCTAAGACTAATGATGGACTGTCGTGACGACAGTCCTCGTCTAATGAAAGACGTTCGTGACGAGTGTCGGCTCGGAAATATCGCCTAACATCTTGTCGGGATGTTGGCCAAAGTATCCTTTTGAAGGAAAATCTGGGTTAAAATCGGTAACAGTACCCAAATGCTGGGCAGATGTCTGCGGCCAAAATATCCTTCTGAAGAAAAATCTGGGTAATTCGGCGACAGTTGGCAAGGCACCAAGACAGTCGGGAAGACCGTAGGGAAGACCGTCGGCCAACTCCTTGGCAACTGTTGGCCAATTGGTCGGCCAACCACTTCACAGACAGTCTTGCCGACAGTCGGCAACCGTCTGCATGACTGTCGTCAAGATCGTCTGCGACTGTCGGCCAAACGGTCGGCAGAGTCGTGGTTGTCGTAGACATGGCGCCAGTTCAAAAATGACCGTTGAGACTTGTCTTGGGACTAGTTGTTAGCATGTCGCCGACATGCTGGCAACTAGTTGGACGATTGTCCCAGACAGGCGACGACCGTCGGCAATCATACTCGCCGACACCAAGACACCAAAAAAACATTACCCCATTCTAGGAGCGTGGGAGCCGACTTGTCAAATCCGAAAGTCGCTGGGTTGTCGTGGCCCAGAGTTGGCACAGTTTGAAGGGGGTTTGGGAGAAACATCCACCACTTACAACACCTCATACATAACCTCACCCCTTCACTCCCCAGACCCTAGCCTCTCCCTCACACCTCTCCTCATGCCTCACTCACCTCCTCATGCGGTCTTTCCACTGATTCACACTTTTTCCAACTTAAATATTCTTTCCTTTTCCTACTCTTCCTACTTTTATAGATATATACTTTTCCTTTTTCCCGTCTTTGCTTTTGTGGACATTGCTATTTCTCTCTCCGCTGCCGTTTTCTTAGTTTTATTTAGTTAGTTTTTTATTTATATTTCCTGTTTATTATTTTGTACATACGTCTATTAATTTATTCATCATTCATTCTAATATATCACACAAAACATTACCTTCCTAGTATTTTCAGTCTGCCTACCTGCCTGCCTGCCTTCCTGCTTGCCTCTTCATATTCTTTTTTAAGTTAGACTTTTCATGGCTTCATTTTTCATTCCCTCTTTTCCATCTTGCTGATGCCACTCATAATTTTACTGCGGCTTTTCATATCCTTAAATCTTATTGTACGATTAAAAATGACTTTGGGGGAAGTTTTGTTAACTTGCTGGTACCACTCGTTTTTTTTCTTGATATTTCTCTTCTTCTTTTCAGATTTTTTTTCTGGGTGTGGAAAAGGATCAAATTTCTTTATTTCTTTGGAACAAGTTTCTCTATGTCCGCCATCCATACTACCCTTTTCAGTCTGTCTCTAATGGTATATAAGCCTTTCAACTTGCACCATTCCTATTTCTCTCTCTCTCTCTCTCTCTCTCTCTCTCTCTCTCTCTCTCTCTCTCTCTCTCTCTCTCTCTCTCTTCTCTCTCTCTCTCTCTCTCTCTCTCTCTCTCTCTCTCTCTCTCTCTCTCTCTCTCTCTCTCTCTCTCTCTCTCTCTCTCTCTCTCTCTCTCTCTCTCTCTCTCTTAATGCTGCTTCTTGCTAATGGGTAATGACGATGTATACGTGTCTATGTCTCATTCACCATAGAAATAAGATCATCGACTTAGTACATGAGTGAGAACACCTGTCACTTTGTACACACACACACACACACACACACACACACACACACACACACACACACACACACACACACACACACACACACACACACACACACACACACACACACACACACACACACTCGCACGCACGCACGCACGCACGCACGCACGCACGCACGCACGCACGAACTATCGCACGCACGCACGCACGCACGAACTATCGCACGCACGCACACAGATATATAGATAGATAGATAGTTTATTGACCAGTTTTATAACATTTACACATATTTGCTCGTTTCACAAAAGAATACATATACCAAATTTAACTAAAGCCCTGTTCACACTGTGCCGACTCTGGGCCACGACAACCCAGCGACTTTCGGATTTGACAAGTCGGCTCCCATGTACGCTCCAAGAATGGGAGGATGTTATTTTGGTGTCTTGGGGCTTTATTCAAGATTTTTTTGCGATCCGTTGCATCGCGCGGCAACATACAAGAATGACCGCGTACACTCGACTGGTTGCGTTGTTCATGCACCAGTCATTCACCCCGCTCTGTCCTTATTCCATCATATTTCTTCCCAGACCATTACAGGTGAGTTTTCAACATAACCGAGAGTAACATACATATACACTGTGAATGGACACTGCATAGTTAAGGTCAAATTAGGTGCAGGAGGCCTTATATGATTGTGATAACTGGTGAGGAGGCTGGTGGTGGTGGTAGTGGTCAGCCATTCAGCCAGTGGTGGTTCAGCCCGCCAGTCTAGTGGCGGGACGTTCAAATGTACTCACAAGCATCACAAGCCCATTTTTTCTACATCAACGCCTCAGATAAGTGGTGAACACTAACAAAGCTTTTACTTTAATGGCAGAAATGATAAATTAGGCTAGTAAAAGGAATTAGATATGTGTAACACAGTCAAAATACTGATGCCGCCTTGGACTCGCTTGTGTTGCTACGCCTGCACAGCCCTCCACTGGCCGGGCAGTTGAAAACAATTCTTTATTATCTCACCCGTGAGGTTACGACTGTCGGCAATATCCACCAGCCGGGACTAGACGAGCATTCTTGCATATAGTCCTTGGTGTTAGCGAGTATGATTGCCGATAGTCGTCTGCACCGACGACTGTGCCGACAGTTAACTGTCAAAATTTGAAAAACTACCTCGACAGTCTTCGTGACTGTCTCAAGACAGGCCAAGACTGTCTAGGGCTCCCTCAGACCTCAACCGGAAATGACCATTGGTCCCTTTGAACTGTTTGACCCCTTGACCCTTTGACCGTTTGACCCTTGCCGACTCTCGTCGTGAAAGTATTTCAAGAAATACTTTTTCGCGCGTCGCCTCGCGACTCCGCACCCCACCCCGACGTCCGCTCAGCATTCGGAACGTTTCTAAGGCCAGCATTACACAGCCGAATTTTAGTCGCCGAATGTGCACGAATATGCAAGTCATCCTGTGTCGGGGGCCAGTTCGGCATCATTCTTGCATGTTCGTGGTCGTTCGGGGTCCAGCTTGCGACTTTTGACAGTTGTCCACGTCCGCCACGAAAGTTTCATATTGCATGAAAAATTCGTGGCCGGTCGCCGAATGGGCACGAATGAAAAATTGACGCTGAATTGGCGCCGAAATGTCGCCGACATGTCCCCGTCAATTCGGCGTCCAATTCAAGGCGTTCGGGGAAGTGTCACCGAATTTTGACGGTTTTGGACCGTTAAAATTTGAATTTTGTCGGCGACAATGTCGCCGACATGTCCCGAATATTCGTGACTGTCGCCGAATATTCGGGGAAATGTCCCCGAAATGTCCCCAAATGTCCACGACATTTCGGGGAACATTCGGGGAATTGACACCGAATTAATCACGACACGGCAACCGGCGTCACGGGGGGTATATATCAGCCACGAAAGCTGACACCACACCATTAGGCCTTTAGACGCAGAGGCCAGAGGTCCCATGTACTGATAATATGTTTACATTTTTTCCGTTTTCCCGTGCGGGCAACATCTGTGACTATTCATTTTTTCGTAAATAGTTTTTTTCGTTTACTCCACATAAGAGGAGTAATGAAGTGATACCACTACCACCACCACCAGCCTCCTCACCAGTTATCACACCCCTCTCAGTAATGAAGTTACTTTCATAGTATCATGAATTACTCACATACATATCACATACACTTCAATCTCCATGTTAATCATAATCTTCGTATATATGAATGAATATCTGTAGTACTTGTCTTATACATGATTAATATGTACGTGATAAATATGAAGTACATCAGTATTGTTGTTCAAGTGAAGTATGACTGTAAGAAAGTTACGGATCCAAGTGCCATAGCATATGTATATAGAAATCTTCGAAAACTGTATCAGGAAGATACGCTGCCAGACGTACAAACGCACGGGAGGCTACCAAGGGAGGGAGAGGGTGCTTGGGATTAGACCCACGTGTGGTAGTCGATAGAAAGTGTCGTACCTCAGGCATCAACACACTGCTGTACACATTAATGTTTCTTATATACTTTGCTGGTATTCGTCAGTTGCATTTATATATATGTATAAATCAAGAAAGTTCTCTCTGTGTAGGAAAAGTTGTATATTTCTGGCCCTTCATACTATAATAATCAGCAATAGTGGGCGTGCAGTGAATCATTTGACAAATGCTTATTCTACGATTAATATGTCCCATCTTCATTAAAAACACGCGAGAAAATTATCTACATATATTAATGTAACGAAGCAGCAACAGAAAAGGTCTTATAGTAATGCCCGCAATAGTACTTTTTACCCATGAAAAAATAGAAATACTTGCGTTGTGTGGCAACCCCAGCTTTCAATGTCTATTCACGTATTCGCCGCCCGCAGTCAGGACCTCCCACAACAGTGATCAGCTGATCGACCGCCGCCCGCACCTTTCACTATGGCTTCCGAAAATTTGTTCCCAACGCAGCAGGTGCAGGAGTACAGGAACACCCTCTCCCAGGAGGAAGAGGACCTGCCAGTCGAAATTATGGTCAGCGATAGCGAGACACAGTGCTCACGGTACCCGGACAGTTTGCCTACGGACAGTTTGCCTACGGACAATTTGCCTACGGACAATTTGCCTACCGGACAGTTTGCCTACGGACAGTTTGCCTACCGGACATTTTGCCTACCGGACAATTTGCCTACGGACACTTTGCCTACGGACAATTTGCCTACGGACAATTTGCCTACGGACACTTTGCCTACGGACACTTTGCCTACGGATACTTTGCCTTAGTGTTTCCACAGGAAATATTTTCATTACCTTGGACAGTTATAGTGATAACCCTACCGTAGATAACAGTATAGTCGCCAGCTGCAATAATGTCGCCAGGCGCCAAATATTACGAATTATAGCATCACTACTGATGTGTATGTGCCACTGAAGATGATACACAGTAGTTTATATCATGACTGTATAATCTACCCGGTTTCAGCGTTGTTTTATGCTTTGTATCTGCAAGTATATACGGTTTCAAATTTCACTACTCGTTGTTTTTTTCGGGCGACGACGACGACGGCCTGAGGACACTCTAAACATCAACACTAGATGGCGACCTTAGTGTAGCCCGTTATCAACGTCGCCACTCGGTTTTAGTTTTGCAATTTGTTCATTTATAGCCATAATATGATACAGATGAAGACACAAAATGACACAGACTCTCCAGATAGCCCCTTCTAACTTTCCTGAAATCATGAATGTAGAAATGTAAGTATTAACGCCACCACACGTCTGTAAATAAAAAAGAAACGTTGTCCTGGCGACTTAAGTGTTATCTACGGTAGCGAACAATTGCTTCATAAACAAGTGAGGGTATTCTTGATAAATTGTTATCAACCAAGTTACAGCGGTGTGTGACTGCCGGAACACAGGAACTCCTTAATTAATGTCTGATGAAATGAGGAAAGGCAGTCAGGTCACCACAGCTGCCAGAGCCTGCCCCAAGGTCATTAGGCGACTAGGGTTAAGTTAAGTCTCTCTCTCTCTCTCTCTCTCTCTCTCTCTCTCTCTCTCTCTCTCTCTCTCTCTCTCTCTCTCTCTCTCTCTCTCTCCTGACCATATACTTCGTTCAGTGACAGAAATAGAGAGAGAGAAAAAAAAGAAATAGGAGGGAATAGAGAGATTAAAATGGAGTTGAAGGACGTAAGAGTCATGTTTAAAGGAGGAAGATGAAGAAGAAGAAAAGGAAGGAGAGATGAGAGAAGAAGGATGGAGGGGAGGGCTGATATAGTAACAGAGAGAGAGAGAGAGAGAGAGAGAGAGAGAGAGAGAGAGAGAGAGAGAGAGAGAGAGAGAGAGAGAGAGAGAGAGACTAATCTCCCTCACATTCAATCACAAGTAGACACCTCAGTAACAGGCAGAGTTGCCAGGTGGGCGGGTTTCACGCCAAATAGGGCGATATGTTATACTTTCCGGGGGGGAATTTTTCTGTCTGTCTGTCTGTCTGTTTGTTAGTGTACAGGATTTCTCGAAAAGTTACGAATAGATTTGGACCAAACTCGGTATACCAAGTCTATTTGGTATAAGAAAGAACTGATTTAATTTTGGATTAAATCTATTGACAACTGTTGCCATGGCAACCAATTGATTAAATATTCGGCCGGAGGTATGCGCTCATACTGAGTGCATAATGCATAATATATATATATATATATATATATATATATATATATATATATATATATATAATATATATATATATATATATATAATTGATGAAATATTCGGGCGGAGGTATGCGCTCTACTGAGCGCATACCTCCCCCCCTAGTTGTAATTGTTGTTCTTCTAAATCTAAACAGTCAATTACAATTACAAATACAATTACTTTATGATTTTCAAAGCTCAATTACAATTACAACTAGGGGGGTATGCACTCAGTAGAGCGCATACCTCCGCCCGAATATTTCATCAATTGGTTGCTATGGCAACAGTTGTGATTATATATATATATATATATATATATATATATATATATATATATATATATATATATATATATATATATATATATATATATATATATATATATATATATATATATATATTGCACTCAGTATGAGCGCATACCTCCGGCCGAATATTTCATCAATTGGTTGCCATGGCAACAGTTGTCAATATATTTCATCCAAAATTAAATCAGTTCTTCCTTATACCAAATAGACTTGGTATACTGAGTTTGGTCCAAATCTATTGGTAACTTTTCGAGAAATCCTGTACACTAACAAACAGACAGACAGACAGACAGACAGACAGACAGACAGACAGATCGGGGTGAAAACATAACCCCTCCAACTTCGTTGGCGGAGGTAATTACTTGTCAATCAAAATATACAATTACAATTACAATTACAACTAGGGGGGTGTCACTCAGTAGAGCGCATACCTCCGCCCGAATATTTCATTAATTGGTTGCATGATATATATATATATATGCACTCAGTATGAGCGCATACCTCCGGCCGAATATTTCATCAATTGGTTGCCATGGCAACAGTTGTCAATATATTTCATCCAAAATTAAATCAGTTCTTCCTTATACCAAATAGACTTGGTATACCGAGTTTGGTCCAAATCTATTCATAACTTTTTGAGAAATCCTGTACACTAACAAACAGACAGACAGACAGACAGACAGACAGATCGGGGTGAAAACATAACCCCTCCAACTTCGTTGGCGGAGGTAATTACCCCAAAAATGTGTAATTAATTACATTTCAATTAAATTACAATTACAACTACTCCAAGCCTGATAATGATTCAGTAGTGATGCTATAATTCGTAATATTTGGCGCCTGGCGACATTATTGCAGCTGGCGACTATACTGTTATCTACGGTAGGGTTATCACAATAACTGTCCAAGGTAAAGAAAATTTTTCCTGTGGAAACATTGAGGCAAAGTATCTGTAGGCAAAGTGTCCGTAGGCAGATTGTCCGTAGGCAAATTGTCCGTAGGCAAAGTGTCCGTAGGCAAAGTGTCCGTAGGCAAATTGTCCGGTAGGCAAAATGTTCGGTAGGCAAACTGTCCGTAGGCAAACTCCGGTAGGCAAATTGTCCGTAGGCAAATTGTCCGTAGACAAACTGTCCGTAGGCAAACTGTCCGGCCACGGTGCTCACACACCAGCGAGACCCAGAGCTCACAACAGACTCATCAGCCATGCAAAAAAGGATGCACCCCTGCCAGCGGGGGCGCGAGGGCAACCACCCGAGCCAAGAAACGCCCACCACCCCGAGCCAACACAGAGGAAGATGATGATGATGACGAGGACGAGGATGAGTCGTCTCATGTGCTGCTGCAGAGAAGCAAGAAAACAAACAAGGCCCCGCTTGACAAGTTTTCTGCAGACGACGAGCAAGAGGCCATGGACTGGTTCAGGGAGCACCCGGAATTGTATGCGAAGAAGAGCACCAAGTACATGGACACTGGCTACAAGACTCGGATCTACAGGGCTAAGGCGAACGAGATGGGAATCCATCGTAAGTATAGTGGTGTTGTGTATATTATTATTAGTGATACAGTACAATATCTTGTGATTCTGTGCAAGCCAAGTTGTGACAGTGCCTTGTTAATTTTTTAACCTACAGTGCCATTTGCCTATCATTTGTGAATACTATGATTGTGAAATATATCGTGGTTATTAACGAATTTTCTTTTCACACAGCTGACACGCTGAAACTGTGGTGCGCCTCCATGCGGACACGGTGGGGCAAGCTTGCCAGGAAGAAGTCTGGTCAGGAGGCCACCCAGGGGGACCTCACCGAGAGGGAGCAGTGGATTTAAGATAACTTCTCGTTCCTCCGGGAACACGTCATGCCAGCCGTGGCTCGCCAAGCAAAGGTAAATTGGCTTTCAAACCAAAGTAATTGTGATTTATTGAACACATATTTATTGTTATTTCTTTAAGACATATTTATTGATTTTGTTGCTATGTTCATTCACTGTCTCCATTTTCCACAGCTGGGTGGTCAAGCATCGATGTCCCGAGCCGCAGCAGACGTGGGCCAGGTGACGGACGCCCCCTCCCCCCCTTGACGAAGAGGATGTAGATATTCCGCTTGAACGCGCCCCTTCTGTGGAGAGGAGGAGGAGGAGCCGAAATACCCCCCTCACCTCTCCTGTTGCCATCCATCCACTTCAGAGAAGGAGGTAAGGTCTAATTTCTCTAGTATAACTCTTTATAGGTCTAGCATAACTATATATAAATGATACTTATATATGGACTTTATCTCCCAAATATCTGTGCCTTGTAGGTGGAATACATGGGAATCAGTAAAGCCCCCTCATTACAATATTCAAATAAGTCCCATCCAGCTTTCGCGTGATTAAATATGAGATTAATTTTATAAGTTCATAGGTTCGCATTCAATACAGACAAACGCACTCATATTCCCCAATTATATATCTGAAATCTTGTGATTAGACATAGCCCAAATGCTGTTCATAATTTGTTAGGCAAGAACGTTTATTACACTCTTACGCTTATAACGTTAAATACGTGCTGGGAGTTTTTGATCAGATAATTTTCTTCCAAGAAATTTACCACCTTGTCTCGTATTATAGTTTTAATTAATTTACAGACTACGGATGTGAGGCTGATCGGTATGTAGTTGTTCGATTGTGTCAGATCACCTTTTTTCTGCATTGGAGTAACACTTGCAAGTTTCCAATTGCAAGGAACTTTACCAGAGTTTAGGGATTTATTTAAAAGTATTGAAAGAGGTTTACAAATCTGAAACTTCGCATCTTTTAAAAGTCGCGGTGAAATACTGTCTTGCCCGGGAGATTTGTTAACTTTGAGTATACATATTGATTTAATTATTATGTCATCAAGAAATTCGCAATTGCCAAATGGAATTACGTTACTTTGATCGCATCCCACTTTTTCTATAGTCCATTTATATCTTCAACTGTAAATACAGAAGCAAAGTAATCATTTAATATTTCATCCATCTCGATTTCATCATAATTATTGGTGTGTTTACCGTTTTCAAGACAAAGTGGATCTACGCTCGCTGTGATAATTTTTTTCTTACGTATGTAACAGAAAAAATATTTTGAGTTCGATTCACTAATACTTGCAAAATATATAATTCAAGATCTTTCTTACTTTTCTTTATAAACTTTTCGTATAGCGTCGTAGTCTTGCGAACTCTATCTTATCATTTTTGATTTGAGATGGTATGGTATGGCCTATTTATGGCTGGCCCGTTTTTTCTGTAGAAGCCCAGATTTAATTTGGCTGTTCCACCACTAGGGTTTATTCTTATTATTACGTGAACGTCTTTTACCGAAGTGAACACAATACTTTACAACATTATTTATGATTTGTTAAAATCCCTCATGATTCGTCTTTATTAGCTTCATTTGATAATACGTTCCAATCTCTTTCTAATAAAATCGACTTAAGTCTTTCAAAATTACCTTGTATATATTTATACAGGATAATTTGTTCATCGCTAACGCTTTCCTTGTATGAGTAAACTTCGAGATTTATATCAAAGGACACAATTATATGGTTGCTTGTGGCAAATTCAGGGCCAATATTCACATTCATAACTAAATCGGCTTTTGTCGAAAAGACAAGGTCCACTATGTTGTAGCCCCTCCTGGGTTTGTGAACATGCTGAGTTAAGGATTTTCTAATAAACCGTTATAGAAGTTATGACCCGAATGAGAGTTTACCAGATTCTCCCAGGAAATAATGGCTAATTTGAAATGATCAAAGAAGGCGCAATCGAACTCAATGCTCATATCAATTAACTAATCGTATCGCTGGTTATCAGAGTTAATATTGTGAACTGGGGTTCTAAATGAGTCCGATTGTAATATTTTTTGAACGGATCTTTAGCTGCAAAAATAGAGAATCCACATTATCAATTTTCTCGTATTCTATGACCGTAGGATGAAGATTGGGTTTTACGTATAGTAATACTCCTTCGCCTGTTCTATTTGCTCTTTCACAGCTAAACATTAAGTTACTAGGCGGGTGGGGGGCACTCAGTAGAGCGCATACCTCCGCCCGAATATTTCATCAATTGATTGCCATGGCAACAGTTGTGATTCGATTTCATAAAAAAAAGTAAAAAAAAGTAAAAAAAAAAGTAAAAAAAAAAATCTATCTACCTATCTATCTATCTATCTATCTATCTATCTATCTATCTATCTATCTATCTATCTATCTATCTATCTATATCTATATCTATACATACATACATACATACATACATACATACATACATACATACATACATACATACATACATACATACATACATACATACATACATACATACATACATACATACATACATACATACATACATACATACATACATACATACATACATACATACATACATACATACATACATACATACATACATACATACATATATACATATATACATACATACATACATACATACATACATACATACATACATACATACATACATACATACATACATATATATATATATATATATATATATATATATATATATATATATATATATATATATATATATATGCACTCAGTATGAGCGCATACTTCCGGCCGAATATTTCATCAATTGGTTGCCATGGTAACAGTTGTCTATAGATTTCATCCAAAATTAAATCGGTTCTTCCTTATACCAAATAGACTTGGTATCCCAAGTTTGGTCCAAATCTATTCGTAATATTTCGAGAAATCCTGTACACTAACAAACAAACAAACAAACAAACAAACAAACAAACAGACAGACAGACAGACAGATCGGGGTGAAAACATATCCCCTCCAACTTCGTTGGCGGAGGTAACCAGATAAATTATATTCAGCCAAAAAGTCTCTAGTATTTGTAGTGTTCAACCAGGATTCTGCTACGCCAATAAAATGTTAATCTTCGGTCGTAACAAACGGTTCCAGGTCTGAATATTTATTTCAGATGCTGCGCGCAATGAACATACAGGCTTTTACGATATTTCGTACCGAGGATGCATTGCAGTGTATGAAGAGGAGGAGAAATGGTAGTAGTGATGGTGGTACTGGTAATAGTGGTAGTTATAGTAGCAATGATAGGAAGGAGAGAGGAGGTGTAATAGTATCAATAGTAGTGTTAGTAAAGGCTCAAGTAGTAGTAACAGGAAGGAGAGTAATAGAAGTAGTAGACTAGTAGTGGTTGGAACAGGTTACTACCACGTGTAGGTCTCACGACCTCTTGTAGCTTCCATATTTTCTTATAGTAGTAGTGGTGGTGGTGGTAGAAATAGTAGTTTCTATCAATCAATCAATCATTGGGGGCATATGCCGGGGGGCGCGTCGCCTCGCCCACCCTACGACGCCACTCCCGGGGGTCACCACGCGCGAGTTCCCATGCAGGCTCCTTTCCCATACCAAGCAGCTCTCGACAAGAAACATCAACTTGCCCCAGCTACGAGCCTTGTGGGCGCCCCCTTGGCCTCCTCCACGCCGGATTGTCTCTTACAGATACAACCCGATGGGAAGGATCGGTTTCAGGGTAGCGTGCCACATGCCCATATAGCCGAAGTTGGCGTTGACGGACTATGCAGGTAATAGGCCTCGATTCAGTCTCACGGTGCAATCGCTGATTTGACACGTAATCATCCCAGCGATACCCCATGATTCTGCGAAGACACTTATTGCCAAAGGCATTGATTCGTCTCTTCAAGTCACTATTTAGTGTCCATGTCTCACAACCATAGAGTAAGACAGGGATCACAAGCGACTTGAAGATCCGGATCTTTGTCCTTTTGCACAGGTACCGACAACGCCAAATACTCCCGCTGAGCGAGTCCATAACACCGTGGGCTATGCCAATCCGCCGTAAGACTTCTTGATGTGACCCGCCGTCATTATGGACTGCGCTACCAAGGTATGTAAAACTTTCCAAGATCTCAATGTCCTCGCCACACGCATGAACAGACTGTACCGCTTCACCTAGTAAGTCTCCAAACACCTGGACCTTGGTCTTGAGCCAGGAGACCTCAAGTCCCAAAGGCTTTGCCTCCTCGTGCAGTGCCTCGAGAGCCATCACCAGGACCTCCAGCGACTCAGCAAAGATTACTGCATCATCGGCAAAAACAAGATCAGGGATCTTGGTGTTGCCGACGGATGCTCCACAATCACTTTGATCTACAACCTTGTCCAATACCCAGTCCATACAAGCGTTGAAAAGTGATGGGGCAAGGACGCACCCTTGCCTCACTCCTGTATTCACAGGAAAGAAGCTGGATACACCTGCCCCACACTTCACAGCACTCTCAGTCCCAGAATACAGACCAGTTATCAAACCAATAGTCCTTGCAGGAATCCCTCGAAGTCGCAGAAGATCCCAGAGTGACTCACGATGCACTGGGTCAAACGCCTTCTTGAGATCAACATAGGCTGCAAGCATCCCCTGTCGAAACTCACGTCGGCGTTCCACCAGGACACGAAGCGCTAGGATACGGTCCGTTGTTGACTTACCAGGCGTGAACCCAGACTGCTGAGGTCTCTGATGCTTCACCAGATGACTGCGAATCCGTGTCAGTAATAGATGGGCAAGCACCTTGCCTGGTACGCTGAGCAGTGTAATACCGCGGTAATTGTTTCAGTCCTGACGGTCCCCTTTCCCTTTCCAGATAGGGACGACCAGCCCCCTTTTCCAGTCAGGAGGAATGGTACCTGATTGCCACACGGCAGTCAGGACAGCATGCAACCCGTGGGTAGTTTCTATAGGGTCTTTTTATTTAATTTCTTATATTTTTTTACGTTTGAGCCTATAACGCCTGTATATCTTTCTTCCTTAGGTTTCTTATCTTCTTTTTCCTTGAGGGCTTAGATGGTTGGCCCTGCATATTGTGGAGGGCTGCGATGGTTGGCCCTCGCCCGTGGTGGCGCAGGCTGGATATACTCGTATATAGTGACACATGTGATGGTTTTCTATGATGGTTCATGCTGCCACCTGGAGCCCTTCGTCACACTCGTAGTCGAAGGTGAGGATATGGGCTGCATGAGGGTGTCTTCGGTCACTCGACGATGTTAGAAAAAGTTGCTCCTTGCGGTACTTGAACTCGGGACCTTGGGCTCACAACTACCAGGATCTATTCCACCGCGTTAACGATGGTTAAAAGAAAGAGTTGCCCCAGGCAGCATATTCCCGTTCTGTATACCACTGCGGCACTCCGATTCAAGTGTGGGAAATTTTAGATTTTCAAGGCAGACTCAAAGAAAACGCGCGCGTAGTAACACGCTGTATGGTGGAAGAAACTTGCTTTTACTCGTCCTACGTAAGTATAGCCTGGGTTCTTACATGTTTATTTGTTGTGTATTTACATATATTGTTAAGATAATAGCAGCAAACGGGCGCAATAGGCGTAAAATATTATGTATACCGGATAAATAAGCTGAGATCGGTTCAAAAAGATATTTCAAAACCATACATAAAAAAACTAAGTCCAGATTCGTGATCAGCACGTACGAAAGCTACTATGAACCGAGTGTCATCAAATCTGGTGAAAAAAAATGGCCAAATTTTGAAGGCAAGGGAAAAATTGGAACATTTCGTGAAAAACACATTTTCACTTACAGTAATATCTCAAGAATCGTAGCAGATAGGCGAAAACGGTATAGAGTATAAACGATTCAGCTTGCTATTGCCATCCCTCTGGTAAACAGATAAAAATTATATCAATAAATAATAAAATAAATTAAAGTTTTGTAAAAATAAAAAAACTTATTACGTATATCGTAAAAGGGCCGTAGAAGCGGGCTAGTGGGAACCGTCCTTTACGCCAACTACTCTGCCACCGCCTCCCTATAAAGGGGCGTACAACCCATGACGTAGTATTAGTTGCTATAGTAATAGTAGTGGATCGAAGTAGTAGTAGTTGCTGTAGTCAGTAGCGTACCCAGAAAATTGAAAAGGGGGGGGGCCCAATATATATATATATATATATATATTATATATATATATATATATATATATATATATATATATATATATATATATATATATATATATATATATATATATATATATATATATATATGTTTTTTTTATACGTATATATATATTTATAATAAATATATTTATATATTATTATTTATTCTTTGCAAAAGGGGGGGCCATGGCCGCATGGCCCCCCTCCCTCGGTACGCCAAGTAGTAGTTGTTGTAGTAATAGTATTATAGTAGTCATAGCAATGATAGCAGTAATAACATAAGCAATGACAGTAGTAGCAAAGTAGTAGCAATGGTGGTAGCGATGGTGGTGGTGGTAGTATTGATGGAGGTAGCAATGGTGGTAGTGGTGATGGAGGCAGTGATGGTGGCAGCGATGGTGGTGATGGAGCTAACGATGGTAGTGATGGTTGTGATGGTGGTAGCGATGGTAGCAATAATGGTAGTGGTGATGGTGGTGAGGGTACAGCTTACTTCCCCAAAGCTTTGAAGTGCTTGGAGGCTCACCGTGAACTGTCCTTTGAGAGACTATCAATAAATAGTTTGGAACTTGGGACGCGCCGGGGGGAGTGATGCGGTTGGAGGACAAGGCGAGGTGGGGGAGGTGCTGGGACGGGATTTGATAAGGGAGGGAGAGAAGGAAGGAAAGAAGGGACGAAGGAGGGAGGATGGAAGGAAGGAGGGAGAGAGGGAAGGAAGGAAGGAAGGAAGGAAGGAAGGAAGGAAGGAAGGAAGGAAGGAAGGAGGGAGGGAAGGAAGGAAGGAGGGAAGGATAGACTCTCTCTCAGAGAGAAACGCACCCGGCAGACACGCCGACAGCCGCTCCGCACAAAACCGTATACTGTATTTTTGTGGCCAAACTCTCTCAATCGGTTATCTACTTGGCACAGCTAACCATAAGATTGCAAAGCACATCACACCTAAAATGTAATCTGAAACATCCTTAGACAGAAAATCTATTGATGATTTTGTGACACGGCCGTGGCCACTCTCCCCAACTGATCCTCCCCGTGATTTTTGTGACACGGTGACATCGCCGCTGCCGCTCTCCTCCCCTGTGGCCCCCAGCAGAGAGCCTCTCCGAGAGGTGTCACTCGGCTGATTTAACATGGCGCGCCATTTTGAATTCATGGACGGCAGCGATCCTAGCGGCAGCAGGGGAACTCTGACAGTCGCCCGTGATTGTTTACAAATGACGGGCAACAGCAGCAGCTCGTTCTGTGCGGCATTTGGCTGCAGTAACTGCAAAAGCGTACACAAACAGCTCCATTTCTTTCGGTTTCCCAAAGATAAAGATAGGTAGGTACAGATTGACTGGTGTCATGATGTTAAATATGAGGCCCCGCGCAGCAGAGGGAGGGACGATATTGAAAAATTCTAGTTACGCGCGCCAACAGGTTCACACAGGCTTCCTCTATGACGTAAACACACACCTCTGCCTCACTTCTACTCCCACCGTGTGGTGCTACACACCCAACTCATCGTCCTGAACGTCAACACCTTTGACCTGCCCACCCTGCTGGCGGCGGCTGGTGTTCCCCCCTCTCGGCAAAACGCCGTCATCCGCCTCACCTGTGCTCTTGTTCTTATCCTAACCTAATTATGGATGGGTGTGGGGTGATGGGTAATGGGTGAGTGAATGGGTGTGGTGTGATGGGTAATGGTTGAGTGAATGGGTCCGGGGTGATGGGTAATGGGTGAGTGAATGGGTGGGGGTGATGGGTGAGTGAATGGGTGTGGGGTGATGGGTAATGGGTGAGTGAATGGGTGTGGGGTGATGGGTAATGGGTGAGTGAGTGGGTGGGGGAAGATGGGTAACGCGTGTGGGGTAATGGGTGAGTGAATGGGTGGGGGAAGATGGGTAACGCGTGAGTGGAGGAACTCCTTCCCTTCTTTGATTCCTTATTTCTTTCGAATTCCTCGTCAGTTCCTCTTCTGACTCTTCATCCCTCCAATTTCTTCCTTACTCCTTATTCCTCCTTTCCTTCTCTCATATCTCCTTCCTTCCCTCTCTCCCACCTTCCATTATCACCCCATCATCACCAAAAGGAGATGAGATTCCCCCTCTTTTTATACGGGCGACTGTCAGAGTTCCCCTGCTGCCACTAGGATCGCTGCCGTCCATGAATTCAAAATGGCGCGGCCGGAGTGAACCCTCTCGGTAAAAGCTCTCTGCCCCCAGCTGCTCCTCCCCGTGAACCAACTTTAAATCCCCGGTGCCAACGGCCACCCCCTGGTCGCGTCACTTTGACCCCGATAGAAGGACACCTGCCAGCTGCCATCCATTCAGCACAGACACTAAAGTCTTGTCTTTTTTGCTATCACTAGTTTAAAAGTTGGCAGACGTCACTTACGGTGTTGCCACACACCACCAGAGATGACGCAGCACCACTCACTTATCGCACGCCCTATGGTTTATCAGGTTATAAACTCGGCAAGTGGTGTGATGTATGTGGGAAAACTGCAGTAAATAAGCAAACAGTCAATTGCTTCATTTCTGCTTGCTCCAACGTGTGCCACCGTCAATGCCTTACCGAAATCACCCAACTCAATACCCAACCAAACTTGGGTTGTCATATCTGAACAGCCAAAATTTCAAACGCCTTCACCGACACCTATGACCCCTCCCAACATACACTTTGGGCTTTTGACGTTATGTAACCTTGAAGAGTATTAACAACAAAGAAAAAAAAACCATATATGTATATATATGTATATAATGTCCTAACTTCAACTGCGATGACGTCGGCGCCTTGAGACACGCACCTGGGTGCGCATTCAAAGACGCTTCACGCCATGGTTGCCTTGCATGGTTGCTTTCATCAGCTGATTTGGTATTCAAAGAGGAAATTGATGACGTCAGAGTTGCTCCTCACAAGGCAACTGCCTCTACGGTGATTTTAAGGAAGCAACGTACATAAAAATCCTCATAAATTGAGTATATATGATGTTTTCTGACACAAGAACTGAACAGGGCAAGTATACAAACGAAATTAGGCCATATAACAAACCCAGGCGCTTATAGTGATTTTGTTATGTGGTGATGTGTCAAGAGTGGTGTGCGCGGCATCTTAATCCCGGTGGCGATGCCAGACAGCACCACACATGGCTCCGGCAGACAGCACCTACACGTATGTGGTGTGCACTTTTCCTTAATACCCGAGCCCCTGTCCACCCAGCAGTGAATGGGTACCGGGTGTTAGCCGGAGGTTTGTGACCGGCCTCCCGGGGTGGTGGCTTCGGCCAAAACTAGAGGAATTGGAGTGCTACGAAGCGATACTAAGCGAAAGAGGTCATAAAAAGAATGGAATAGCTGGAGAATACAAGGAATTGAACACAGTTGCGTGTGTGGAGGTGGGAACAGGTGTTGCCGAAGCGACGGAGGTGAGACAGGGAAAGGACGAATGATGGAATAGCTGGAGAATACAAGGAATTGAACACAGTTGCGTGTGTGGAGGTGGGAACAGGTGTTGCCGAAGCGACGGAGGTGACACAGGGAAAGAAGGAATCATGGAATGACTTACTTTTTGAGAATTAAGTACGGACAGCTGATTTTGGTGTGGACGATAAAGTTGTAAACACAGCTGAAAGCGTGGAAGCATTGTGATTGGCTGAAACTTTTGAGAAATACAATTGTGATTCGCTGGCGAGGCTGTGACGTAATTGTAGTCGCTCAGCCACTCAGCTATGAATAACCATGTACCACCACTGCCATGTCTCGTCTTTGAATACCAGTTAACACAGGGGTGTAGAAATAGAAGGATGTTGTTGAGCTAGCACCATTGGCCTTTAACTCTCTTTGAATCACTGCCCTGGGCATTCCCGACGTTGTAGCTTACGTCAACACACAAGATATCACACCCTGCAACCCTGTCCCCCCATCTACCTCTGAGGAAGAAGAGGAGCTCTTCCAGTTAGAGACCAGCGATCTGGTTAAGATTGTGCAGCGATTCAGAAAGGAAAACAGGCGATACAAGCTTATCCTCGTCTCCTGGACCAGCCCTAGAAAAATATTGCTGAGAATCGTGACGCCCTGGTGACTATTCTCTACTTTATTGGCAACATCGCCGCTCGCTGACCAGCTTCAACAACCTTTCCGTCCTGCTCCGCCCGAAGACACTGCATTGGCAAGGAGAGGAGCCAACACATCGCACGCCACAGCGAGTCCCATGACTGGTGAACCTCAGGCAAGCCGTGCCAGCTGAAGAGAAGTTCCACCAGCCCAGTCACCACAGCACACAAATAGACTCTTCTGACGCTATCCCCTCTCCTTCAAGATCAGCGCCTGCCATCACTGAAGTGTCACCCCTGGGCCCTACAACCTCCCAAGACCCAACACACCCCTCCATCAACCACTGCTACACCGGCCAACGTCACCCTCACCGACACCCATACGTCACAAACACCCTCGCCTAGTGCCACACACCAACCCAAGGACGCAACCGCCAACACTACCACTAGCGACGATCGCCAATCCCATCCTCCGCGTACCTCCCAGCCTACCACTCGCCCCCCTGCACCGAGGGGTCAAAATCCAGGTGATCAAGGGAAACTCCAAACCGATACAGCTTACCCCACCCCCCAGAATACATGCACAGCTAGCAGAGAGAAGACCAAGAACCCTGCTTACCGACAAAGTCTCCCTCTTCCCCGGACACCTGGTCACAAGCGCCGCCTGAACATCTACATCACGCCGCCCTCGAAACCCGTCCCATTACTGTCCCTGCCCCTGCCCGCCCCTCGAGGAATCACCACCAAGGAATTTTACTACTAGTGCATATGAAGTGGTCACACTGACAATACCTGCCACTGGTTAAATTGGTGCGACCACTGCTACTATGAGGGTCACACCGTAGATAACTATAGCTCCTTGCTTGCCCAAAAGAGGCACAATAATCTCTGCCACCAGCTGACTGAGCAGACAACTTTCACTTCCCGCCTCGTCGAGACCCTCAACAGACACCTCACGCATCCACCCTTCCCTGGCAACCCAGCGGGTCATCACTAGACTCCGCAATCCACCCATGTGACCCAACACCGCTACACACCCTGAAATTATGCCAACCCACCGACCATCACAAGAGAAACTGACTCTTATTTCCACTAATGTAAGAGGACTCCAAACCAACATAGAAGATCTCGGTCACTCCTTCATCATCCCACACAACCCAGACATCATCGCTGGGGTCGAGACCTTCCTGAACCCTACTATCCCTGCTAACTTCGGACACATCCACACACCCTGAGATATTCAAGATGGCACCGAAGAGGCCGTGCCCACAGCACCTTCGGAGGCATCGCCGTCTGCTTCCGCGAAGGTCTCGCTGTACTGTAGAGGCTCTCGAGGTTGAAATGGATAACCACCTTGAGATGATGTTCTATAGACTGAACTAGTCGCCACGACACCATCCTGGTATGCGTCTACTACCGCCCATAGGGGCAGGGAAATGACCCCATCCACTTCCTTCACACCAACAATGAAACCCTACTTCTCCAGCACTCCTACAACCATCTCATTGTTGTAGGGGACATGAACCATCATCTGGCTGCAGGGCAGTACGAGGATTTGCTGACTGAGTACGGCCTTAGCAACTATATCAACTTCCCCACCCACACCTCTGGCTCCTCCCTGGACCCCATCATCACAAATTTGCCAGACGAAGTGGTCACCTGCCTCCCCTTCGGCATGGTTAGATCATCGGACGACTCTGCCGTGCTCGCCACCATCAGCACCAATGTGGTACGCGACGAGGCTACTGCCCGCGTCAACTGGCTTTGGTCTCGGGGAAATTGAGACAGCCAAAAGGAAAACTTGGGACTCCATTATGTCGACGGAGCTTCTCCACGGCGATGTACGTAAGCACACAAGTGGAGACCTTCACCAACCTCCTCCTGTCCCTCCAGAAAAATCATATACCCAGCCAAACCTACAAATCCAAGCCCCATGATCAGCCCTGGTTAGGTTTTCAGTGTAGGAGAGCTGCTGACAATAAGAGCAAGGTCTGGCTACGGTACAAGTCCCACCCCTCCCAACTCAACAAACATCTGCACAAAGAAGCTTGCAAGACAATGTGCTGGGTCCAAAAGCAGGCCATACAATGCTGGAGAGAGAATATAAAGGCCAAGTACAGCGGCCAATCAGTGTAGTAAGCAGTAGTAAGGCAGTAAGTAAACCAGCAATAAGGAGTAATGGTGTGGAGTGAAGCAGCAGCAGGTCCTCTTTGCTGACAACACCATCCCACCACTCACCAGACGAAGCAGGCATGTGGCTGTCCGCGACAAAGACAAGGCAGAGCTGTTGGTAGCTCATTTCTCATTAAAGATGTCTGTGCAAGACCCCTCACGCGATCCCCCTGAGATACCATCCCTTACCAGGGCCTCTCTAGAGAGTCTTGCAATCAACATTAAAGAAGTAAATAATCAGCTGTGGCAAATAGATCCCAAGAAGGAGTTAGGGCCTGACAACATCAGCCCTCACCTACTAAAGGGATGTGCTGCCCAGGTCACTCCACCACTCACCACCCTCTTCAACAACATCCTTTCCTCGTGCAAGTGGCCCAACGCAATGGAAAGACGCAAGATTGGTGGCCATCCACAAAAAAAACCCCAGCAAACGGGACCCAAAAAACTACCGGCCAATTTCCCTCTTCACCACTGTTGGGGAAATTCTGGAATCCCTCATCACCGCCACAATAAACACGTTCTTGGACGCCCATCATCTCCTCAACTCCAAGCAATTTGGTTTCAGGCAGGGAAGGTCAGCTGCAGACCTGCTCCTCCTTCAGTCTGCTTCCTGGAACCACTCGCTGGATGGATCCCTGGAATGGACACCTTTGTTGTGGCTTTGAACATCGCCGGAGCCTTTGACAGGGTGTGGCACCGAGGTCTCACCGCCAAGCTGAGGAGCCTGAGAGTGCGCGGCGCCCTACTGCAGTTCATCCAGGACTGGATGAACTGGTCCTCCCCAAGACAGGAGGACCTTACGGGTGGTGATCAACGGCCACACTTCCAGCCAGCAACCCATTCACACCAGCGTCCCGCAGGGCAGCATACTCGGACATTTTCTGTGGAAAGGAATGTTCAATGACGTTCTCCAGCTCATTCCTGAGGCCAAGGCGTAAGCTGACGACTGCACCCTTGCCTTCACCTGCGACAGACCTGACTGGCAGGACACGGTGTGCCACATCAACCTGGCATTGGACAACATCGTCACCTGGAGTAGTCGATGGCAGGTCAACCTGGCCCCTGACAAAACCCACTGCCACTGCTTATCTCCCGCAGGCAAGACATTGCCAACCTGTCTGTGCCGGATATACAGCTTAAGGGGAGATCACTCCCGCTTCAGAGATCGATCTCCATCCTTGGGGTGGAGTTTGACGCGGGACTGACCTTCACCAGTCATGCCAGGAGAGTTGTTAAAAACGCGGCCTGGGGACTCAGCTGTGTCCGGCGCATCTCCCACCTTCTGGATGCCAAGGGGGTTGAGGTCCTGTACAAGGCACGGGTACGTCCCCTCATGGAATACTCCCCCCTAGCCTGGTCTTCCTGCTGCCCTTTTACCTGGCCACACTAGACCGCGTCCAGAGAAGAGCCAAACGACTGGTGTACGGCAAACGTCCCCACCTCGCCCCTGACTCCTCCCCCCCCCCCCAGGAGCGCAGGGACGTAGCAGGTTTATGCGTCACGCACAAGGAACTCAATCTCCACACGCCCCACCTGCAGCGATCAAGCTCTTCAGGCCCCCTCAACCCCTTCACTCCACCCCTGTAGCCCACTACAGACAGGAGCAAGTGACTGTGCCCTTCTCCAGGATAGAGCACCACCTGCGTTCCTTCCTACCCCGCTACGGCCGTCTGTGGAACCAGCTAATTCGCCAAACTAAACCAATTCGCATAAGTTGCCTCTGGTACAGCCTCACACGCGTTCCTTGGTAGCGTCACCTATCGTCGCGTCGCTGTCTACGTCGCTTATACTCCTACAACTCACTGTTTACATCGCTTACACTATCACACCCGACACCAATACAATTGAAAAGTCCTACTACCTATTTTGGGTGTTATATCCCGGCCACAATGCACCTACTGGAGTGGTGCACTTACTAACTAACATGTAACACCAGTGAAATAAAAACAGCATAATGTAAATAACAACTTACAAAACCCAAAGTACAAGTTGTAGTACACATATTAAAGTGCATCACTAATATCAGGTACACAATACATATATGTATAAAGTAAACATAAAAATAACACCCACTAGTTCCTAGTTAGCTTCCGTCTCACATTTCCCATGCAATGAGCGAGCCCACGAGGCAGCGATCCGCCTACACCTTGTCAGCTAGCCCAGTTTACATCCGTTCTTAACTTTATCTGGCAACAAAAGGTCTGCACAATCCTGCCCTCTCAGTAGGTGTACTTGATTCACCTCTAATTAAGATATTTTCAAGTTTTTCAGGTGTGGCCACCTCTGAATCTCAACACGGCTTGATAAAACCGATAAGTCTATATTCAGAGTCGGTCTGACAGCCACTTCAGGTATGCAGCAGGGCTCCTGGGTGTCACTTATGTCTGACACAAGAAGAGTGATGACTGTGGACTCTACAGGTATTCTTGTCTGGGCAATGGTGGCGAGTTCCATCTGACGAGTCACCTCTGGCTCCCAGCTTCTCACACAACTCTTCTGTGCAATACGTGGTGCTAGTTCCTGGGTCTAACATCACGTATGTATCAACAATGGTATTAGTATCCAGGCACCTAACTCTAGCTGGTACTATGGGTAGGGCCAGCTTTCTACCCTGACTGCTGGCAAAGTTGCTAACTCCGCTGTTCACAGAGGCGTTCAGGGGTGTAGGGTTGATTGTAGGTGTCACTATTGCAGGCGTCTGTGGTGTTGCTTCTGGTGTGATATAATCTCCATCTCTCCTGGCTGGTAGATGAAGATACTTGTTGTGCTTCATCCAACAGCCATCCACGGTACAAATGAAGTACCTAGAGCAATCTCTCCCCAGATACCTTGTGCAAAACAATTCACACACAGACCCTTGGACATCACAAGTTTCCAGCGGTCTTTGACCTTCATGGCCTTGTACTGTGAACATCGAATCACATAATGTCCTTGTCCACAATATGGACATTTACAAGCTGTCTGCTTAAGACTTCCGGTATGTCTCTTCTGAAGGTTGGCCTGCTGATTCTTTACTTTGTCCCTCTTCACCAATTTCCCAAAGACAGGGTATGAGGCCTCATCTGAGGCATCACACATGAACTTCACAAGTTATGTAATCTCTGCTCCTCTCCTGAACGTACTTTGAGCGAATCTCATAGTTGGCCTTCACCCATCGAGTCTGGAGGTAACTTCTCCACTATCTTGAGCATGTTGTCTCCACTTCCTAGCTGGCTGAGAGAGTTCATCTCTATGAGAGACTCCAGGCAACAGTTCAGTTCATCAGCATACCTCGAAGATCAGCTGCTCCTGTAACGCCGACAGGGGAGGGGGTCTTCTTTCTTCTTTCTCTGTCTTCTTTTTTCTTTTTACTTGTCGTTGCGATGGTATTCTGAGGGAGATTCCTGAAGGGGCAGTCTTGGTCAAAGGGGGAACCTGTGAGTGCCCTGTTGACAGAACTGCATATGGCCGTTGATGGAACCATGTAATGCTACTATGGAAAACGAGAGAACGGGTCCAACAGAGGCCTTACATTGCCCTGGGCCACAGATACCTTCTGAAATCCCGTCAGTATGTCCTTTCAACAGACACCTGACTCAGAGTGGTAGTAATAATTCGGAAATAAATAATTTCCTCTTTCTTATGTCCTGGGTGGGGGTTCGAACCCGCACCATCACCAGATTTTGCACCTCAAATTAAACAACGGGCGCGTTAGACCACTGACCCAATAAGGTGTACCCACTTAGCTAAGTGGTTCTGGTGATTTTATGCATTACACTCCCTCTACATCTGGTCTGCTGGGGACCTTCCTGACCCACTCACAATTGATATTGTAAGGGTTTCCAAATCTTTCCTCTAGAATCTTTAATGCTCTTCTGTAGCCTTCATCAGGGTTCTTGTAGGAGATACTCTTTAGTGCAAGTGCAAGTGCTGCTTTTCCTTTGCAGTAGCTTCTCAAACAGGCTAACTTATGAGCTTCAGGAATGGACAAACTGTCCATGGTGTCTTTGAATGATCTGATGAATCGCCAATATTCTAGCTCCTCCCCACTGAAAGACTGAAGTTCGCCTCTAGATACCTATTTAGACTCTATCAGAGATTACTGATGAACTCTTGACATGTCCAGAATCTGGTTAAATTAAGGCATCAACAATAATAGAAGCTGCTTTCCTTTCTGGATCTTCTGGCGTTATATGAGAGGGCTCCCATGATACTCTTGAGGGTTTTTCTTGTTGTTCTTTAGGTGTACTTTGGTATTGTAGAACTCTGCTGGTAGCCTCAGGGTTTCCCGGTGTATTCATAGGTGCAGTTAAGTGTGTGGTAGGACCCTTCAGTGTCCAGCTGGTGCTCAATGGTTTGGTATTAGTGAAGTTCCTGCTTTAACTTCTTACACTCCTCCATCATTCGGTATCTCTTCCTCTTAAGCATCAGTTCACTCTCTATCTTTGCTCTCTCCAACGCAAAGAGCTGCTTCTCCTTCTGCAAAACTAGCTGGCGGTTTCGAATTTCCAGCTGCTGCTTCTTCGACAGCTCCTAAATTTCTTCCTCTAGAGCCTTGTTCTCTGCCTCCAAACAAGGGTCAGGCATGTCTCTATGTGCCTGATAATCCTGATCGTGTATAGCACCACCATGCAGCAACGTGTTCTCCTCATGTTCTTCCTGCGCTTTGACATCCTCATCCTCTTCCTGCTGAGCCATCCAGTTGTGCAAGGCGTCCTGAAATTCCATCACCTGGGCCGAGGCGTCAGCTTTATACTGCTCGGCATCTGTGCGCTGATCCTTATCCGTCAGTAAGCTTACGAGCTCAGTGTGAGCTAATTCAAACTTATCTATTTACTCCGAGAGGGCATCCATTCTTTCCTTGACCTGAGTTATGTTCCTGATATCACCAGTCGGCTTGTCAATGATGTTTATCTGCCTGGTGAGAAATCCCTTGGCATAGCCACGCTTCCTCTTGGCGTCAGCTACGGTGTCATCGTGGTCCTCAGTGTCACATACCTTCTTCTTATTGTGGGTGTTACAGATACCTAGCTCTAGAGTAAAATATAGAGCTTTAGCTCTATTACCAATGTAAGAACAGTTTAAATAAAAAATAAAAAAAAGGAAGGAGATAGGGACGGAGGGAGGGAGGGAGACTGACTCAGGTAAGGAGGAAGGGAACAAGAGACGATAAAGTGGAGATCTTTTTAGGTATACTCTCTCTCTCTCTCTCTCTCTCTCTCTCTCTCTCTCTCTCTCTCTCTCTCTCTCTCTCTCTCTCTCTCGTTATGGTGGCTTATAGCTTGTTGTCCTCGTAGTAACCGTGGTAGGATTGGTTGTAGGTAGCGTGGCGGTATAGGCCTGAGCGGTGGAGAGGCGGAAGGCACGTGTTGCGTGGTTCGGTGAATCACGCCCTTATGGACGTGCCTGGTCGTGTAACGTTGCGTGTGTGTGTTCGGGAGGAAGAATACACTTGTGTTGTATCTTTATGTGTAATTTATGATGAGTTATTGGTACAAAATCAGCTGCCGCCAAGACGTTAAGCACTGAGACCACGTCTGACCCCGGCGGCAACACTGAGATAACTACTTGACCTGGCGGCTGACCCACGCTCACCTTGTCCGCAAGTGGGCGCCGCTAGAGGTCACTACTATGCTACAAACATAGAGGCGGCAAACTTAAAGTATAAATAGTTGCCTATTACAATGCTCGGTCACCTACCGGCCGTGCCCTCACGGACCACTGATAAGGCAAGGCGCCGATTACACGAATAAATTATCTAAATTGCAAAATATTGAAAAGTGCATAATACAAGATAAGTCATGCAACAAAAGTAATTGAATCTTAAGTTACACAACGCAAGTCAAAAAGAACAACATAAGGCATAAACAGGACAAACAAAAGAGCATGACATTGCAATATGAATACTAACAAAACACAGATATAAAATGGTAAAATAAAATAACTTAAATCTAACACACAAATAAGAGAGAGAGAGAGAAAAAAAAATGTGTAAGAGTGGCGTGGCAAGAAGTAGCCGATGCCGGAGCTATATGAGCCTTGCGCACTCAGAATAAGTACAAAAACTAATAATAATTAATTAATATTAAAACATGAGCCGGTGTATGCGGCAGATAGGGCAAAAGAAGGGTTGAAAACCTAGTGACGGTTAGCCGATCTAAGTTTTTGCCGATAGTCCAGAGGTCGCGGAGATTCAGTGCCAGAGTCATTGCGATCAAGCGGGGACTCGTTATCGGTCACGGCATCAGGACGAGGCGCATTAGTTGTTCTGAGGCTATCAACATGAACAACTTGAGTGGTGTTTTGAAGAGGATCTAAGATTATGAATTTGTGACCATGAAGTTTATCAACCACTAGATAAGGACCTGTAAATTTAGCAGCTAGCTTCGAATGGCGTTCAGGGGTAGTTCGCATAACTGTGTCACCAACGTCAATAGTGACAGGCTGAGCACGCTTGTGTTGTTGGTAGATGACCTCCGCTCTCGAGGCTTGCAGTTTGTCACGTACCGCGGCGTGAATTTTACTAAAGACGTGCAACTGAGTCTGAGCATAATCATCCACCGACTACAAGGGTGCGGGGCGCTGAGCGAGTAATTCGTAGGGAAGAAGTTTTTCGTGCCCGTAGACAATGTAGTGTGGTGTCTTTCCAGTAGCGCTGTTTGTGGCACCATTAATGGAAGCTGCTACTTGAGGCAACCAATCTTCCCAAGCCTCATGAATAGAGCCAACGACATGTCGCAGAATCTCAAGAATTTTCCTGTTGACACGCTCAACCAAACCATTTGAGGCCGCGTGGTAAATGACTGTGAAAGTTTGAGTAATGTCATACTGGCGACAAATCGCTTCCAGGACTCCATTCTTGAATTCTGTCCCATTATCAGACACAATCACTCGAGGTGTTGTGTAGGGGCAGAAAACATGCGTAACTAAGGCATAAGCAACTGCATCTGCAGACTTATTAGGTAGTGGCGCCAAGACGACAAAGCGACTGAAGCGATCAATGCAGACAAGAACATACGTAGAGCCTTGATGGCTACGAGGAAGCTGCAGAAGATCTATCGCAATGGTATCCCATGGGCCATCAGGGGTTGGGTACTCCAGGATAGGGGCTGGTTTATTAACAGCACCTTTGTGTTGTTCCACCTTTTGTGGATTCCTGCAAGGACTATTGATTTGAGAACTGGTCTGTATTCTGGGACTGAGAGTGCTGTGAAGTGTGGGGCAGGTGTATCCAGCTTCTTTCCTGTGAATACAGGAGTGAGGCAAGGGTGCGTCCTTGCCCCATCACTTTTCAACGCTTGTATGGACTGGGTATTGGACAAGGTTGTAGATCAAAGTGATTGTGGAGCATCCGTCGGCAACACCAAGATCACTGATCTTGTTTTTGCCGATGATGCAGTAATCTTTGCTGAGTCGCTGGAGGTCCTGGTGATGGCTCTCGAGGCGCTGCACGAGGAGGCAAAGCCTTTGGGACTTGAGGTCTCCTGGCTCAAGACCAAGGTCCAGGTGTTTGGAGACTTACTAGATGAAACAGTACAGTCTGTTCATGCGTGTGGCGAGGACATTGAGATCTTGGAAAGTTTTACATACCTTGGTAGCGCAGTCCATAATGACGGCGGGTCACGTCAAGAAGTCTTACGGCGGATTAGCATAGCCCACGGTGTTATGGACTCGCTCAGCGGGAGTATTTGGCGTTGTCGGTATCTGTGCAGGAGGACAAAGATCCGGATCTTCAAGTCGCTTGTGATTCCTGTCTTACTCTATGGTTGTGAGACATGGAAACTAAATAGTGACTTGAAGAGACGAATCAATGCCTTTGGTAATAAGTGTCTTCGCAGAATCATGGGGTATCGCTGGGATGATTACGTGTCAAATCAGCGATTGCACCGTGAGACTGAATCGAGGCCTATTACCTGCATAGTCCGTCAGCGCCAACTTTGGCTATATGGGCACGTGGCACGCTACCCTGAAACCGATCCTTCCCATCGGGTTGTATCTGTAAGAGACAATCCGGCGTGGAGGAGGCCAAGGGGGCGCCCACAAGGCTCGTGGCTGGGGCAAGTTGATGTTTCTTGTCGAGAGCTGCTTGGTATGGGAAAGGAGTCTGCATGGGAACTCGCGCGTGGTGACCCCCGGGAGTGGCGTCGTAGGGTGGGCGAGGTGACGCGCCCCCCGGCGTATGCCCCCAATGATTGATTGATTGATTTGTGTTGTGCGCAGGAAAGGCACTGTGAGACGTGACGCTCAACGTCGACTCGCATAGTTTGCCAGTAGTATTTCTGTCGGGCAGCAGCGAGACATCTATCGCGACCAGGGTGGCCAGCATGAGGAACGTCATGGAGCAAGTGAAGCACAACGTCCATATAAATATCAGGAATGACTTACTGGTGAACACGTCTCTGCACAATCACAGTGTCACGAAGTAAAACACCATCATCAGACAATGAGAATTCAGACAAAGGCAGGGGCATGCGTGGAAGAGTGGAATCATCGCCGGATTCGAGGGCATAGATGACTTTAGACCACTGGTCGTCTTTACGTTGTTCATCATGTAACTGATCAAGGGACAGGTTAGGAAGTACAGCAACAGGAGCTACAGGTATATTACGCGACAATGAATCAGCAACAACATTAAGGCGTCCAGGCAAGTACTTGAATGTTGGCGAAAACTCGAGTATCGTCAGATACCAACGAGCGAGGCGCCCATTGAGGTTTTTACCCTTGAATAAGTCAGTCACAGGAGCGTGATCGGTGAAAACTTGAATAGAGTAGCCAAAGATAATGTCCCTGAAATGCTTGAGAGCCCAGACCACGGCAAGGGCTTTGAGATGAGTGACTGAGTAGCGAGATTCAGCATCGTTCAAGACGCGACTGGCAAACGCAATGACATGATTCTTATCTCTGTCATCTGACTGCATAAGAACAGCACCAAGGCCTAGAGCAAATGCGTCCGTGCAGAGAACGAATGGCTCAGAAAAGTCTGGAAAGTTACGAACAGGAGCATTGCATAAGACATGTTGTAAAGCATTGAAACTCTGTTCTTGCGCTGGGCTCCATTGAAAAGGAGCATCCTTCTTCAAGAGTCTGTTTAAAGGGGACGCTATCGACGAAAAACCTTTTATGAAGGAGCGATAGTAGCCTGCAAGACCAAGAAAAGAGCGTACATTTTCCATAGACTTTGGCGGAGGGAAATTTTTTACCGCTCTAACTTTAGTGTCCACCGTGTGAATACCCTCCCGATCCAAAACATGACCAAGGAACTGGATTCGAGATTTCAGAAATTCACACTTTGCAAGTTTTACTTTGAGACCTGCCTCTTGCAGTTTTCCGAACACTGCTTTGAGTTGAGAGAAATGAGTCGCCATATCTTTGCTAACGATAATTATATCGTCCAAATATGCGAAAACACTTTTACCTAGCATGCCTGAAAACAAGGAATTGATCATCCTTTGAAAGGTAAGAGATGCATTTTTCAATCCAAAGGGCATACGTAACCATTCGTAATGCCCGGACGGGGTAGAGAATGCAGTGACCTCACGAGAGCGCTCGTCAAGAGGCACTTGCCAATAGCCTGAAACTAGGTCGAGGCTAGAGAAAATAGTGTTATTACGGCCAATGCTTTGTAAAAGGTCACCAAAGAGAGGCAAAGGATAATGATCCTAAACCGTTACATCATTGACCCGACGAATGTCAATGACTGGTCGCCATGACGCGTCTTTCTTTGGGACGAGGAACAAAGGCGAATTCCAAGGAGGCTGGGATTCCTGAATAACACCTTGCTCGCACATGTCGTGTATCATGCCATCAACTATAGCTCTTTGGCTATGAGGCAACCTGTAGGAAGGTGTATCTACAGGATTTGTATCAGGCTGTAAGTGTATGACGTGAGACGCATGATCTGTAACTCCTAAACCCTCATCAGGCAGCGCTATAACCTGGCGAAATTGTGCAAGAGTTTGAAGGAGTTCATTTTTGCCGTCAGGATAGTCAGTAACACGTACAAAAGGCTTAAGACGCTCAACAATGTCAGCCTGTGAAGCCTGAGAAGACTCATCCTGCAAGGCCGAAATAGAAGCCACAGGAAGTAGTGGTGGGCTGTCCTGAACAGGATTATCGTAAACCTGAAAATTGCTCATGAAAGTACCATTTTTAACTGTAATTGATGCACCCGTGTTATTGAGAACAAGGACATCTGTGATATGACCAGGGCGCACGTAACATAGAGTAGACTCGAGGCCAAGGCGATTGATGCGCATAGTTTCACTTAGGCACAAAACATCGCTACCTATAGGAGCCTCAGAGACACGAACAGGCAAGCGAGCAGCTGTACGGGAAGGAATCATTTGGTCACCCACCAAAATAGCGGAAACGTAAGGCCATTGCTGAGAAACACGGCGCGATTCATCGTTGCGGTGAGGCGAACATTGTGAGGAGGAGCGCTCCGTATTTAGATTGGTCACTGGCATGCAAGGAGGAGGCGGAGCACGAAGCAAAGGTGCCGCTTCAGTCATGGCAGGAAGAAAACGTCCATTGAACGAAAGAGCGCTTTAACTTGGATGTATATCAATACCATGCTGCGTAAGCCAGCCAAGACCAAGCAAACCATGGCAAGGTAACGCAAAACCACGCACTACATAGCAATGGGCATGGAAAGAAGATGACTCAGCAAGACGAACTGGGAGTGATACAACCCCTAAAATCGTCAGAGCAGAACCTTCAACGCCGGAAAGATGAAAATGCGAAGGTTGGAGGTGAAAACCATCATCAGGAAAACTAGTTTGTAATTCCAAAAATGCAGCTTCAGATAAAACATTAACGTAAGAACCTGTGTCCACTCCCAAAGACAGACGGGACTTACCAATGTGCACTTGCATCGTCAAGAGAGGGTGCTGAGAGCAAGCGGCGACGACAGAACTGACCACAGACTGTGAACATGGCAAAGAGAATGACGGAGAATCAGTCGTGGGGGGTCGCCGCTGCATGTGAGCATTATCTAATCTGGTCCGGCAGGCCTGTGGCGCGAAACTTCCCCCGACTGAGGAAGTGAAGAGTGCACCTGTGAAGCACGTCTGTCACGCATATTGAGAAGCGTGAAGCAGTCATCTGAACCGTGGCCACCAAAGCCGTGAACGTGACAGAACAGAGGAGTCTGAGAACCCCCACGTTTATTAAAGGAGCGAGAAGGCTGCGACCTCGGGGAGGGAAGCAATGGAGGAGGACGCGTAGCGGCGTCTGAGTAAGAGCGTGCTGAAGTGTTGTCGCGAGAATGAGAGGAAGGGGGAGGGAACGAGCCCTGTGGGGCAGGAGTCTCGCGAGCAACTTGTCGTCTACGCCGGAAACAACGCGGTGAGGTATGGCCTGTCCTCGAGCAAAATGAGCACAGCAAGGGAGGAGGAGCAGAAGAACCAACAGCATTAAACATAACAGGTGCGATCGGGGTGTTATGAGGCGATTGCGCCGGAGGGACACGAAGAGAACTTTCTGCAATACGCTTTTCAATAGTTGAAGCGAAATCTAGCAGTCTGTCTTTGGCAGTAAAATCAATGGAGGAGGCAACGCGGCGACGTTCAGGAGTTAAATGAGCAACAAACATGGCATATTCTAGCATTACGCGAAGGTCTTTGCAAGATATGGCGTCGTCTTTGAACCAATCAGCCTTACGCAGTGATGATACAGCGTCATCAGCGATTTGCGCAGCAAGAGCTTGGCCATCAAAATGATCAGCCGTGCCAAGACGATTAGTGAGAGAGTCAGTCATGCGAAATACCCATTGTAAACCACCACGATGCTGACCTGAACCAAAAGCCTGAAGAAAATTGTCCTTGAACTCATGATAACTGCTTTTTAAAAAAGAAGGCCAGGCTGAAACGCACTTGCCAACATCATTATTGCCGCTCGTGAATCTGGTACAAGTTGGCTACGCACAAAGGCAATTTTATCGAGATCCAACACCAAGCTTGAATTACGCATTAAGTCCTCGCATAATCCAAGAAAATTGAGCGCCGAATAGGAAAGATCCTCCCCAGAAAAACGTTTGACAAGGGGGTCCTGGTGTATAATTTTAATGGTTGGAGTAAGTGACGGTGCAGCCACCGGTGGGGCATGCAACTCAGGATCATTAGGAGCCATAGTGAATGGGAGTTCCTGAACTGAACCGAAAGGAACAACAGTGCGTGATCGCAACACTGACGAAATCAGCGTCCTCGTGAACCATAGGCAAAAACCAGAAACGCTAGTATATACACAGAGAGAAAAGCAAATCAGGCACAAAAGTAGCCAGGGAAACTATTGATGGCGAGTGGTAGCCCGTGAGGGAGAAGGAAAACGGGAAAGCACAAGGAAAATAGGAAGATTAACTGAAAGAAGACTAACTGTGCGATAGGATAAAGGCTCACAAGCAACAGATGGCAAGGCCTAATGTGAGGGTCATGGAGAAAGAAAGAAAACACAGCAGAAACATATGACACTTAAATAAAAACTGCAAGCGAGCCGAAAGACCCTCACAAAAAAAAAAAAAAAAAAAAAAAATAATATATATATATATATATATATATATATATATATATATATATATATATATATATATATATATATATATATATATATATATATATATATATATATATATATATATATATATATATATATATATATATATATATATATATATATATATATATATATATATATATATATATATATATATATATATATATATATATATATTATATATATATAATATATATATATTATATATATATATATATATATATATATATATATATATGATATGTATATATAGATGTTTCAGGGTGACAAAGACACTCGTCATACTTGGGGTTGTTTATGCGCAACGTTTCGCCAAGGCACTTGGCATCATCAGGCTAAAAATAGTTAAAAATTTAATATATTGCAATGCTAAAAGCGAACATCTAAAAAATTTATTCTAAGAAACAATAAAATATTCCTATATTATCTAAAATTACTAACTAATAAATAAAATATAATTTGTACTTAACGGACCTTGGTGTGTATGCTGTCTGAGTTGGTAGAGGACTGAATGAACACTAGTTTCGTGGGTAACATTTCAGCTTGTGTGGGGCGATCGAACCGAGAGTCGGGCAATCGAAACAGTGGTAGTCATTTGAGTATATGTAGTTGGTGTGAAATGACTTGGTTATTAAGATCAGGGGACAAATGCTTGATGTGTATAGCTTCTAATAATTTAGTGTCACTAGGGTAGTGTGCCTTGGATAGGATACTAAAGTCATTCATAGAAAAAGGGTGATCTAAATCATGTGAGTGTGAGCGGATTGCAGATTGCGAAGGTGAAGAAATGGGTCGACCAGTACGTGCAGAAACACCTTTATGCTCAGAAAGCCTAAGGGTTAGATTCCTTGTCGTCTCGCCGACGTATCTAGCGTTACAGCTAGAACATTTGAATTCGTAAATTATGTTAGAAATAAGGGCTTTAGGTATAGAGTCTTTATATTTGAAATGAGTTCTTAAGGTAAATGAATTAGTAAAAATAAATTTAAATTTTGAGTTAGGAAGATGTGACATAAGTAGATCATTGAGTTTTCCTTTGATGATGAGATCAAATTCCTTACTAATTTTTTCCAAAACAATGGCTACCCCCTCAAATTAATTGAAACAATCATCTCAAAGTTCTTAGATAAAAAGTTCAACCCAGAGTCGAACGAACCCGAACCCATATTAGACACACACTATGTTAAACTCCCATTTTACGGCCATCTCAGTTACACCATTCGGAAAAAACTCAATGATCTACTTAAGTCACATCTTCCTAACTCAAAATTTAAATTTCACGTATTTAAAAAATATATTTGATACACCTAATTCCCCCTGATAAATTTCCCCTAATTCCCCCACGATCCAAATTGCAAAGCCATGTATTTGTGTTATTTTTTTTTTTTTTAGCACCCTTCTATTAAACAATTTACAACAACGGCCTTATTTTGTTCTGCTCAGAAGTATTATGAAGAAGTTATTTCCTTTCATTTTCCTCACATTTTAGCTTTCTTTCTGCCATTCTTTTCTTCTTTTTTCGTTGCTGATGTTTCTTAGACTGCATAATTTTTTTTAATGCTCATTGAACTTTCATTTTTATTATATTTTGTTCATTAATTTGTCTATTACTTTTTTCTTTTGTTTTATTCATTCATATACATGTTTTTTGCATGCGGCCATCGAGGAACATTAACATAGTCAATTGTTAACCGTAATAAGGACTTTCCCTATCATATCTGACTCATCTGTTTATTTAGATGCTAGTACTAGCTCAATATCGGCCAGCGGTCAGTGGTATATACTTGCTTCTTACTTTATCGTTCACAAAGACTCAATCATGCGGCAGAGCTCTCGTGTGTGTTCTAAATCTGGTCTAAATCTTTTATTTTTACTTACTGTTTTTTTTTGTCAGACGACTTTTATTTTCTTGTTTTCCTCAGCCACCTCGATATACTTTTGCGCGTACCATTTCTCTATTAAGTGCAAAAGTGTATTTGCTATGTATAGCTACCACCTGACTCTTTCATTCCTTACCTCTTCTTTATTTCCTCGATAGTGTGTGTGTGTGTGTGTGTGTGTGTGTGTGTGTGTGTGTGTGTGTGTGTGTGTGTGTGTGTGTGTGTGTGTGTGTGTGTGTGTGTGTGTGTGTGTGTGTGTGTGTGTGTGTGTGTGGTGTGGTGTGTGTGTGTGTGTGTGTGTGTGTGTGTGTGTGTGTGTGTGTGTGGTGTGTGTGTGTGTGTGTGTGTGTGTGTGTGTGTGTGTGTGTGTGTGTGTTGTGTGTGTGTGTGTGTGTGTGTGTGTGTGTGTGTGTGTGTGTGTGTGTGTGTGTGTGTGTGTGTGTGTGTGTGTGTGTGTGTGTGTGTGTGTGTGTGTGTGTGTGTGTGTGTTGTGTGTGTGTGTGTGTGTGTGTGTGTGTGTGTGTGTGTGTGTGTGTGTGTGTGTGTGTGTGTGTGTGTGTGTGTGTGTGTGTGTGTGTGTGTGTGTGTGTGTGTGTGTGTGTGTGTGTGTGTGTGTGTGTGTGTGTGTGTGTGTGTGTGTGTGTGTGTGTGTGTGTGTGTGTGTGTGTGTGTGTGTGTGTGTGTGTGTGTGTGTGTGTGTGTGCGTGCGTGCGTGCGTGCGTGCGTGCGTGCGTGCGTGCGTGCGTGTGTGGTGTGTGTGTGTGTGTGTGTGTGTGTGTGCGCACGCGCCTGCAGGCATGCAGGAAAATTTTATGATATTATTTTTCGCCTCATTTTGTCGTCATTAGTATCAATAATTCTCTAATGACGATGACTATAATGGTAATGCTCGTGATGATGAATGATAATAATGACAATTTTGATTTTGCAAATAAAAACATTTAAAGATTTAATGTAGTAGTAATAGTAGTTGTAGTTATTGTGGGACTGATGCCGTGTGTATCCATTTAGTACTAGTAGTGGAAACGGTAGTCGTAGAAATAGTAGTAGTGGCACATACCAATAGCAGTAAAAACAGTAGGGGAAACCGGGGCTAGTTGTCACATTTTTCATACTTTTACACATATCTACACTAGTTAAAGTACAAGCAGTGACAGTAACCATATTTAAGAACAACATCTTGGACAATTGCATGTATTTATCTTTTTTCATATTCCATATAATTCTGATAATAATCGAACATAACAAAGGTACCGATGTGACAACATGCCTCATGGCTGGAGATGATTGTCACAGACATATATCACATATGGGGTTAATTGTCACATGTAAAAAAAAAAGAATGTTTGATTAACAGCAGATATATGTTGCGTAAAAATAGAATTATGGAAAAAAATTATCTATATGATATTTTATATTGCATTATCATATATAAAGTAGTAATAGTAGCGACATCAAGCTCAGTAGCCTATTATATGGATTTGCAATATATTTGAAAACACTCACAATTAATTACATTGTCGTAAATAATACTAAAGATAAAATTGTAATATTAGTGACATCCAGCTTAATAGCCTATTCTATGGATTTCTCCCTATAAGTAATGTCATTGGGGTTGGTTTTTACACCGTACACGTGACAACTTGCCGCACATCTGGTGTGAAAACCAGCCCCAACATAATTTGTTACTTTTACTGAATTTATAGGTTAAGCATGATTCCTTGACATTTATAGCTATATCATGTTATGAAGCCTAATTATAGCTTAATTCAACAAATCATTCACATATATTACATATATGTCATATCTCCTGTAATTACAACACTAGTAGCTACAATCTTGAAAATTGACGGTAATAATGGAGGAGAGTTTCACGTTCGTTTTCAGAGACACCAACTACTTTTTCTTGGCCTACAATAGGTGCTTGTTCTAATGGTGCTATTTTTATTTTGCGCAAAAAAAAAAAAAAAAATGGAAAAAATGAAAAAAAAAATTAAACCTAACCTAACCTTATGTTTTAATGAAACCAAACCAAACCTAACCTAACCTAACCTAACCCATGCTAACCTAACCTAACCTAACCTTACATGTTTTAAAGAAACCTAACCTAACCTTAACCACAAAATATACTTTTTTTTTTTTTTTTTTTTTTTTGGTTTGCCCAAAATAAAATTAGCACCATTAGAACAAGCACCTATTGTAGGCCAAGAAAAAGTAGTTGGTGTCTCTGAAAACGAACGTGAAACTCTCCTCCATTATAACCAAATTGACTTACGTAGTATGGAAGAACATGGAAAAATTGTTACTGCTTCTTGGGCAACAGATTCTGTTGCCAAATATGGAAGTAAATGTAGTGTCAGAGACAAACTGTAGAAAGCAGTAGGGTTCTGACCTCTGCTGCCCTCTTTGTTAAGGAAATGTCAAAAGTGTGACAACCAACCCATGTGACAACCAGCCCCGGTGTTGCGTTCCCAGGAATCTGTGTATTTCGTGCAGTCCACCTTTGTTTACCAACAAAAGAAAACGAGATTTGTGCATGCGCGGAGGCGAATATTTACTAACATGACTTGTTGATCGACAAAGGCATTACCAGGTTTCCAACGACAACCCGTCTTTGTTTACCAACAAAAGGGGGGACGCGAACTGGGCATGCGCGGAGGCAAAGAGTTTACTATCAAAGACTTGTTATCAGCAAAAGCATTCGCAGGCGTCCTCCGACAACATGGCTGGAGATTTACAGGAAATATTGCACGTCAAAATATTTTTGTTTTGAAATTAGCAAGATGCTGTATCCCGTAAATTTACTCATGAATCACTGCAGAAAGGCTATTTAATGGTCCTTCACTTCACTATTACAAAAGAAGAGCGCATTATTCGATTCATTAAAGTTTTTCTTATGAAAAAATAAAACAATATGCCCCCCCTGCTTTAGAACACTTTTCGGACATTCAGGAACACGCGACAAGATGCGTACACGATACCATGTTTAATGGGATCCGGCTTTGTTGATCAACAAGTCTTTGTTAGTAAACATTCGCCTCCACGCATGCGCAATTCGCGTTTTCTTTTGTTGGTAAACAAAGGTGGATTGCACGGAATACACAGACTGCTGGGAACGCGACACCAGTCTCCCCTACAGATAAGATATTATTACGAGTATAGTGGAATGGGAAGTGGTAAGTGGGGATAGTGTTTGACTGATGTTGTGTTGGAATTATGCATAAATGGAATAATGATTTTATGTCACTTGAGATGCGAGACTTTCTAGGAAGATTGACTGAGGATTCAGCGAAAGAAGCATGAGGGAAGGACTGCAGTGGGGTGCATGGGAGGTTAGGTAAAGGAACTCGGGATGAAAGAGGACTAAGGGATGGGAT
>JACEEZ010012671.1:153459-175959 GCA_016584305.1 Chionoecetes opilio | reverse complement strand
CTCTCTCTCTCTCTCTCTGGACCCTTCTTCTTATACCTACGTCTAAATTACCTTTGTTACTTACCTGATGCGGCTGATCTTGCACCTGCACGAGGAATGAATAGTATGTGTGTGTGTGTGTGTGTGTGTGTGTGTGTGTGTGTGTGTGTGTGTGTGTGTGTGTGTGTGTGTGTGTGTGTGTGTGTGTGTGTGTGTGTGTGTGTGTGTGTGTGTGTGTGTGTGCGCGCATATCGGAGGACACAGGGGGTGGTAGCATGAGGCTCTAATCACAGGCGCCACTATATAAAATCCTGGCTGCGCCACTAGGGCGAGGGCCAACCGCCCTCGGTTCTGAGAGCCCTCAAATGAACCTCCAGGGCCTACATTCCGAGCCCTGGAGGTCACTGCCTATAGGCGCTATAGGCCAAAAAGTAAACAGAAAAAAGACAAAAAGGTTTGGAGAGCTGCCTTGGCCATGTCCAGCATCCATCAGCCTAGACGCTAGCATCACATCCCTACAAACAGTATTTAGAATAAGAACATGATGTACCCTATCCATCCATCATCATAATTATCTCCTCTAATCTTTGTAGTTTTTGTCTTATTTTTGTGCTGTCATTACCATGTTTTCAAGCTGTTAGTACCGACCGTCAACACCATCTGGATATCGGCAGGGGTTTAGACCACTGATCTATATAACATGGATCGCGGATCTGGGCTAGCTGTGGCCGAGATACTGAAGTCACCAGCCGCCATCTTGTCATAACCAAAACAAATGCATGGGCCGGCCAGGCAGTGGCTGGGTGTTGGCTGCTGGCATGTAATAGCCTATATTACCACCTACTACTACTATTAACACCTACTACTACTACTACTACTATTACCACCTACTACTACTATTACCACCTACAACTACTATTAACACCTACTTCTACTACTACTAAACTTCCAACCTAGTGCATCGTCGAACCTTCCAAGTCATTTATTTACGGTGATACACAGACAACAGGTGTGTTGCGAGGCTGTACAGGTGTGTAGTGACAGGTGTCTTGCGAGGCCGTACAGGTGTGTAGTGACAGGTGTGTTGCGAGGCCGTACAGGTGTGTAGTGACAGGTGTCTTGCGAGGCCGAACAGGTGTATAGTGACAGGTGTGTTGCGAGGCCGTACAGGTGTGTAGTGACAGGTGTGTTGCGAGGCCGTACAGGTGTGTAGTGACAGGTGTCTTGCGAGGCCGTACAGGTGTGTAGTGACAGGTGTGTTGCGAGGCCGTACAGGTGTGTAGTGACAGGTGTGTTGCGAGGCCGTACAGGTGTGTAGTGACAGGTGTGGTGTATGTGGTAAAGCGAGAGGCTAAGAGTGCAGTGTTAGCCCCCGAGTGTGTGTGTGTCTGACCTAATGAGCGAACGCGCAGTTCTCGTCCACTATAACGGCGCCAGCCCCGTACCGCCGCGGCCACGGGTACGGCGCGAGCCACAGTGGTCCATAGAAGCTACTCTCGGGGATTACAGGAAGTTTAAATTAATCAAAAACCTTTGGCCTAATCAAAAAACCTTTCTTAATTAGGTATATTGAATTGAAAGTAGTTAGTTTCGTACACTGATTTTGAGTATTTTCGTACATACCTGGTGTCGTTTCGTAACTCTAGTAGTCAAGTTCAACTCTGAGCTGAGTGTACGAAACGACTATGGTTTCATATAGATTACGAAACAACTTTTGGTAATAATGGACGAGAGTTTTGCGGTCGTTTTAAGAGACATCAACTATTTTTTCTTGGCCTACAATAGGTGCTTGTTGCAATGGAGATAGTTTTATTTTGCGCAACCCCCCCCCAAAAAAAAAAAAAATAATATTAATAAAACCTAACCTAACCTTATAGGTTTTAATGAAACCTAACCTAACCTTATAGGTTTTAATGAAACTTAACCTAACCTTAAAGGTTTTAATGAAACCTAACCTAACCTTATAGGTTGTAAGGAAACCTAACCTAACTTTAACCACAAGGTAAACTTTTTTTTTTCTTTTTTTTTTATTCGCAAAATAAAGCATCTCCATTAGAACAAGCACCGCTTATTAGGAAGCGCTATGATAATTTGTATCATAACCGCACTCAGGTCTGCTTCCGTTCCCCACTAATTGTTAACAAGAATAAAAAAATATACTTATATCTATCGTTATATATCTATACTTATATAAAAAAAAGTATACCATATCCACCTTTATTTTTTTAAACTAGTAGTTGGATGACTGGAGTGGGTAGATGGATTAAGAGTGGATGGGCTGGGTGGGGAGTGGGTGTGGGTGTGGGTGTGGGTGTGTGTGTGTGTGTGTGGTGGGGGGTGCCCCGGGGGTGTGTGTTGGGGGGGGTGTGGGTGTTGTGGGTGGGGGTGGGTTGTGGTGGGGTGGGGGGGGTGTGGGTGTGGTGGGGTGTGGGTGTGGGTGGGTTGTTTGTGTTGTGGGGGGGGGTGCGTGTGTGTGTGGGGGGTGCTGGTGTGTGGTGGGTGCGTGTTGTGTGTTGGTGTTATCACAGGGGAAAGATTTGCCCTTCCGTCCTGGTCTGTTTTACGGACATAGCGCACAGCTTGGCATGACGAGGCGATAACACAGCCAGCAACACAGCTTGGCTTTAAAGGGGGCTATAACTCCCGACGCCGCGGCCGAAAAAAAAGGCTTTGTTTTGGTTACGGCAAGATGGGGACAGTTGGAACCATGCTGACCAGGTTTTTTCCGCGTCCATGTTTATAGTGGGGTTTAGCCCTTAGGGCTTAAAAGGGGGCTTTGATAGCCTTCATTCCCCACCTTATGTCCCCACGAGCCCCATGTTGTGTTATTGACAGTCACTTAGCCCTTAGCCTCTCAGCGTGTTTGGGCATTATCAGCCCTTGGGTTTTTTCTCTCGACATTGGGGACTTTCTGTCCACAACTTAAAATAATTAGGATTTTATATTTAAATTGGGATTATTATTCTTGCTAGCATTAATCATTGCATACTTAGCTATATTGCATTTTTTAGTATGTGAGAACCCCATATTCGTTCTTTAGTTTTGTTTTCTCAGTAATTTTTTTCACTATTTCAGAACTGAAATTTTAGAACTTTTATTATTCCTGAAAGATTCCCCCATTGGACGCATGGGGAAAGCGTATCTCACCCAAAGGCCCCAAACCTTATTATTGTAAACGAAGGAAAAGGGGGAACCCTCTTCATGCATTAAGTTTTTACATGTTGAAGTTTTAATGTTCAAAATTATATTTAGTTTACCTTCACTCCATGCACAACACTACTGAAACCCTTTGTTGTGCGTCTTAAACGGTAATCTATCAAGTTTTCTTGAGGATTGATTAAATTATCCGTTCAATCTTTTTTTTTTATTGCGAAAAAAACGTACTTCCTCTGAAAATTGTTCTAGTTAAGGATGAACAAAGTTAGACAGAGTTAACAGAGGCAGACAGCTTATTCTGAAATTGGTGTATGTAATTATATAAGGCAAAGACCGGTTTTTTATCACATGTCTCACCCATAATGCGTGCGTGCGTGCGTGCGTGCGTGCGTGCGTGCGTGCGTGCGTGCGTGCGTGCGTGCGTGCGTGCGTGCGTGCGTGCGTGCGTCGTGCGTGCGTGCGTGGTGCGGGGTTGGTGGTGCGTGGTGGTGGTGGTGGGGGTTTGGTGTGGGGGTGGGGTGTTTGGTTGTGTTGGGGTTGGTTTGGGGGGTTGGTGGTTGTTTCTTGGGTTTCTTCATTTTCTAAAAATTGAAATTACGGGTTTCCCTTCCACTCTTTATTTCTTTATTTCAAAAGGTCTCTCTCTTCTCTCTTTTCTCTTCTCTCTTCCCCTTTTTCCTCTCCTCTCTCTCTCTCTCTCCCCGTCTCTCTTTTTTCTCTCTCATCTCTTCTCTCTCTCCCCTTCCCCCTCTCTCTCCTTTTCTCTCTCTCTCTCTCCTCTCTCTCTCTCTCTCTCTCTCTTCCCCCCTCCCTTCTCTCCTCCCCTCTTTTCTCTCTATCTCTTTCAATTACGCAAACTTTTCTCCTTCCCTCCTCTTCTTCCCTAACTTTATACCTTCACCCGTGGCCTCGCTGCTTTCACCTGGGGAAGGTACTTGCAGTGTTCTGGTTAATTGTGGTGGAAACTCCCACGTATTCGCAGTCATAACTAAGAGCACCTTTAATCCAAGAAGTAATTGAAGGAAATGGGAAATAATCAAAAACTTTTTTTTTTTCCCCCAAACTTTTCTGCGAGACAGTTGATTGCTGATGTTATGGTGTTGGAAGTGGCAGCAGCAGTATTAGTAGTAGAAGTAGTAGTAGTAGTAGTAGTAGTAGTAGTGGTTGTAGAAAGTATTTGTAATAGAAGTAGAAATAGTCATAGCATTGTTTTCAAAATTGGCTCAGACTATGATACGTACTTCCTAGTTGTGGTAGTAATGGTGGTGGCGGTAGTGTTATGGTGGATTTATGGGGGTGGGGGTAGTTTAGTGTTAGTATGGGTGGCGTAGTGTTAGTGGGGGAGTGTGGTGGTGGGGGTATGTTAGTGGTGGGATGATGGTGGTGGGGGTAGTGTTTGGGGAGTAAGGTGGGGCGGGAGTGTTTGTGGTGGGGGTGAGGTGGGGGCGGGGAGTGTTGTGGTGGTAGTGATGGGGTGGCGGGGTTTATGGTGGTATGAGGGGGTGGGGGTATGTTAGTGGGGGATGTGGTGGTGGCGGTAGTGTTTTTGGTGGGGGGTGATGGTGGGGGGTAGGGTTTGTGGTGGGGTGATGGTGGTGCGGATGTTAGTGTGGGAGTGATGGGGGGTGCGATGTTAGTGGTGGTATGATGGGGGTGGCGGTAGTGTTAGTGTGGGAGTGATGGTGGTGGGGTAGTGTTAGGTGGCAGTAAAGGTGGTGGGGGGGTAGTGTTATGGTGGGGGTGATGGTGGTGGCGGGGGTTTGTGGGGGAGTGATGGTGGTGGGGGAGTGTTAGTGGTGGGGAGTGTGGGGGGGGTGTGTTGTGTGGGAGTGATGGGGGTGGGTATGTTAGTGGTGGTAGTTGGTGTGGCGGAGTGTTAGTGGTGGGGTGATGGTGGTGGGGGTAGTGTTTGGTGGTAGTGATGGTGTGCGGGAGTGTTAGTGGTGGGGGAGTGGGGCGGGAGTGTTAGTGGTGATAGGGTGGGGGCGGTAGTGTTTGGGTGGGAGTGATGGGGTGGGGTAGTGTTGTGGTTTAGTATGGGGGTGGCGGGAGGTTTGTGGTGGGGTATGGTGGGGCGGGAGGTTAGTGGTGGGTATGGGGTGGCGTAGTGTTATGGGGGGGTGATGGTGGGGGCGGAGTGTTAGTGGGGGATGGTGGTGGTGGCGGGAGTGTTAGTGGTGGAGTATGGGGGTGGCGGTATGGGTTTGTGGTGGATGAGGTGGTGGCGGTATGTTAGTGGTGGAGTGATGGTGGTGGCGGTAGTTTAGTGGGGGGAAATGTGGTGGTGGCGGTAAGGGTTAGTGGGGTAGTGATGGTGGGGCGGTATTTTTAGGGGGGGTATGATGGTGGTGGCGGGTAGTGTTAGTGGGGAGTAATGTGGTGGGTATGTTAGTGGTGGGATGTGGGTGGCGGGAGGTTAGTGGTGGAGTATGGTGGTGGCGGTATGTTAGTGGGGGGGAGTGAGGTGTGGCGGGATGGGGTTTTGGGGGAGTGATGGTGGTGGCGGGAGTGTTGTGTGGTAGGGGGGTGGGGGGTAGTGTTATGGTGGGAGTGTGGTGGGGGCGGGGGGGGTTTGGGGGGATAATTGGGTGGGGGTAGTTTAGTGGTGGATGATGGTGGGGCGGTAGTGTTAGTGGGGTGGGTGGCGGTAGGAGGGGGATGAGTGGGGCGGTTTTGTTGTGGTGGTGGGGTGGGGCGGGGTTTGGGTGTAGTGGTGGGGGGTGGGGTAGTGTTAGTGGTGGATTTGGTGGGGGGTAGTGTTATTGGGGGCGTGATGTGGGGCGGGAGGTTAGTGGGGGAGTGTGTGGTGGGGTAGTGTTGTGGTTAATTGATTGGGGCGGATTTAGTGGTGGAGTGGGTGGTGGCGTAGTGTTTGGGGGAGTGTGGGGTGGCGGTAGTGTTAGTGGTGGCAGTGATGGTGGTGGCGGTAGTGTTAGTGGTGGTAGTGATGGTGGTGGCGGTAGTGTTAGTGGTGGTAGTGATGGTGGTGGCGGTAGTGTTAGTGGTGGTAGTGATGGTGGTGGCGGTAGTGTCAGTGGTGGTAGTAGTAGTGGTGGTAGTAGTAGTGGCGGTAGTGTTAGTGGTGGTAGTAGTAGTGGTGGTAGTAGTAGTGGCGGTAGTGTTAGTGGTGGTAGTAGTAGTGGTGGTAGTAGTAGTAGTGGTGGTAGTGTTAGTGGTGGTGGTAGTAGTAGTGGTGGTAGTAGTAATGGTGGTAGTAGTAGTGGCGGTAGTGTTAGTGGTGGTAGTAGTAGTGGCGGTAGTAGTAGTAGTGGTGGTAGTGTTAGTGGTGGTAGTAGTAGTGGGGTTGTGGTGGTTAGTTTCGTTAGAAAGCCACAGTACGGAATAGCCATGCTCGTTTTGTGAGATTGCATCGAGAGTTGTTACCTGCATGGCGCAATTTGGCGCATGGACGGCAACTCGAGCTTTAAAGGTTCGTGGCACATTTGCGAAGGGGCGATCCCAAACAGTAGGGGGAAAGGTAGCATGAACGGATATCACAGAGAATTTTCGCTGGAGTGAGTTGAGTGATGTTGAGAATGGAAAGAGTGCTGCGTGGAGCGTGGTGCGTCCGATCACAGAAGGAACTAGGGGGGGGGGGGGGTGGGGGCACTCAGTAGAGCGCATACCTCCGCCCTAATATAAAAAAGGAAAAAAAAAAATAGAAAAAAAAATACATATAATATATATATAATATCTATAATAATATAAGCGAAGTGTGTGTGTTGTGTGTGTGGGGTGTGTGTGTGTGGTGTGTGTGTGTGTGTGTGTGTGTGTGTGTGTTTTGTGTGTGTGTGTGTGTGTGTCTGTCTGTCCGCTCTGGTGCCGCCCCCTGTGGCGGAATCCCCTCATATGGCACAGTTTTGGAATCGGGTCGACCAGGGGAAGGTTTTAAGCCCATTTATGAGATGATCCGATCACTTTTTTTTTAATATTTTTTTTAGCAGCCTATTAGCGAGAATTGTGGAAAAAAAGTGGCTTGCGAGAATTGAGGAAACCTTGATGTAGGGTGATGGGTAATGGGTGAGTGAATGGGTGGGGTGATGGTAATGGGTGGGGGGGGTGATGGGTGAGTGAATGGTGGGGGTGATGGGTTTGGGGTGATGGGTGATGGGTGAGGAATAGGTTGGGGGTGATGGTTAATGGGTGAGTGAATGGGTGCGTGGTGATGGTTAATGGGTGAGTGAATGGGTGGGGGGTGATGGGTAATGGGTGAGTGAATGGGTGGGGGGTGATGGGTAATGGGTGAGTGAATGGGTGGGGGGTGATGAGTAATGGGTGAGTGAATGGTTGGGGGGTGATGGGTAATGGGTGAGTGGATTGGATTGGGGGCGATGTGAATGGGTTGGCGTTAATATACATTTCTACATCCATGATTTCATAAAAGTTAGAAGGGGCTATCTGGAGAGTCTGTGTTTGGTGGGCCGAAGGCCCACCAAACGCAGGTGTTGGGCCGAAGGCCCACCAATAGCCCTCCGCAGGAGCTAGCCAAAAAGTCCGCCCGGAGGGCGGCTTTGCGGCTAGTATATATATATATATATATGCATTCAGTATGAGCGCATACCTCCGGCCGAATATTTCATCAATTGGTTGCCATGACAATACTTGTCAATAGATTTCATCCAAAATTAAATCAGTCCTTCCTTATACCAAATAGACTTGGTATACCGAGTTTGGCCCAAATCTACTTGTAACTTTTCGAGAAATCCTGTACACTAACAGACAGACAGACAGACAGACAGACAGATAGATCGGGGTGAAAACACAGCCCCCCCAACTTCGTTGGCGGAGGTAATGAGTAAATAGACCCACTGATGACTCTACCTAGCACTTTTACACGTCATTCATTAGACGTCCAACTCAACAGGATTAAGTGATTCACGGAGGGAAGCCACAGAGCGCCTAACTTCTGATCTTTCTGTAATTTCTGAATGGGGCAAAGCAAACCTTATTTTGTTCAATGCCTCAAAAATCCCTTTTCTATCCAATTCACCTATCTACTCGAAATAACCTTCCAAACAGCTATCCTCTATTCTTCAATGACACTCAACTGTCTCCCTATTCTACAATGAACATTCTTGGACTATTCTTTACTAAAAATGCAAACTGGAAATTTCACATCTCATCTCTTGCTAAATTATCTTCTAATAAGTTATGTGTCCTGTGGCGTCTGCATCCATTTCTTTTCCCTCCCAGTTGCTTGCTCTGTACAGGGGCCTTATCCGCCCATGTATGGAGTATGTCTCTCACGTTTTGGTTGGATCCACTCATACAGCTCTCCTAAACAGGGTAGAGTCAAAAGCATTTCATCTCGTCAACTCCCCTCCTCTGACAGACTGTCTTCAATCTTTAAATCACCGCCGCAATGTTGCATCTCTTGGTATCTTCTACCGTTATTTTCATGTTCTGCTCTTCTGAAGGTAATAACTACATGCCTTCCCCCCCTCCCTCCCGCAGCCTCGCTGCACAAGACTTCTACTCATTCTCATCCCTAATCTGTTCATCTTCCTAATGCAAGAGTTAACCAGTATCTTCACCCTCTCACGTTTGTCTCTGGTAAATTCTGGAGCTCTCTGTTTCTATTTTTCCACCTTCCTTCGACTTGATTTTTTTTCAAGAGAAGTATATAGACAACTCCCGAACTAAATAAATTCACCTACTTTTCTGTATTTTATTACTGTCTTCTTTGTGGGGACTGGTAGCTACTTTTTTTTTGCCCTTGGCCAGTCCTTTTTTGATGTAAAAAAAACCTGTAACAACGCCTGGATACAGGGCCGGATTATGACCTCTTGGGGCCCCTAGGCTAATTAAATTGTGGGCCCCCTGAGACGGAGCCACCCTCTAACTCGCCCGCACCCGAATTTTGTTTACATTGTATAGCAAAATAAGTGAGCTGAAAAACAATATATACGCTACATTCACAAATAAGTGTTTTACCGAGACCACCGAGAGACAAGGCCTGGTGGATCACCCGTGACGTCACACCATAAGGATACCACCCGCTCCGCTCCCCGTACAAGTTTACCTACCTAATATAATGTTTATCAGTATAAAAGATATACTGTTATCTTCGGAAATGTTTGTTCTATAATATTATCAAATAAAAAACCGTAAAACACACAAAGAAAATGCCATTATGAGACTTTCAAGAAATATGCATTACAGTGGCCGCCAAATGTTGTGGCGGTGTGCGCGGGTCGGCATGATGCACCGGCCGCCAAATTAATAACTTTTCAAATGTTTTTTCACGCAACTCGAGCAAGTGGGATTTAAAAATTGATGAGATGGCAACAAGATACTGACACTTAGCAACACCGCAGGGGTATCACCGTTAAATTTAAGCAAGTCAGTGCAGTCTAGGAGGACAGTGAGAGAGCACGCACTGTTTCATTTCTTTCGTCATTAGTTACGAGGATATTTTCAAATCGTTTATTGCGTTATGGCTCCTCGGCGCATTATATCCCAGGATACTATAAGCTCCATATGTGCCTCGCATAGGGCTGGGTTTGGTGCAAAAGCTATCGTAGAACAGACAGAAATTGCAGAAAGGACAGTTGAGCGGTGGTTAAAACGTTGTCGTGATGCCTTGGACGGAGAGTCGCCCACACACTTAGAGAAGACTGGACGGCCAAGGAAATGCGACTCAAACACTTTACACATTATAAAAAGGCAGCTGAATGTCAAACCAACAAGCACAGCACGTGAAGTGAAGGAAAACAATCCAGCCTTAGTGGGTAATGTGTCAGTGAGAAGTGTGCAGCGTTATGTATTACGTGATCTCGGACTATTTTCAAGATCTGCCGCTGTAAAGCCACTCCTGACTCCTCGTCACAAGATAAAACGACTCACTTATGCTAAAGAACACAAAGACTGGCCACTAGAGAAAGTTCGACGCATATTATGGTGGGATGAAAGTGTCTTTACAGTGACAGGAACTAACTTTGCAAAAGTGAGGCGGCCCAAGAACTCAGACCGACACGACCCTCGGTACACCGTGGAGAGAGTAAGACACCCAGATTATCTCATGGTGTGGGCTTGCTTTTCATATTATGGAGTGGGTAACCTCGTATTTCTTGAAAAAGGTGTTACTGTGAACAGTGAGCGATATTTAGACATCCTGCATGACAATCTTGAATCCTGCTACGACAAGTGTAGAGCAGAAACTTTTATGCAGGACGGTGCCCCTTGTCACAGGGCAAGCGTTGTTAAGGAATAGTTGGCTATGTGTGCTATCGATTGCTTTGACTGGCCTCCTAATAGTCCTGACTTGGACCCAATAAAAAATCTTTGGTCCATAATGAAAAGGAAGCTTCAAGAAGTGGACACTTAGTTCAGTGGCGAAGTTAAAAGCTGCACTGTTAAAATTGTGGGAGAAACTACCAAAGGAGCTTCTTCAAAAACTTGCAGACTCTTTACCTAACAGACTGCAGGATGTTATAAAGAGGAAAGGGAATGCAATCAAGTACTAGGATACCGGTAAGTTACACAGTTTCTTGATTTTTAATGTTTTACGAATATTTTGTGGGATTTTGAGTGAGCGTGTCACTGACGGCATCAGGAAGTCCGACCGCCACAACATTTGGCGGCCACTGTAACTTAAACTCTTCGCCATTTAATATTTTGCTCGCAAACATTTTACATGGAGAATATCAATAGAAGCGGAGTTTAATTAGCTTTCCATTGATATATTTCTTTTAGTGATAAATGAATTAGCGGCATGCATAAATTAGCGTTAACTATATATAAAAAATCATGAAATCGGGTAATTTCCTACCTAATATATGTTTATCAGTATAAAATATATACTGTTATCTTCGGAAATGTTTGTTCTATAATATTATCAAATAAAAAACTGTAAAACACTAAAAAAATGCCATTACGAGACTTTCAAGAAATATGCATGAACTTAATCTTTTCGCCATTTAATATTTTGTGAAAAAACTTCTTATATGGAGAATATCAATAGAAGCGGAATTTAATTAGCTTTCCATTGATATATTTCCTTTTCTGATAAATGAATTAGAACTATGCATAAATTAGTGTTAACTAAATAAATAACATCATGAAATCGGGTAATTTACCCGATTTCATGATGTTATTTATTTAGTTAACACTAATTTATGCATAGTTCTAATTCATTTATCAGAAAAGGAAATATATCAATGGAAAGCTAATTAAATTCCGCTTCTATTGATATTCTCCATGTAAGAAGTTTTTTCACAAAATATTAAATGGCGAAAAGTTTAAGTTCATGCATATTTCTTGAAAGTCTCATAATGGCATTTTTTTTGTGTGTTTTACGGTTTTTTATTTGATAATATTATAGAACAAACATTTCCAAAGATAACAGTATATATTTTATACTGATAAACATATATTAGGTAGGAAATTACCCGATTTCATGATTTTTTATATATAGTTAACGCTAATTTATGCATGCCGCTAATTCATTTATCACTAAACGAAATATATCAATGGAAAGGAAATTAAACTCCGCTTCTATTGACATTCTCCATGTAAAATGTTTGCGAGCAAAATATTAAATGGCGAAGAGTTTAAGTTAATGCATATTTCTTAAAAGTCTCATAATGGCATTTTCTTTGTGTATTTTACGGTTTTTTATTTGATAATATTATAGATCAAACATTTCCGAAGATAACAGTATATCTTTTATACTGATAAATATTATATTAGGTAGGTAAACTTGTACGGGGAGCGGAGCGGGTGGTATCCTTATGGTGTGACGTCACGGGCGATCCACCAGGCCTTATCATCTCGGTGGCCACGGTTTTACTGTGTTTAGCACGATGATAAACAAACATGGACTGGGGCCCCATGATTTACAGCTAGGGTCCCAAACAGGGGCCCTTTATCTCAAATAAAGGGCCTCAAACAGGGGCCCTTTATCTCAAATTATTTGTAATTTTATTTTAAGTTAAATGAATTATATATAATTATAATTATTCAGCCATGCAAAATATAATTTTTCAAAAAAAATTATATATAGAAATCTTTTAGCAGGGACCCCAGGTTTGGGGCCCCCAAGCTTGAGGGGCCCTAGGCTGCAGCCTATACTAGCCTATAGGATAATCCGGCCCTGCCTGGATACCTTATCGGTGTTAGTTTAGTTATTGTTGTTATATTTACTATTATCTATAGTTGTAGTAATGATGGTAACAATATTTCATCCTCCTGCTTCAAAGCAAGGAAAATCGAAAGAAAACTATTTTTTTAAATATTCCTATGTAATAAACGTGATTAAGGCGTCGTGATTAAGGATATCACACACACACACACACACACACACACACACACACACACACACACACACACACACACACACACACACACACACACACACACACACACACACACACACACACACACACACACACACACACACACACACACACACACATATATGTACGTTAACATCCGTACATAACGTACGTCTCCTTACGTAAAGAAATGTAGATTATGTCAATATTTACGACCTACGGTTTACTGCATCACGATCACAAAAGTAAAAGAAGCAGGTTTATTGCTATTGTCTGTGTTAGTATTTCTTATGACTATTATTTTTATCATTATCATTATCATTATTGTCATGAATACTATTATTATTGAGTTGTAATTATCATATATATGTTGTAAAGTATTGCTGTAGATTTAATAGCAGTAGTAGTAGCAGTAGTAGAAGTTGTAATAAGAATAGTGTAAGTAACAATAAAAGCATCAGTAAACAATAATACTCATTGCAACACTGATTTCTAAGTGATATATGACACCTCCGCGTAACGAAATACTTCCCTTAGAAATGTCATTGTAAAAAAATATGTTCTCTCCATGATTTTGATGGAAATATCAAAACAGTGGCTGGAGTACAGATAGCGGAGGAATATTTACACAGATTTTGCCTCATCACTAAGTTTATTGCTCAATTTGGTTTCTCTAGATCAGGGGTTCCCAAACTCTTCAGTTCATCGATTCCTTTAAGGAATCTCTGCTCTGTTTTCGACCCTCTAAGCATTCATTATATTTACTTTAACAAATAAACAAATAGATAAATACAGTACTACTACTTTTCTAAGACTTTCATCATTGGGGAGTTATGTGGTTTGTGGTGATAAAGGCAAGTTTTGCTTTCACATACACAGTCCATTGGCCCCACCCCACCAATGGCTATGGTTAAGAACCATACGACTACTACCAATACTACTCCGGTACTATTACTAAGAAAAATCAAAAGAAAAACATAGCTACCTACATAATTATTAGATTACATAAATATTGGAAGGGTGTTAGCTCAGGCCACTCTGAATTTTTTATTTATTTACATTTTTTTATTGGAGCCAATAACGCCTGTAGGCTTATGGAGAGTCTTGATGTTGGTCGGTCTCGCCCGTTAGTGGCGCAGGCTGGATTTTTGTAGTGACACCTGTAATCTTAGGTGAATATCTCGTTTTCTATGATGTTCGGATCTTCAGTCAGGATCATGCAGCCCATAGAGTTTCTTCGTCACACTCGCAATCGAAGACCAGGTAATTGCTGCATGCGGGTTTCTTTCAGCCACTCGACGATGGATTTTGACAGTTGCTCCTTGGTGAGACTTGAACTCGGGACCTTCTTCTCCCCTACCAGGCTCTTGAAAGAGTTGCCCCCAACAGGATTCGAACTCAGAACATTGAGTTCACCACTCCAAGACGCTAACCACTCGGCCATCGCCTCCCCCGAAGGGGTGTTGGCTCATGCCACTGAAGTTTGGGAGGGTGTTGGCTCAAGCCACTCAAATGATTGGAAGGGTGTTGGCTCATGCCACTGAAGATTGGGAGGGTGTTGGCTCAGGCCACTTAAATGATTGGAAGGGAGTTGGCTCATGCCACTGAAGATTGGGAGGGTGTTGGCTTATACCACTGAAGATTGGGAGGGTGTTGGCTCAGGCCACTCTAATGATTGGAAGGGTGTTGGCTCATGCCACTGAAGATTGGAAGGGTATTGGCTCATGCCACTGATGATTGGAAGGGTATTGGCTCATGCCACTGATGATTAGAAAGGTATTGGCTCATGCCACTGATGATTAGAAGGGTATTGGCTCATGCCACTGATGATTAGAAGGGTATTGGCTCATGCCACTGATGATTAGAAGGGTATTGGCTCATGCCACTGATGATTAGAAGGGTATTGGCTCATGCCACTGATGATTAGAAGGGTATTGGCTCATGCCACTGATGATTAGAAGGGTATTGGCTCATGCCACTGATGATTAGAAGGGTATTGGCTCATGCCACTGATGATTAGAAGGGTATTGGCTCATGCCACTGATGATTAGAAGGGTATTGGCTCATGCCACTGATGATTAGAAGGGTGTTGTCTTAGGCCACTTTCATGGCGGGACGAGTGTATACTCAGGCCACTCAAATTATTGGAAGGGTGTTGACTCAGGCCACTCTGATGATTGGAAAGGTGTTAACTGATGCCACTCTGATGATTGGAAGGGTGTTGACTCAGGCCACTCTGATGATTGGAAGGGTGTTGACTCAGGCCACTCTGATGATTGGAAGGGTGTTGACTCAGGCCACTGATGATTGGAAGGGTGTTGACTTCAGGCCACTGATGATTGGAAAGGTGTTGACTGATGCCACTCTGATGATTGGAAGGGTGTTGACTCAGGTCATTCTGATGATTGGAAGGGTGTTGACTCAGGCCACTGATGATTGGAAAGGTGTTGACTGATGCCACTCTGATGATTGGAAGGGTGTTGACTCAGGTCACTCTGATGATTGGAAGGGTGTTGACTCAGGCCACTGATGATTGGAAGGGTGTTGACTCAGGCCACTGATGATTAAAAGGGTGTTGACTGATGCCACTCTGATGATTGGAAGGGTGTTGACTCAGGCCACACTGATGATTGGAAGGGTGTTGACTCAGGCCACTGATGATTGGAAGGGTGTTGACTCAGGCCACTGATGATTAGAAGGGTGTTGACTGATGCCACTCTGATGATTGGAAGGGTGTTGACTCAGGCCACTCTGATGATTGGAAGGGTGTTGACTCAGGCCACTGATGATTGGAAGGGTGTTGACTCAGGCCACTCTGATGATTGGAAGGGTGTTGACTCAGGCCACTCTGATGATTGGAAAGGTGTTGACTGATGCCACTCTGATGATTGGAAGGGTGTTGACTCAGGCCACTGATGATTGGAAGGGTATTGACTCAGGCCACTCTGATGATTGGAAGGGTGTTGACTCAGGCCACTGATGATTGGAAGGGTGTTGACTCAGGTCACTGATGATTGGAAGGGTGTTGGCTCAGACCACTGATGATTGGAAGGGTGTTGACTCAGGCCACTGATGATTGGAAGGGTGTTGGCTCAGGCCACTGATGATTGGAAGGGTGTTGACTCAGGCCACTCTGATGATTGGAAGGGTGTTGAGTTAGGCCACTCTGATGATTGGAAGGGTGTTGACTCAGGCCTAGTCTGATGATTGGAAGGGTGTTGGCTCAGACCACTCTGATGATTGGTAAAGTGTTGGCTCAGACCACTCTGATGATTGGTAGGGTGTTGGCTCAGGCCACTCTGATGATTGGAAGGGAACCAGCTCAAGCCACTTTGATGACGAGAAGAGTGTACGTATACTCAGGCCACTCTAATGATTGGATTGGGGGTGGCTTAGGCCACTTTGGTGGGTGGAAGGTGGATGGCTCAGGCCACTTTGATCGGTGGAAGGGTATTGTTCTAGCCACTTTGATAGCGGGAAGGGATATGGAGCAGGCAAATTTTGATGAGTGGTGGCGGTCAACTTCTTCCGTATATGGAGGCACGTTTAACGCCACTTGTTTATGAAATACGAGTAACAAATATTTAAAAAACTACTCAAAATCACAGCCCATTTGCCCCAATGGTTATAGTTGACAACCATACTACTATTACTACTACCACCACTAATACTACTGGTACAAATAGTAAAGAAAATAATAAAACAAATATAGGTACCTATACAAATATTAGGTACAGTCAAAGACTACTGTATACTGGACTTGCTACTCATTTTGGGCTATTTCCAGTGGAGGCCAGTTTTGCGATTCCTGTCATTTTCGAACATCACCCCTAAATAGGGGTGATGTTCGAAAATGACAGGTTTGATGACAGGTTTGATTTGCAAATGACCACAGGTCCCTTCCTGTGGTTTATCAGTATAAATGATATACCGTTATCTCCGTAAATGTTTGTTCTATAATATTATCAAATAAAAAACTGTAAAATACCAAAAAGAAATGCCATTATGAGACTCTGAAGAAATATGCATGAACTTATATTCACTTAAACTCTTTGCCATTTAATATTTTGCGAGTAAACATTTTACATGAACATATCAATAGAAGCGGAATTGTATTAGCTTTCCATTGATATATTTCGTTTTCTGATAAATGAATTAGAACGATACATAAATTAGCGTTAACTAAATAAATAACCTCATCAATTGGGAAAAGTACCCGATTGATGATGTTATTTATTTAGTTAACGCTAATTTATGCATGGTTTTAATTCATTTATCAGAAAACGAAATATATCAATGGAAAGCTAATAAAATTCCGCTTCTATTGATATGTTGCATATAAAACGTCTTAACGCAAAATATTAAATGGCGATGAATTTAAGTGAATATAAGTTCATGCATATTTCTTCACAGTCTCATAATAGAATTTCTTTAGTGTATTGTACAGTTTTGTATTTGATAATATTATAGAACAATCATTTACGAAGATAACAGTGTATCTTTTATACTGATAAGCCATAGTCTACTGTATTCTGGAACACTTTTTTACTTGCCGACCCGATTGATGATGCTAATTTTTATTAGTTAACGCTAATTTATGCATGGTGGTAATTCATTTATCAGAAAACGAAATATATCAATGGAAAGCTTATGAAAATCCGCTTCTATTGATATGTTTCATCTAAAATGTTTTCTCGCAAAATATTAAATGGCGAAGAGTTTAAGTGAATATTATGTTCATGCATATTTCTTCACTCTCTCATAATGGCCTTTCTTTAGTGTATTTTACTGTTTTTTATTTGATAATATTATAGAACAAACATTTACGAAGATAACAGTATATCTTTTATACTGATAAAACCACATGAAGGGAAATGGGGGTGATGTTCGCAAATGGCAGGAATCGCAAAACTGGCCTCCACTGGTCATGGGCGGGTTGGCGCGGGGCAGGACTAGCAAGTCCAGTATAGAGTAGTCTTTGGTACAGTATTGTAAGTCACTAACGCCAAATGTTTAATCGACCTCCAGTCACCTTTCCGGTATTTAAGGACTCCTTTTGACCATCAATGCATTCATCGACCCCTTTTTTGACCCCCAAGGCATTTATCGACCTCGTGGAATATTCATCAACACCTCGGAGTTTATATTGACCTCTTTGGTAACCCCTGCTTTAGACTTGAGATTTTTTCCTCCTCAAGATTTATCGCCGTCTGCTGTCACACAGGCATTCCCTCGACCAAGTTGTGGAGACTCAATTATTTGCTCTGGAAGACAGTTTAGAGTCAAGAAACATCAGTGTCACCAAGGTCCAAGATTGCCTCGTTTTTGTCATCGACTGCCGCAGAATATTTTTTTTATAATTTACCGCCAGCCTCGTTAATCAGAACTGTTCTGTATATCATTTGCTTCCTCACCAAGACCGTATTTATGTTCAAGTCATGTATAAAGAAGGTAGAGCAGGTGGATGATTATTTGCACCGTCGCAGGAGTATGTTTACCTAATTCAAGGGGCAGTGGAAGCATGAGAATTACCAAGGACAACCTCGCCCTCGGTGTGTCTGGGTATGACTGTCGTTGTCGTTGATGCATTGTAGTGATTTCCTAAGGTTCTAGAGAGGAAATGCAAAGGTCCAGAAGCTTTGGTCGTGGTGGTGCAAGTTGTTGTGGAAGTCCTTAGGGTGTGATTACACTTATTGTACGGGGAGGTGGGAAGACAAGGAGCAAAGATGTAAGTTATATTTTTCTCTCTCTCTTCTCTCTCTCTCTCTCTCTCTCTCTCTCTCTCTCTCTCTCTCTCTCTCTCTCTCTCTCTCTCTCTCTCTCTCTCTCTCTCTCTCTCTCCTTCCTCCCTTTCTTATTTCTTTTCTTCCTTGGACGACAGAGAAAGGGCAAATGTGATCGGCGCGTACAGAAAACTAACCTAAATATCACCTCTCATAAGGAAGAATATTCTATAAACCGCCTTGGCCAGCAGCTGACATGACTCACACGAACACACGCCACTTTTGCCCCTCGGTCAGGTGGTAGAGAAGCAATTATACACCTGTGAGCAAGTAGAGTTTCCTTGTAATCGTGTGTCATGCCTCATTCCATGGTGCCTACACACAGAGGGTCAGTAATAAAGAGCTATGTGTATGAATATGTTATCTGGAGTGTGTGTGTGTGTGTGTGTGTGTGTGTGTGTGTGTGTGTGTGTGTGTGTGTGTGTGTGTGTGTGTGTGTGTGTGTGTGTGTGCGTGCGTGCGTGCGTGTGCGTGTGCGTGTGTGTGTGTGTGTTTTTATTTGATTATTCTTGTGATTATTACTATCTTTATTATTTTTGCTATTGTTATTCTATATCTTTTGCCTGTTGCCACCTTTCATGGCGCGGCGTAGACTATTTCTAGCTTTATTTGTGGAATAGGTCGTAACACACACACACACACACACACACACACACACACACACACACACACACACACACACACACACACACACACACACACACACACACACACACACACACACACATACACCGCCTGAACGGCTCAGTGGGTTAGGGTGTCCGGCATCATTCTGTGGTCCGGCGTTCGATCCCCGGCCCCGCTCATTCCCGGTGATTTTTCCACTGAGAAATTCGAACTGTTACTGCCCCCCTTGAGCAAGGGGATGGGGATGTGTGGTGTGTGAAGTCCTAGCATTACCGAAAGATCGGTAATAATGAGCTCCAAGCTCGCAACGGGAGGGTGAAACTGGCGATCGCGAGTCTGACTCGCGTGGACAAGATCATGGGTGAATGACACACGTACACACACACACACACACGTGCGATCACACACACACACACACACACACACACACACTGCCACACACACACGTGCACACACACAGACGCTACTACTTTTACTACTACTACGTACTGCTACTACCACCACTTCTACTACTACTACTACTTCTACTATTGCTACTACTACCACTACAACTACTATTATAATTAGTATCATGATTGGGAAGCGTGTTGTTCCATTCACTGGTAATACAAATCATCTCTTCCTCATAACCATTTCCATCCATTGTCACGCCCTTGGGAGTGTTAATGTGACGGAACATAATGCTCACTCATATCACCATGTTTCTTATGCACATGTTTTAAGATGAAGACAGTGGCAATGTGGTAGTAATATGTATGCAATGTGAAATACTAGTGATAATAATTATAATAATTATATTAATAATAATAGTAATCTAACACCACTAACAACAACAACAAACTTTTTCTTTAAGAGTTGGAACGACCAATTTTCTCACACACCCACCCATCTACCCACCCATCTACCCACCCACATCCACACACCCACCCACCATCCCACACACCTACCCAGCCACCACCTACCCACCCACACACACACACACACACACACACACACACACACACACGCGCACACACACACACACACACACAGAATACGTACATAGCATGTCCGCTACATTATTCCTTTCTTTCTTCCTTTTGTACTTTTTTGTTTACATGTCTTAATCGCTTCTTTTATTAAATTGTCTTCTATTTGCATTCCATTTATTCAATTTGCATGACTTTCCTCCCCCTCGCCCTCTTTTTCTCTGTCTTATACCTCATACATTTAATTTTCTTCAATTCTATTTCTAAACTCCTTTCTTTTTCTCTTACTTTCTTCCATCTTTTATCATTTATGTTTCTCTCCTTCCGCTACCTTCATTCTCTCTCTCCCCCCCCTCTCTCTCTCTCTCTCTCTCTCTCTCTCTCTCTCTCTCCTCTCTCTCTCTCTCTCTCTCTCTCTCTCTCTCTCTCATCCCTGCGCATTCGGTCAGCGGTTCGAGCCCACCAAGTTCGTCCTGGCGTCGTGGCGCTTTGTATAGTCAATAACCTTGTAGTTGGTACTTGCAAAGTGTCTAGATAGGATCAAAGTATCTTTTTCCTCTCTCTCTCTCTCCTCCTTCTCTTCTCTCTCCTCTCTCTCTTCCTCTTTTCTCTTCTCTCTCTCCTCTCTCTCTCTCCTCTCCTTTCAGTGTTGGTTGATTTCTAACATTCCTTTTTCTTTCCATTTTTCCTCTCCATTTCTTGATCTCCCTCCCTCTTTCTTCCTCTTTTCTTATTCTCCTCTGCTTTCTCGTAACTTGTTGAGCTATTCACTTCCTTTCTTCTTGCCTTCATTCCTTCCTTCCTTACATTTTTTCCACCATAATTCCTTTATTTTTCCTTTTTCGTATCTTATTTTCAATTAATTGTGGCTCGTTAATGTGGCTCACTCATGCAAGGAAATGTTCATATTTTTTTATGCTCTCGACTCTCTCTCTCTCTCTCTCTCTCTCTCTCTCTCTCTCTCTCTCTCTCTCTCTCTCTCTCTCTCTCTCTCTCTCTCTCTCTCTCTCTCTTTATCTCTCTCTATTTAAATGACATTTCTAGTTTTTCTAGATCCCTATAAAAGCTTCTGCTCAAGGGATCTGGGCTTATATTACAATTTGATGGAAAAATCTCAGTATTGTAATATGCATACTAAGAGGCTAATTAAAATATCAGTATCAATATCAATCAATATCTCTCTCTCTCTCTCTCTCTCTCTCTCTCTCCTCTCTCTCTCTCTCTTTTCTCTCTCTCTCCTCTCTCTCTCTCTCTCTCTCTCTCTCTCTCTTCTCTCTCTTTCTCTCTCTCTCTCTCTCTCCTCTCTTCTCTCTCTCTACACACACACAAACACACACACAACACACACACAACACACACACATATATATCAAACACACCACCACACCACCAACACACACACACACACATCACCCTCCCATCTTCATCTTACTTTTCTTCCTCCTATCCACCTTACTTTCCTTCCATCTTCATTAAAAACAACCACAAAAACCAAGTATTACCGACATAAACAGTTAACATCTTGTACATTAAATTCTTCCTCCCTAAAAAATCCAACCAATTACCGTGTTGCCTCGTTGGCCCAAGAGATCCTTGCTATTAAAAAACAAAGCCAGGCGTGAAGGGAAAGGCAACCAAGCTATTTACGTTCGACAAAATAAAATTAAAAAAATAGATAGTAAAAGGAAGGCCGAGGCGTCACAGGAAGAGGATCGGACCCGCGAAGGAAAATAAAAATAAGGGAATGTAAACACTTTATTATGGCATACGATTTTAAGATTGGGGGTATCAGGCACCACTGTGAAGTTTCGGACGCACACACACATACACACACACACACACGCACACGCACACGCACACACACGAACACACACACACACACGCACACACACACGACACACACACACACACACACATACACACACACAAGAACACGCACACACATACACATACACACACACACACATACACACACACACACACACACACACACACACACACACACACACAACACATACACATACACATACACACACACCACACACGCACACACACACACACACACACACACACACACACACACACACACACACATACACACACACACACACACTCTCTCTCTCACACACACACACACACACACACACACACACCACTTTTATCTTTATTTTTGGTGTCAGTGGTAAGTATGTTTAGAGGAGTATTATGTAGAGTTAGTCATTAGTATTTTCCAATTATTTTTTTCTTGATACCTGTTTTTTGTTTGTTTTTTGTTTCTATTTTTTTTGCTTAGTTATGTAACATTATATTTGTATGATTTAAATTGTTCAAATCCTCTGGGAGCTGTGCTCCATACTTTTTTATAAAGTCTGAGCTTACCCAATAAATTCTATTCAATTCAATTCAATTCAATTCAATTCACACCTCAAGGAGGATCCAGATACATCACTAAAACAACAAAAGTTTAGCTCAGTTGTTATTAGTATCATTACTATTATTATTATAACTATTATGGTTATTATCATCATCATTATTATTATTATTATTAGTAGTAGTCTTAACTTACTTTCAATGTATATTTTTTCCAGACATGTAAAACCGCCTGGAATGATAATTATTTCTCAGTACCATTATTATCATTATCACAACATTATATTTCTTACTTTGTATCTCATTCACAGGTAGAGTGGTAGCTGGTTTCACTATTATATGA
>JACEEZ010012671.1:133459-148459 GCA_016584305.1 Chionoecetes opilio | reverse complement strand
TGTACACACGAGCTGCGCCACCCAGCCCTGCCCCGTCCCGCCTTACCTTGCCCTTAAGCTTCCGCTGTTTTGATGTGGATCGCAAACTTTAAACCTCCATCCGGCGTTTTGAGGTCTTACGTTTTGTTTGCACAAATGGAGACTTGCCTCCAGGCGGTGTGGCGAGAAACGGCCTGACAAAATGCTTTTTCAACAAAGGTAATACGTGTGTAAAGTGACCCAATACTGTCGTCGTGAAGGAGTTCAAGTTTAAAGGAAATAAATTTGACAAAGGAAAACATGCACTTCTTTCCCCAAACGTTGCAATAAGTAGTATTAAGTCACGCAATATTAAAAGGAGCCAAACCAAACTTCCCTGGACTATTAGGAAAGAACTAACCCAACGTTTCATAATTTCTCACAGGAAGGGAGGTCTAATAAGCAATGCGCTATATCACTTCGGATTCTCCCTTGAGCTCGCGAGAGAGAATGAAGAAAATGAGGTATTTTTTTGCCCCCCTTGACAGCCTCGCGGTAGTAAGTAAGGGGGAATAGCGAAAAACTATCTTTAAACGCACTATTATGGCCAATTGTTGGCAGGAGAAAAGTTTGGGCTGCTAGTTTTGCCTGGGAGGACTGGTGGCGGTAGTGGCGGAGGCCTGGAGCCACACGCAGGGAGTTGGGCAATATTAAATTTCTCAAAGTTTCTGCCATAAAAGAGAAAGGACACAGTCGGGCTTAAGTGCATCTCTGCAGCAGGGTTGAGGTACCAAGGATGTTCTTTCAAACCGGCTTCACTGCGTGCTGCTGTTGCTGCTACGGCTGTCATTGCTAAGTGTTGTAGTAGTAGAAGCCGTTGAAGTAATAGTATTGGTAGTGATTTTGTTTCTTATTTATATCTTCATGATCATTCACACTCAAGTTGCTGCCTACGAATGGAATGAAAATGTAACAACTCATCGATGCGTTAGAAAGTGCGTATCTGTGCCATGATGGCGGCCACGGACGTGGGCGCTGAGGTCCCCTTTAGGAGGCGGCGAGACTGATCGAGGCAGGACTTGTGCTCTCTATTGCCCACGGTCGCTGCTGTTCTTTAAATCTTCTGCTGAATGATGGTAATCTGATGAAGGTAATATCTCTAATAACTATTTCCCTCTCTCTCTCTCTCTCTCTCTCTCTCTCTCTCTCTCTCTCTCTCTCTCTCTCCTCTCTCTCTCTCTCTCTCTCTCTCTCTCTCTCTCTCTCTCTCTCTCTCTCTCTCTCTCTCTCTCTCTCTCTCTCTCTCTCTCTCTCTCTCTCTCTCTCTCTCTCTCTCTCTCTCTCTCTCTCTCTCTCTCTCTCTCTCTCTCTCTCTCTCTCTCTCTCTCTCTCTCTCTCTCTCTCTCTCAGCAGGTATTGGTTGCATGGATATGATGCCAATATTGCCTTAACGTTGATACGTTAGTAATTGTCACTGTCTGCATTAGGGCTTGTGCGTGCTATCCGGTTGATGTGATAATAGCGTTCCCCGTAGCGGCAGAGACAGGAAGTCCATAGAAGTGTCTAATGAAGATCCAAGTCACGCCAGGTGTCTTGCTCCACTTCATGAGGATACAATAAGGTTACACGTGGGTGACCACTCGATGAGGTACAAAAACTGTACAGATATTCAATCAATCAATCAATCATTGGGAGCATACGCCGGGGGGCGCGTCGCCTCGGCCCCCCTACGACGCCACTCCTGGGGGTCACCTCGCGCGAGTTCCCATGCAGGCTCCCATCCCATACGAAGCAACTCTCGACATGAAACATCAACTTGCCCCAGCCACGAGCCTTGTGGGTGCCCTCTTTGCCTCCTCCACGCCGGATTGTCTCTTGCAGATACAACCCGGTGAGAAGGATCGGTTTCAGGGTAGCGTGCCACATGCCCATATAGCCGAAGTTCGCGCTGATGGACTATGCAGGTAAAAGGCCTCGATTCAGTCTCACGGTACAATCGCTGATTTGACACGTAATCATCCCAGCGATACCCCATGATTCTACGAAGACACTTATTACCAAAAGCATCGATTCGCCACTTCAAGTCGCTATTTAGTGTCCATGTCTCACAACCATAGAGTAAGACAGGGATCACATGAGACTTGAAGATCCGGATCTTAGTCCTTCTGCACAGGTACCGACAACACCAAATACTCGTGCTGAGCGATTCCATAACACCGTAGGATATGTCAATCCGCCATAAGACTTCTTGACGCGACCCGCCGTCATTATGGACTGCGCTACCAAGGTATGTAAAACTTTGGATGTAACATTCGAGATGGAGACTTGGAATGGAGCTTATTCAGGGCTCGGTAGACGGGTCGGAGGTCATTAGCGTTCAAATGGCCCTCGACATCCTCAGCGAGACTCCTGACATACCTATCCTTGTCTCTTCCCAGGAGGGTTCTAGTCCTGTGTGACAGAACCCTGTATTGGTCCTGGTTCAGCAGCAAGCCTGGCAGCGCGACTCTCCTCGATATTCTCCAGCGTTTCCATCATCAAGACAAAACCACGCCTTGACCTAGGGTGCTCCCTAATACACTCCTTGGCAGTCTGGAGAGTTTCACCTTTGAAGGTATCCTACAATATCTAGATATTGACGTAACCCAAAACAACGGCTTCTTCAAACCATCACCTTCCAAACTACAAAAATCATGCATTACAAAAAGGATCTGTTGTAGTAACGCTTTTAGGTGCTAAAAAGATGTAGCAGTCACCCCTCGAGGCTGTTTGGGTAATGCTGGGTGTTCTCTCAATGATTTTGTCAATAACAATCTTAGATCATTTGGTGATATTTTACCGATCGCGACCTCTTTTTCAACAAGGTCACAATAATAATGTATGAAGTCAATGCTTGGCCTGAAGTGATAGCTCTTGTTGGGTTGATAAGTAAAATCAATAGATGAGCGAGAGGAACTTCGTTAAGACAGTGTCCCCAAGTCCCCCGACAGTTTTGCCACTGCGCTGCGTCAACTCGCGTCTTGCTCTTACTAATTCCCCTTGCTGGCAGCATTGTCGAGTATAGTTAATCGAAGACTGATTAAAGTAAACTTAAAACTGAAAAGGTGTTGTTGTCGATCTTGTTGTCATAATTATTACTGTTTTGTTATCTTTTACTATTGATATTTTTTTATTATAGTAGTGATGTTTCTTTGTTTCCATCTTCTCCTTCATATTATTATTATTATTATTATTATTATTATTATTATTATTATTATTATTATTATTATTATTATTAACATTATCATCACTAGCAGAATTTACCCGTAATAAGTATGATGCTTCGAAGGATGGTTTATAACACTCTCTCTCTCTCTCTCTCTCTCTCTCTCTCTCTCTCTCTCTCTCTCTCTCTCTCTCTCTCTCTCTCTCTCTCTCTCTCTCTCTCTGAGTTTGGTTGAAATTGGGACAGAAATGGCGGAGCATTAGCTGTACGGACGGACATTCGGTGAATCATAATAAGATTTAATCTATTTCCTCTGTCTTCCCTCCAACTTGCCCTCTAGTACTACTAACTCTAACCCTAAAGGTAAAAGTGGAGATTGACATCTCCACTCGTGTGGTGAGGTAAGCTCCGACGCCCTGACCAGGGGTTCGGTTCCACCCTGGTGCTGTTATATAATTTGTCTAAATTTATTAAATAGATAATTATAATAATAATAATAATAATAATAATGTAAATGATGATTACAATTAATAATCATAAATAATAATAGTAATAATAATAATAGTAAGCATAATAATAACTAGTGATAATGATAATAATAATAGTAATGACAAGTGCTTGTGGGCCCTTCGGACCCATGATTGATGTTTGTAGTAGTAGTATATTTTAAACAACAATGTGATTGCAAACTCCAATCATCTTGTTGCTGTCGTTGGTCACTGGTCAAAGTGCCTCGGGGTAGACCACCTACCACCACCGTAGCCTGCCTCACCCCAGCCCCACGCTTGTCTCACCCCAGCCCCACGCCTGCCTCACCCCAGCCCCAAGCTTGCCTCACCCCAGCCCCACGCCTGCCTCAGCCCCAGCCCAGCAGCAGCCACGCACGCAGCCCAACGCCTGCCGCACCCAGCCCCACGCCTGACTGCAAGCAGCACGCAACGCACGCACGCACGCACGCACGCACGCCACGCACGCACGCACGCACGCACGCACGCACGCACGCACGCACGCACGCACGCACGCACGCACGCACGCACGCACGCACGCACGCACCACACAGCACCACACACACACCACCAAAACACACCACACACACACACACACACACACCACACACACACACACACACACACACACACACACACACACACACACACACACCACACACACACACACACACACACACACACACACACACACACACACACACACACACACACACACACACACACACACACACACACACACACACACACACACACACACACACACACACACACACACACACACACACACACACACACACACACACACACACACACACACACACACACACAACACACACACACACACACACACACACACACACACACACACACACACACACACACACACCACACACACACACACACACACACAACACACACACACACACACACACACACACACACACACACACACACACACACACACACAACACACACCACACACACACACACAACACACACACACACACACACACACACACACACACACACACACACGGTAGGTCCATGTGTCTACGGAATTAGTGAAATGCGGCAAGACGTAACCGCAGAGTTCATTCCTGTAATCTAATCTCTGAAAAGTGTTTTTAGCCCAAAATCCCCCTTCAAAATGATTCAATCGACATAGGACCAAGCCGTTTACCACCGACGATTTATTTGCGATTTTTTGAGCCTACTCTCATCAAAATTGAATTTACAGTTTCGGCTACCCAAAACAGACAGACAGACACACATACACACATACAGACACACGGCTACTCCTATAGTATATTAGATAACGATAATAATATCACTATCACTATTCTTGCTATTCACTATTCAAAGAATCGCCTACTTCATCGCTCATCATGTACCTGTTTTTTTTTTTTTTGTTTATATCACAAAGGACTGGCCAAGGGCACAACAAAAATAGGTAACACAAAGCCCGCTTAGTTGCCAGTCCCTATAAAGAAGACAGTAAGAGAGAAAAAAAAGAGGGGTGTGCCAATTTAGTTCGGGAGGTGTCTTGTTACTCTTCTCTTGAAAAGATTTATGTCGTATGCAAGTGGAAAAATAGAAACAGGAAGAGAGTTCCAGAGTTTACCAGTGCAAGGGATGAAAGTGTAAATATACTGATTAACTCTTGCATTAGGAAGATGGACAGAATAGGGATGAGAATGAGTAGAAAGTCTTGTGCAGCGAGGCCGCAGAAGGGGGGAAGGCATGCAGTTAGCAAGTTCAGAAGAGTAGTGAGCATGAAAATAACGGTAGAAGATAGCAAGAAAAGCAACATTGTGGCGGTTATTTAAAGTCAGACTACAGACAGTCAGTCAGTGGAGGGAAGTTGATGGGACGAAAAGCTTTTGACTCAAGACTGTTTAGGAGAGCTGTATGTGTGGATCCTCCCCAAACATGTGAGACATAATCCATACATGGGAGGATAAGGCCCCTTTACAGAGCAAGTAACTGGGAGGTAGAAAAGACACAGACGGCAGACGCCACAGGACACCTAACTTCTCATAAGCTGATTTAGCAAGAGATGAGATGTGAGATTTCCAGTTCAGATTTTTAGTAAAGGACAGTCCAATAATGTTTATTGTAGAAGAGAGAGACAGTTGAGTGTCATTGAAGAACAGGGCATAGTTGTCTGGAAGGATAGGATTTGTCGAGTAGATGGGTAAAAAAAATGGTTTATGAGGCATCGAACAAAACAAGGTTTGATTTGCCCAATCAAAAATTATAGAAAGATCAGAAGTTAGGCGCTCTGTGGCATCTCTCCGTGAATCACTTTGTTCCTGTTGAGTTGGACGTCTAATGAACGACGTTGAAAAATGAAGAGTAGAATCATCAGCGTAGAAATGGATAGGGCATTAAGATAGACTTAGAAGATAATTAATGAATAATATAGCGAGAGTGGATAAAAGGACAGAACCCCGAAGAACAGCACTATTGATATACTTAGGAGAAGAACAATGACCATCTACAGTAGTGCGATAGAACGGTTTGAAAGGAAACTTAAGATGAACGTGCAGAGAGAAGGATAAAAACCGAATAAGGGTAGTTTTGTATTCAAAAATTTGTGTCAGACTCTATCAAAAGCTTTTGATATGACAAGGGCAACAGCAAAAGTTTCACCGAAACCCCTAAAGAAGGATGATCAAGATTCAGTTCGGAAAGCTAGAAGATCGCCAGTAGACCGTCCTTTACGGAAAATCGTACAGAGGATCAGATAGAAGATTGCGAGCAGATAGATGCTTAAGAATCTTCTTATTAAGTATAGATTAAAAAGCTTTAGAAAGGCAGGAAGTCAAAGTTATTGGACGGTAGTTTGAAGGATTAGAGCGGTCACCCTTCTTAGGAACAGGTTGGATGTGAGCAAGCTTCCAGCAAGAAGGAAAGGTGGAAGTAGATAGACAAAGACGGAAAAATTTGACGAGCCAGGGTGCAAGCACAAAAGCACAGTTTATAAGAACAATAGGAGAAACTCCGTCAGGATCGTAAGCCTTCCGAGGATCTAGGCCAGAAAGGGCAAAGAAAACATCATTACGAAGAATCTTAATAACAGGCATAATATAGTCAGAGGATGGAGGAGAAGGAGGAACAAGCCAGAGTGGAATGTTCAGCGAAGGTTTGAGCAAGGAGGTCAGCTTTATAAATAGATGAGACAGCTATCTGGGTGAAGCATAGGAGGGAAAGATGTAGAAGAAAAATTGTTAGAGATGTTATTTGCTAGATGCCAGAAGTCACGAAAGGAGTTTGATTCAGAAAGATTTTGACATTTTCTATGAATGGAGTTTTTGGTAAGTTCAAGAAAAGATTTGGCATGATTACGGGCAGAAATATAAAGGGCATGAGTTTCAGGATATGGATGATTACGGTACCGTCTCTGAGCCGCCTCTCTATCCTGGACATCATGATAACAAACATAGTTAAATCAAGATTGACGGGATTTACAATTAGATAAAGTGTGTTGAATGTACTGTACGCCTCCATGCCAGAGACAATGACCTCAGTTATGCGCTCTGCACAAAGAGATGGGTCTCTGACATGGAAGCAATAATAATTCCATGGAAAATCAGAGTAGTACTGCCTTAGGTCCTTCCACTAAGCTGATTTGAAATGCCAGAAGCACCTCCGCTTAGGTGGGTCCCCGGACAGCACCGGAGCGATAGGACAGGTTACAGAAATAAGATTGCGATCGGAGGAACCCAACGGAGGGAATAGTTTCACAGAGTAAGCAGAAGGGTTAGTAGTTAGGAAAAGATCAAGAATGTTGGGCGTGTCTCCAAGGTGGTCAGGAATACGGGTAGGGTGCTTCACCAGCTGCTCTAGTTCTTGGAGGATAGAAAAGTTATAGCCTTGTTCACCAGGTTGGTCAGTGAAAGTAGATGAAAGCTAAAGTTGCTGATGAACATTGAAATCGACATGAATGGAAATTTCTGCAAAAAGAAAATGAGATGAGATGTGCTCCACTTTTAATGTTAAATAGTCGAAGAATTTTACATATTCCGAGCATAGTTATATAGCAATGAGCCTCGAATACTTGGACGAACTGTAAATGTATTCCTTTTTAAGTGTATTTAGTTCTAATCTATTAATTTCGTAACTTTTTCACATCATGTCTAGGTAAACTGACCATTGCTAGGAGTCTGTCATTTCAGACAGCCGGAATGATCCGCGTGCCTGGCTGGAAGGGAAGATAAAGGTAATGGGAAGCGAAAGCCAGTTCCAAGATGCTATCTATTAATTCCTAAGAAATATTTCCTTTTAATCTGGATATATATATATTATATATAAGATAAGATACTTTGATCCTATCTAGACACTTTGCAAGTACCAACTACAAGGTTATGGACTATACAAAGCGCCACCACGCCAGGACGAACTTGGTGGACTCGAACCGCTGACCGAATGCAGGGACTCTGCACACGAGTTCACGGCTCTACCAACCATGCCACCCTGATGGGTATCTGGATATATCCTGTTGTGCATAGTGTAGGGCATGATAATGATGATGATGATGATGATGATAATAATGATAAGGAGGAGGAGGATGACGACAATAACAGAATGGAAAGGATGGAGTTTATGATTACTTTTTTTTCTACTTACGAGGAAACAAACACTGAGAAGGAAAATATTGTTGAGCTCCTCGTGCCTCGAGCGGCCTCCAGTGTCTTCCTGAATCCAGCGACTCGACACACACTTGTCGCCTTATGGGAAATTATCAAACGTCTCGGACACAAGCATCAATTTACGTGGTTTAATACGCCTTTCTTCCGGACCCGAATTAGCTGATGACGTAGGATTTTTTTTTCTCCACTCCTCCTCCTCCTCCTCCTCCTCCTCCTGCTCCTCCTCCTCCTCCTCCTCCTCCTCCTCCTCCTCCTCCTAACACACACAGATAGCCCCGAGTTAACGGTTACCACTACTACTCTCGACCTGTGACGGGCTGTGGGTCAGTAAGGGTTCTGACAGTTAGTGACCACCATCGAGATTTAAGGTACCAGGGGTCACTGCTGCAGGAGACATTGAAGTGTACGGCGTCCTACATGGAAAGTACACAATCCGCAGTGGATTGAACGGAGCTGGGGCCTGATTGACTGCTGCCTCCCAAGAAAGCGCCAGGCAAGGCTGCCGCACCACCCTTGAACCTCCACACTGTGTTCCCACCATTACAAAACACACATAACATGACCTATCTATCAAGCACTAAACCTACCCCCACAAACTAGTAGTAGTTAGCCATAGATTACAGCTTTCAACTTTCCTCACAAATTCCATGCAGTTTTTCTATATTGCATGGTATCACTTCATTTCCGGCCAGCTTCGGCTGGAGGGATGGGTGGGTGGGGAGGAGCTTTCTACTTTCCTATCCTTTCTCTCTTATTATCTAGTTAGTGTAGTGTAGTTAAAGCAAACAGCCTTGCAAGGACCTATCGGTCTGTTGCCGTTTGTGTTTCCTTTGTAATTTCCCCCTCCTTCCTCCCTCCTCCTCCTCCTCCTCCTCCTCCTCCTCCTCCTCCTCCTCCTCCTCCTCCTCCTCCTCCTCCTCTCCTCCTCCTCCTCCTCCTCCTCCTCCTCCTTTTCGTTCGATAAAATTAGACGCTTTTAATGAACGCCAACGCTTCAACGCTTTTCCGTCCCGGGGCGGATGTTAACCTTTACTCTCGCCTGGCTGGCTGGACCCCTTCTTGCCGGCGTGTGGGCGGCGCCTGATGGAGAACAAGGTGGAGTCAAGGGATATTGCTCTATTTATAACTCTTCACTGACTCTCTTCAACACGTTATCGCTTGGCTGCACAAAACGAGTCCACAGTGAAGTCATTGCCCGATGACATAGCTTCGTTTATCAGTAATATTAATGAAACGAGAGGTAAATTATCAGTGCGAAAGTTACGTTCGTGGCCGCTGCCGGTGGGAACACAATGGTTGATGGCAAGGATTATTAGCTGAGTAATGACAGACCTCGTGCATGACTTGCTTTACGGAAGCGCACCTGTCTTCTGCCTCAGCATTGCATCATCAATCATCCTTATAACCATTACTGGCCTTGACAGCGACGCCCCCCTCCCTTCCCAGGCCGCCATGCAACACCACGCTCGCTGCACACACTCCTGCATGTTATGTCCGTCACTGTAACGCTGGACTTGAACGAAACATTCATTTATCATCGGGCATGTTGGTGAATTGTGGAACAGCCGGCGTCGATTATTCCTTCAGTGGTGTCCTCAAATGTGGCGCCGACGCTGCCACGGAAAAAGCTTATTTTGTTTATTTTGTATCGATTTGACAGAGACTATTCCAAAAGTTTTGCTTTTTTTGTCATTCCCAACCGTTGGACACCATGTGTATATGCCTACATATATATATGAATAAATATACGTATATATATATATATATATATATATAATATATATATATATATATATATATAATATATATATATATATATAAAATATAATATATATATATATATATATAATTATATATATATATATATATATATATATATATATATATATATATATATATATATATATATATATATATATATATATATATTATATATATATATATATATATATATATTATATATATATATATATATATATATATATATAATATATATATATATATATATGACTTCTGGCATCTAGCTAATAACATCTCTAACAATTTTTCTTCTTCATCTTTCCCTCCTATGCTTCACCCAGATGGCTCCACAGCTGTCTCATCTACTTCTAAAGCTGAACTCTTCGCTCAAACATTTGCTAAAAATTCCACTCTGGCTGATGAAGGGCTTGTTCCTCCTTCTCCTCCACCCTCTGACTTTATTATGCCTGTCATTAAGATCCTTCGGAATGATGTTTTCTTTGCCCTTTCTGGCCTAGATCCTCGGAAGGCTTACGGTCCTGACGGAGTCCCTCCTATTGTTCTCAAAAACTGTGCTTCTGTGCTTGCACCTTGCCTGGTCAAACTTTTCCGTCTATGTCTATCTACTTCCACCTTTCCTTCTTGCTGGAAGTTTGTTCACATCCAACCTGTTCCTAAGAAGGGTGACCGTTCTAATCCTTCAAACTACCGTCCTATAGCTTTGACTTCCTGCCTTTCTAAAGTTTTTGAATCTATACTTAATAAGAAGATTCTTAAGCATCTATCTGCTCACAATCTTCTATCTGATCGTCAGTACGGTTTCCGTAAAGGGCGATCTACTGGCGATCTTCTAGCTTTCCTAACTGAATCTTGGTCATCCTCCTTTAGGGGTTTCGGTGAAACTTTTGCTGTTGCCCTTGACATATCAAAAGCTTTTGATGAGTCTGGCACAAATCTTTAATTTCCAAACTACCCTCATTCGGTTTCTATCCTTCTCTCTGTACCTTCATTTTAAGTTTCCTTTCAAACCGTTCTATTGCAGCTACTGTAGACGGACATTGTTCTTCTCCTAAATCTATCGATAGTGGTGCTCCCCAGGGTTCTGTCCTATCACCCACACTCTTTCTATTATTCATTAATGATCTTCTAAGTCTAACTCAAAGCCCTATCCACTCCTACGCTGATGTTTCTACCCTGCATTTTTCAACGTCGTTTATTAGACGTCCAACTCAACAGGAACTAAGTGATTCACGGAGAGATGCCACCGAGCGCCTAACTTCTGATCTTTCTATTATTTCTGATTGGGGGAAAGCAAACCTTGTTTTGTTCAATGCCTCAAAAACCCAATTTCTTCACCTATCTACTCGACAAAACCTACCAGATAACTATCCCCTCTTCTTCAATGACACTCAACTGTCTCCTTCTACAATGAACATTCTAGGACTATCCTTTACTAAAAATCTGAACTGGAAATCTCACATCTCATCTCTTGCTAAAACAGCTTCTAAGAAGTTAGGTGTGCTGTGGCGTCTGCGTCCTTTTTTTTCTCCCTCCCAATTGCTTGCTCTCTATAGGGGCCTTATCCGCCCATGTATGGAGTATGTCTCACATGTTTGGGGAGGATCCACTCATACAGCTCTCCTAAACAGGGTTGAGTCAAAAGCTTTTCGTCTCATCAACTCCTCTCCTCTGACTGACTGTCTTCAATCTTTAAATCACCGCCGTAATGTTGCTTCTCTTGCTCTCTTCTACCGTTATTTTCATGCTCACTGCTCTTCTGAACTTGCTAACTGCATGCCTCCCCCACTCCCGCGGCCTCGCTGCACAAGAGTTTCTACTCATTCTCATCCCTCACTTCATTGCAAAGCCAATGGTTGGGCCTTTGTCGACAGCAGGGACCTCTTTTTCGGGCATAACCACCTCTACCGCAGGGACGGGGTGCACTTTTCGAGGAAAGGAGTTCAGATCTTGTCTGAATCCCTTGCAAGGGAGGTAGGTGCACTGCAGGCTTTTTTTAAGATAGAGAACCGGGGAGTAGACACTGGGGTCGGGGTAAGGGAAACTTGCGACACTAGGAGGGGTTTCAGAAGGCAGGCAACTAAAGTGATTCGTAAGAAGAGAGTGAGGAGGGGTTTAGTTAGCGATAAAGGGAAAATGGACAAAAATAAGAGGAGTTGCTTGAAGGTCTACTCTACAAACTGTAGGAGTATTTTAAACAAGATAGATTTCCTGAGAGGAATAAATAGTGTAGAGCAGTGCTCTTCAACCTTTTTGAGGGTCTTTCCACCCTAGTAGTGATTGGTAAGAGCTGTCCCCCCACAATTTTTTCTCTCTTATAATCTCACGGCTCTGACATTTTAAATCTAACTGTATCATTCTACAAAATATATAAGTAGGAAAAGGCAGCTTCACTCTTATTTTAAATTTACAGTTTACATATTCTTCTGTATAATAACAAATGCAGTATAAAACTAGAAATATACAAGAAGTTAAACGTACTTTCGGAATTCCACAGCAAATGCATTTTTCTTCATGAAACTAAAGTAAAATTGCACCACAATTAAAATTTAAAGTTAAAATATGCGTTATATTTGGTAATCCAGAAAACAAAGCCTTTTCCTTCCAGAAGCAAAAATCTGTGGTTTGGCTGCTGTTGCAATTTGTCTGTTATCAGTCAGCTTAAATCGATGCATCAGACCAATTTTAAAGTGCAACCCGCATAAGAGGATCCAAATTCAGAATGGCATTCCTTTTCTATGCCTTGATTAAAACTAAGCTTGATAAACTTTGCTGACACAGACATCTGCACAAATATGGCTGTTGTCTTCTCAGCTTACTCCTTGTAGACTATCAAGCAGGACAACCCAACAATGCAATACATAGGATGGCCAAATGTTTTGAAAGCTGGTTTTTAAGAATAATCCACTGGTAGCTCCAATAGGGCATCAGAATGATCAGTTCCATCATCTGAGAATGGATGAAGCTTCCACATGTTGGAGGTCTAAGGTGTCTAGGAAATAGAAGTCAAGGTTTTTCTGCATCAAAGTCAGGTGTCTGGTAATCCAGGGGGACATTCGTACCTCCAGTGTCTGCTCTGCTGTCTGCATACCATGTGCCCAACCACTGCCAGCCAGCCATATAGCTATCAAAGACTTCAAAATAAAAACAAAACGTCTTTTCTACATTGCTTTGACATTTGTTCACCCTCAGTTTGAATTAATTTATTTTCCCTATACGTGTAAAAATATTCCCACCTTTACCTAGTTTTCTACCATTGATTTATTTGCCCTTAATACCCAATTATGTCCATTAATACCAATTTTGTTTTTAAGAAATGTAATGCTCCCTTACTAGAAAATTTGATTAAACATTCAAAATGTCACGAGCGCAACCCCCTGCCATGGTGAAATTTCTGGCCCCCGCTAATATTTTTAACTTTATCCCCGTCTAAAGGGAAACTTCAAAAAGCTATGGATAGAAATTTTTTGCCTGAATTACTGTTTTTCCCCTGTATCAATATTGCAGAAATCGGTTACCCCTGTATAAAAATAATATATCTATTTTATTATATAACTTAAATATATATATTAATAATTTTAAAATAATTTTAAAATATTTTTTATAAAATATAATAATTAAATATAATAATTTTTAATATTTGATATTATATATAATATATTATATTAAAAAGATTTTTATATAAAATATATATATTTATATATAGATAGATATTTATATATATATATATAAAAAATTAAGAGTATAATATATATAATTATAAAGATAATAAAATATAAATATTAATAATTAAAAATATATATAATAAAAATATATTAAGATATTTTATATATAATATATATAATATATAATATATATATAATATGTTAAATATATAATATAAAAATAATTAGATTTAAAAAATTTTAATTTTAAATATTAATATATATAATATGATATATATATTTTATAAGATTTTTTAATATATAAAATATATTATTAATATATAATAATATAATATATATATTATAATTTAAAAAATATATTTAAAAAATTTATATATTATATTATATAATATATATAAAATTATATATATAAATATATAATAAATAAATATATTTTTTATATTTAAATTAAAAATAAAATAATATAATTATTATATATGTAAATATAGGGATATAAATATAAATTTTATATATATATATATTTTTAAATATATATTATAATTTTAATTTTTAAAATTTAAAAAAATGTAATATAAATTTTAATATAAAATATATATATATATAGTAGATAATATTAAAATAAGATATAATAATAAAATAGTAAAAAATATATATTATAATTATATATTAAGATAATTATAATATAAGATATAAAATTAGAAAATATAGAAAAATTTTATTATATAATATTTTTAAATTTTATAATTATATATATATATATATAAAAAACTAATTATTATTATCTTTAATTTTTATTATTATTATATAAATATTGATATTTTTAAAAACATAATTTTTATAGTAAAATTTATTTAAATATTTTATTATTAATATATTTAAAAATTTTATTTATATATAGGAAAAATATATTATTATATTTATAATTATAATTTTAATATATATAAATATATATATTTTAATTATATATATATATATATATATATTTATATAATTGATAATAAATATATAATATATATATAATATATATATATAATTAATATATATATATAATAATTATATATATATAAATATTATTTAATTATATTATTAAATATATATAAAATATAATATTATAAATATATTAAAAATATATATAATATTATTATATATAAAATTATATATAATTATTATATATATATATAAAATTTTATATAATATATATATATATAAATTTTAATAATAAAATAAAAATTTAAAATTTTATATTTTATATA
>JACEEZ010012671.1:123459-128459 GCA_016584305.1 Chionoecetes opilio | reverse complement strand
TGCTCGGACAACACTTCACGCACCTCACTCAAACACTTCACTTGTCTCTGGGGCACCACAAAACACCACTAATGCTGCCTGTACTACCTCACCAACGGAACAGTGCACGATACAGCTCTCACCAACCAGACTACACAATACATGAATCACGGCATTACATCGGCAACTACTATTAATTTATAACTTCGCAATGATGAATTATTAAATAAGTATATAGTCACAGCGTCAAAGTTTGGAGGCTGAAGTGTTTTTTTTCAAATAAGTATAGTCACATAGCGTTAAAGTTTGGAGGCTGAAGTGTTTTTCAAATAAGTATAGTCACAAGCGTCAAAGTTTGGAGGCTGAAGTGTTTTTCAAGTATAGTCACATGAAATAAAAATGTGGATGCTTCAGTGTTTTCCCTCACGGCCTTGTCCACCACCATCACCACCGTCCTGGACACACGAAGGACAAAGTCTCATGAGGTGATCACCATTACGCCTTCCTGTCCTTCACGCTGTTGTCGCCTCCAACCCGCCACTCCAGGTATACTCCTGTTGGTTCCTCTACTCAATAAGATTCCTTGTCTCAGAAAACATATATTTAGACACTTTATTTGTAATTGTATCACATGTACTTGCGAAGATATCGCATTAATAGTGTTCGGCGGCCATTTTGGACGCCATCTTGGATTTCATACCCTTAGAATGTTCAGAATAAATGCCACCCTAATTAAAAAAAAAAATTTATAATACCTTCTTTCAAAATCAAGCGAGTTTTTGCTTTTAACAAAATAAATACGCAGCTTTACAAATGTGCCTACACTATTTGGAAGAAGACAGAGATTGGCTAAAAGTCTGCCGAGTGTGTACCAGAAAACCTTGTTTTCACGCGTCCTGGTTTTCGAGTCCCCTCGGGAGGAAGGTGTCTGTGGCGCGCCAGTGAGGCCACTTAAGTAAATACACAATGTTTCTACGCAGGCATTTAATGATCCTTGCCCACTTCCAAAGAAAAAATATAGATGGGTGATAAAATATGTAAAAAGAAAACAAAATGAAAATATGATGATAAAGAAAATATTTTCCTGTAATATGAACATTGAAATTCCTTTTGTAGCGGCTCCTTTGTTTCAAGGTGTTAGTGAAATGTTATATGTTATCGTCCTCGTTGATTGGTTTAACTGTCCAAATTTGTGAAAATGAATCAGCCTCTTCCAGCGTGTGATTGCATGCTTTGTTTGTGATATTTCTTGCCATTCATCACACAAGTAATTACTTTGAAACATCCAACTGCTGTCACTCCTGCACAACCTGGCGCCTCCATCTAGTGATGTGCATGATAGCAATGGTCAATAAGCGTGTCTTTCATAAGTTTGTGTTTCTGTTACTTGAATACCTTGTTAATTGATAGGTTATGATATATTATGATGCACACATACTGCTCGCCTCTATGGTTGTACACACACACACACACACACACACACACACACACACACACACACACACACACACACACACACACACACAACACACACACACACACACACACACACACCACACACACACAACACCCAACCACCCACACCACACACACACACACACACACACACACACACCACACACACACACACACACACACACACACACACACACACACACACACACACACACACACACACACACACACACACACACACACACACACACACACACACACACACACACACACACACACACACACACACACACACACACACACACACACCACACACACACACACACACACACACACACACACACACACACACACACAACACACACACACACACACACACACACCACACACACACACACACACACACACACACACACACACACACACACACACACACACACACACACACACACACACACCACACACACACACACAACACACACACACACACACACACACACACACACACACACACACACACACACACACACACACACGATGATTCATTGGCGCGCCATTCTGTGGTTACCCGGGCCGGTTCGAATTCTCGCTCGCTCCCTGGGATTTTTTACTGATAAATTGGGTGGTTACTGTCCCCCTTGAGCAAGGGGATGGGGGTTTGTGGTGTATGATATCCCAGCATTACCCTAAGATCGGTCATAATGAGCACCATGCTCGCTGCGGGAGGGTGAAACTGGCGATCGCTAGTCCAGCTCGCGTGGACAAGACCATGGGTGATTTATACACACACGCACCCGTACGCATACACATACACACACACACACACACACTTACACACACACGCACACACGCACGCACACGCACACGCTAGCTTATGGAGATTTACACACTCATAGCCTGTCACTGAAATATTGCATCATTAATTTACTAACTTTGCTCGTTACAGACAAAGGTGAGGGATGCACAGCGACTGTTGTTCCCTCTGCTAACAAGATTTGTAAGTTTAGTAATGATGAGTAAGGGAAAAAGTGAAAGGAATTTCCAATACAGTTAATGGGTCTTAGGCGTTTCCTCATTACCCACAACAACACGTGCTTCTTCACCACACTCGTAGGCCCGTATGTATATATTCCTTAAAAAAATTTCATTGGCATTCAGAAGCAGTGAAGGACTTGCTCAGGTTTTTTCATGAATAGCCACAGTATGGGACTTTTGACAAGTTTTGCCCGCAGACTTACAGTTACAACTCAATCACGAGTAGAGTTCATTTCCAGACCTATTCCTAAACCTTCTCCTTTTTGAAGTCAGTGCGCGTTTCTTTTAAGTCTTCGGCGGTTTTCGAGATCGTAGATAGTTTGGACCTCAGATGAAAAAATGTCTAGTACCGTTGAGTTGGGGTCGACCAGTGGATCTGCTGGCCGATTAATAATGTCAATTTTTACTATTTTGACATGCTCTACATCGGCCAATTGGTTTATCTGTGAGGCCAATTAAAACGTGTCGTGCCTTGCAACCACATGTGGCCAACTCCGTGCACATATCGATAACTATAAGCCCCATCCCTACAACTCAGTCTATGCAGAAAAACCTCAAACTAGCGCCGTCTTAACGCAGAGGAGCCACAGTGGGCAGGTGCGCTGGTGGCCTGGAAGCCTTCAGAGTTATCGTTGTTACCAACGTCACTTTGGGACACTTGCTGACAAAAAGGTGTCCCTGCTGCGCATCAAGTGTTGTGACGTAACGCGGTGATTTTTCAGCTCAGATGATCACGTGTCACGCACGGTCAGGTGCGCATGAACTGACGTCGTGATCTCGACTTCCCTTCTTCATCTGACTCCGCCTTCACAGCACATTCTCCCAGGCAATTTTGACCCTCTAGACTAGTCTAGAGTCTAGATATTTTCACACCGGGACGTATCTAAATGCAACATTATCAGAGAAGTGTGCAAATTCAGGAACCGTGCTTAAAATATAATGTGATCAAAAGCAACCGAGCAACGAGGAGTTGAAACAAAATAAGTGGGAAAAATGTTTATGCACCATTTTACTTAACCCTCATTTTCGTATCTTTGTGCTTATATTACAATTACAAATGTATACTAATGTCATGCAGAATTTCCTTAGGAAGACAATGCTGGCCTCATTTTTTCTTAATATCAAAATGGTATTGTCAGGAAATCGAGTAAGAGTGTGGTGTGTGAAGTTGTTGATTTTGGATGAAGTCAACCCACTAAGACGGCCGCCGGTCCATCACGGCGGCGACAACTGTAGACCCCGGACGCACACTCTATGTCTTTAACTCTGTGACATCCTTTTATCAAGCATTCATCGGCATATTATCAACCAAAAAACTACTATAAATAGTGACGTATAAAAATATATAATAAATAAATAGATAAATTGATAAAATATATGAACATTGAATAATAATATATATGCTGCCATGGTATTTTTTCATATTTCCTGTTCAAGTGTCGTCGGATCAGTTTTCTGTGTTAGCGCTCACGCCACATTACGTCATGACTTTGTCTCTCCCCCTCCAGTCTCTCCCTCCAGTGGGCGTGTCCCGACCTGTTATTAAATAGACGTTGGTTCTTGCAACAAACACAGCGTCAGTGTTTCAAAAATCTCATTTACTTTGGTGTGCCAACAGGATATGAAAATTTGGTAGCTGATTCACACAATATATCCCAAATTATTGCCTTGAACTTTAAGATTTGTTATATGGAAATATGTGCGTATGAAATAAGCCTTATAGAAATAAGCCATGGAAATAATGAAACCCAGTTAGGCGGATCAGTCGCATTTTGGCAACACTGATTCCCACGTGTGCGTAGCCAATGACGTGCTGTCACACTTAGTTTACCCATCCGTTAAACATAAACTCCTGTGTTTATTCATATATATTTTTTCCATAAATTTTTAGGAGCAGGCCCGTAATTTGGCAGGCACTGGATAAATCTTCCGAGAGTGCCGTACCCTGAAATGAATTGATTCTATAGAAAAAAGGAAAATACATATATAAGAGGCATTTGCATTATATCGGTCATCGGCCATCTTCTTCATAAAATCGGCACTAGCTATTGGAAAACCCTTATAAGATGACCCCCACGGTCGAGATCTGAAGGAAAGCAGGCGATGTAGAAGGCAGGTTGAGGGTAGACGGATTTTCACCAAGTTTTGCACCACGAAAGATAACGGAGATGAAAATGAAAAAAAAAGTGTGAAAGTAGCGAAAAAAAAGTGTTAGGGACGTGGAGTGTATCTTGCAAGTGGATCAAGTTTATCTTTGAAGGATCATGTAGAAAAACAAAGAGTTGATACATTTTCCCAATGTCTCCTTATTTGTAACACTAACCTGAACTTTCTTGAACTGTACGTTGGGATCTTCTTACGCGCTATTACCATTCATCCTTTCTCCTCCAGTCAGCCTGCTTCAGCCTCTTCCATACTTTATTCAATCATAGTTCATAATCGTCATAGTTCAACATCAGAGACTACCATAAACCAGTCCCTATAGTCTGTAATTTTATTCAGTCACACTTAAATCAGTTCTCCGTTAACGA
>JACEEZ010012671.1:98459-118459 GCA_016584305.1 Chionoecetes opilio | reverse complement strand
GAATTTTAATAATAGCATAATAGCAAGTGTCTGTCGAGCCGAAGCTCCCTGACAGGCAGATATCATTTAATATAGGTGCATTCAGACATGCCTAAACCCTAGCCTATAGCAAAATTATCCTTGACAGTACTATGTTATGAATAGTAGTAAAAAAAAAATAATGTGTGAATTATGTGTTATTACATAAATTATGCAAATGCAATAATAATAATAAATAAAATAATAAAAAATAAATAAATAAAATAAAGTAGTTAGTTTTGCAATGGTTATACATACTTGTCGAAATATCCCTGCTAAGAATTCTGAAGTATGAAATTTCTTATTTCCCTTTTGAATGCTAAATAGTTGTTTGTTTTAACTGAAGCTTTAATATTTAGTGGTAAGCTGTTGAATAACTTGGGGCCTGAACATAAAATACTGTTTTTATATAAAGCTGTTCGGAACTGTGAACAAATCAAATCTACATTATTGCTTCTAGTCTGATGAAGATTGTCAATAAATTTGAAAATTTTATTCCCTGTATAACTTGCAATAGACATTTTATAAATCAATAATAAAGAAAAGTATTTGTGTATTGAATCGAATGTTAACATTTTCATTGAAGAAATAATTTCAGTGACAGAGTCAAATTTGCCTAAGAAAAGAATACATCTGACAACTTTCTTCTGAGCTATTTTTACCTTATATAAGAATGTTGGCCATGTGCTGGCCCAGATGGACACACAGTATGTTAAGTGAGGGTAACACAAGGTATAGTAAATACTAAGTAATGCATCTACAGTAACATTGTAACGTATCTTGTACATTATTCCACAAATTTTTGAGACTTTCATACAAACCTCTTCTATGTGCAATTTCCAGTTCAGATTTTCATCTATGCAAACACCTAGGAATTTTGTGTGATTTACTCGATTTAATGTATCGCCTTCTAACTGTAATGGAGGAAGAATATTTTTTATGGATCTATTCTGAAAAAATATATAATTAGTTTTAGAAACATTAAGTTTTAATTTATTACATTTTATCCATTGAGATACTAAATTCAATTTTGTATTTATGTTTAAATGTAGGGAATTGATGTCTTTGTCAGCTAGTAAGAGGTTAGTATCGTCGGCATATATAATATATTGAAATTTTAAGCTAGCATTAATTATATTATTTATATATATGAGAAAAAGAATTGGTCCTATGATTGAGCCTCAATACACCCACAGAGGTACACCTCTGGATATAGATATAAATTGTGATGTATCATTATTACAAAAAACAGATTGTGATCTGCTACAGAGGTAACTGCGAAAAAGTTGTAACGGTACACCCCTTATCCCGACATGTTTTAATTTATCTAACAAAATACAATGATTTAATGAGTCAAATGCTTTGGATAAATCAATGAAAATCCCAACCACATAAAGCTTCTCCTCCAAAAAGGTAAACACATTATTGACAAAGTTTAATATAGCAGTTTCTGTTGAGTGATTTGCTCTAAAGCCGTGTTGATATTTAGTTAATAATTTTTTTTTTTCAAGGTAGTTAGTTAAACGTGACGCAATAATTTTTTCATATACTTTACTGAAAACAGGTAAGATTAAAATTGGCCTGTAATTGTTGATACCGCATCTATTACCCGACTTGAATATAGGAATGACTTTGGCTTTTTTTAAATGATCAGGAAATATGCCTCTTTTTAATGTTAGATTAATAATATAAGTTAATGGGATGGCCAATGATTCACATGAATGTTTCAGTATTTTAGGAGAAACTTCATCATATCCTGGACAATTAGATTTTAGGGCCTTTAAATTATTGATTACTTCGGCGGTATTTGTTGGGGTCATGTACATAGAGAAGGCGGGGGGCTGACTTAAATACCTCATATAATCGTCGTCAGAAGAATTTGATTCTAAATGACCAAGATTAATAAAATGTTCATTAAAGACAGTTGAGATGTTAGTGCAAGGTGGATCTAATGATATTGTATTATTGGCTTTATTGGTTCTGCCTAGAAGGGAGTTTATGGTATTCCAATGGGATTTGGGATTTCCTTGATTATTTTTTAGCTTGTTTTTATAATATTCATTTTTGGCTAATTTTAATGTTTTAGTTAAGCTGTTTCTATATTGACTGTATGTTTCTTTATATGTTAGAGGCCACTTACTTGCTAGTCTTGCCAACCTGTTTTTTTCAGTAATGCACCTTTTTAGAGCAGGAGTGATATATGGGCTTAAGACGTGCTTATTTCTTACAGTAATTTTCTTAGTTGGAAAGTGTCTATGAAATAGTATATTGAATTCATTGAAAAATAAACTAAAGGATTCGGTGGGACAATTACATTGTACTACGTTATTCCAATTTACCTTTTCTAAATCATAACTAAAGTTATTGAGGGCAGAGTCAGTTATACATCTCTTATTGACGAATGCTGGGGGATCACATACTGCATGTTTGAATTGTGATATTACTGGAAAATGGTCTGAAATATCTGAATTAATTATATAGTTCCCGACATTTACCTCTGCTTGTGTTGACCATATGTGGTCAATAATTGTGGCGGCTGTATCTGTGACTCGTGTAGGTTTTGTGGTCAATGGAAATAAAAAAAATGAATACATTAGATTACAAAATTCCCGAACATTAATGTCACTGCATTTTAACAAATCTAAATTGAAATCACCAAATGCATAGATGCCTTGAATTTTTTTATCATACGCTAAAGATAAAATATCCGTAACAGCATTTATAAATTTATCTATGTTGCCACTCGGTGATCTATAAATACATAATAATAATGTTTTCTTACTCATAATTGTCGTTTGAACACCAATACATTCTATAAATGTATCTACTTTTGAAAATTCACCAAGAGCTATGAAATCATAACAATCAGAAATGTACAAGGCTACACCACCACCATGTGTGTTCCTACAATTAGTGAACATTTTGTAGCCTGGCAACTGGTATAGGGAAACAAGGTGAGGGCGCAGCCTGATTTCTGTAAGACCAAGGATATTACATTTAATGTTTATATTACATAGAACAGTATCGATAAAGGATTGCAAATTTGTAGGAATTGACCGTATATTCAGAGTTAGGATGGTAACTTCATTGTTGCTAGGTAATGAAACATTGTCAAGGTGAATGTATTCTGATCTAGGAAAATTTATGTGGCTAAATTGTGTGTAAAGATTATTAACATTCAAGTTGCCGTTATATTTATCCTCAGCCTTAAAAATATCAAGGTCATTAATATCTTGTATGTTGGAAGTCATTGTGAGACTGAGAAAATTATAATAATAATAAAAGTAGCATCAATAATTGCCATAGTAGTATGTGTGTGTGTGTGTGTGTGTGTGTGTGTGTGTGTGTGTGTGTGTGTGTGTGTGTGTGTGTGTGTGTGTGTGTGTGTGTGTGTTATTCACCCATGGTCTTGTCCACGCGAGTCTGACTCGCGATCGCCAACTTCACCCTCCCGGTGCGAGCTTGGATCTCATTATTACCGATCTTTGGGTAATGCTGGGTTCTCACACACCACACACACCCACCCCCTTGCTCAAGGAGGACAGTAATCGCCCGAGTTTATCAGTGAAAAATTCGCTCATGGGAGCAGTGAGGATTCGAACCGGCTACCACAGAATAACAGTGTGACGTGTGACGTGACGTGGTGTGTGTGTGGCGGGGGGGGGGTAAGGAAAGGTAAGGGATGTAAGTCGAGGAGTTGTGACCTGGAAAACCTGATTGGAGAGGAAGGCCAACAGTTTTACCCTTGTGTGTGTGTGTGTGTGTGTGTGTGTGTGTGTGTGTGTGTGTGTGTGTGTGTGTGTGTGTGTGTGTGTGTGTGTGTGTGTGTGTGTGTGTGTGCGTGCGTAAACTAGTAAGCCAATATATTCACATGGAAATTTAATCATGACCGACTTGTTTACGTTCGTCTGTCATCACCACCATCAACACCTCCTCCTCTACCTCCTGCAGTTTTGTGTGTCCTTCCACACGTCGCCCCAACCCTGTCGCTTCACAGCCTCGGCACAATCAGGCGGTCGCGGGGCAGCGCATTTATACCTTCCTGCTGACAAAGCCATTGCCCGCGTCATAAATTTGGGGCTTGTACTGACGTCAGGCGAAGGTGAGGCCACTAAGATGTACATAATGATCCAGGGTTGACTTTCTCTCTCTCTCTCTCTCTTCTCTCTCTCTCTCTCTCTCTCTCTCTCTCTCTCTCTCTCTCTCCTCTCTCTCCTCTCTCTCTCTCTCTCTCTCTCTCTCTCTCTCTCTCTCTCTCTCTCTCTCTCTCTCTCTCTCTCTCTCTCTCTCTCTCTCTCTCTCTCTCTCTCTCTCTCTTCTCTCTCTCTCTCTCTCTCTCTCTCTCTGTGTGTGTGTGTGTGTGTGTGTGTGTGTGTGTGTGTGTGTGTGTGTGTGTGTGTGTGTGTGTGTGTGTGTGTGTGTGTGTGTGTGTGTGTGTGTGTGTGTGTGTGTGTGTGTGTGTGTGTGTGTGTGTGTGTGTGTGTGTGTGTGTGTGTGGTGTGTGTGTGTGTGTGTGTGTGTGTGTGTGTGTGTGTGTGTGTGTGTGTGTGCGCGCTCATAGGGAACTCTGTAGTGTAGTGGTTAGCACGCTCGGCTTACAACCGAGAAGTCCCGGGTTCGATCCCCGGGCGGAGCGAAAGATAGATGGGTGGTCTTTCTTAAATCCCTAGCCCCTGTCCACCCAGCAGTGAATGGGTACCGGGTGCCAGCCGGGGGTTTGTAACCTCCCCCCCCGGGGTGGTGGCTTCGGCCAACACTAATATGCAGCAGCGGTAGATCACTATGGCTCTGAGGCATTATCCTCTAAACAAAACAAACAAGAAAACAAGAGTGAGTGTGTGTGTGTGTGTGTGTGTGTGTGTGTGTGTGTGTGTGTGTGTGTGTGTGTGTGTGTGACGCCACTGAAAAGATAAAACAACTTGCTCTATAGGCAGGCTGGTTTGCAATTAATGTTCCTCCGAAAGTCATGACAACATTCATTCTCTTATATACGATTATATAACAAGGCCTGGAAGTGATATGTAGTCTTGAAAATACCCGCTAAACAATCATTACCCTGTCCCACCATTCTTAGACAGATGTACCTTCACATCACTTCACTGTACAGCTTCGTATTCACGGGGAAGAAAAAAGAAGGATTGCGAGGATGAAAATAGCTCTAACGAGGTAGGAAAATGAGGATCCTGTGTTGTTCAGAGAAGGTTACCAAGGAGAAAGTCATGTTGTTAGGCACTACAACAAACCCTTAAAAATGTGATTATCTCTCTCTCTCTCTCTCTCTCTCTCTCTCTCTCTCTCTCTTCTCTCTCATACACACACACACACACACACAGCCTGCATGGTGTATGGGTAAAGTCTCAGGCCTGCCACTTGGCGCGCCAAAGATTGAGCCCCATTCAAGGCTCGATATTTTTCGATGACAAAAGAGAGCAGTTATTGCTCCCTAGAAGAAAGAGGGGAGGGGTGTAAGGTTGCAGACTTACCCATAGAGCTCTAAGTTTTTTTTCTCCGATTATCAGCTTGCGATCACGAGTTCAGCACGTGATTAAGAACATGGGTGAACTAGGGGGGGGGGGGGCACTCAGTAGAGCGCATACCTCCGCCCGAATGTTTCATCAATTGGTTGCTATGGCAACAGTTGTGATTATATATATAATATATATATATATATATATATATATATATATATATATATATAGTATACGCAGACGCCGAATATTTCATCAATTGGTTGCCATGGCAACAGTTATCAATAGATTTCATTCAAAATTAAACTAGTTCTTCCTTATACCAGATAGACTTGGTATACTGAGTTTGGTCCAAATCTATTGGTAACTTTTTGAGAAATCCTGTACACTAACAGACAGACAGACAGACAGACAGATCGGGGTGAAAACATAACCCCTCCAACTTCGTTGGCGGAGGTAATAACACACACAACACTGTATTTCATCAATTTACCATTCTTTAAGGCAAACTATCAGATCTACGTATAATGCGTCATGAACTCGACTCTGGACGCAACTTTATTATTGAGTGTTGTGTGTAAACTTTCACATCAATTAATCAGCAAGAGTTGGTTAGAATATCGAGAAAAAAAATTAAGTGCTTCGAGCCGGGAATTAATGTGATTACAGCTTAGAAATGCTTCGTAGAAACTTATTCCTGTGACAGTTCCAGATATAGTGCATAAAGGAGACATCTGGTTGTGCTTATATCTGGTTTTTAGAACATTTTCAACTGCGTCTCATACCAGGGATTCATTTTGAAGTTAGAGAACAACTGCTGAGCCTAACTAAATGACTTACGAAGAAGTCTCCCTCTCATCTATAGTATGTACAAGATTAGTAAATTAAGACGATGTCGGTAACACTTCTTCACGGCCAGTCATTTGCTTATTAGTCCATCGTCGTTGGACTGATTCAAGAATTATGCAATCAGTAACATAGTTAATGTTCCAGAAAATAAAACCAGTCCAGGATAGAAATTATATGAATAATGAATGTATGGTTTGAACATGAAGTAAGGGGAGCGACACTAACTAAATAAGACATTAGATAAACTTGCAGCCTTGGCAACTGTAGAGCGGATATGGATGGGAAATCTTAGGTTTAAATTAGCAGTTATGCCAAAATCAGCAGTATGGATTCCTTTTAACTATACATGATGAGTATGCACCTAGGTCAAAAATATTTCCTACACTGGTACCAAAACTAAATATCTTACTTTTATCTGCATTTACTCTTAAATCCAAAAATTCAGCAATTGATTTTCGAATATCAATATCTCTACGAATAGACCAAAATATGTCCTGCAATATTGTAATTAGATTATAGGATTAAGATGGCAAAACAAAATACCGGTTTCGTCAGAAAGACTTTCGAGTGTCTGAAAAAGTATTCTTAAGTTATTACGAACATTTAATGCGCTTGTGGGTCCTCATCTTGAATTTTGCGTTCAGTTGTGGTCGCCTTACTATAGAAAATATATTATAGACTAGTTGGAGAGAGTACAAAGAAAAGTACTGAAATTAATCAGTACTTAATAGTAATAGTAATATTAGTTTGCGAAACAAGTCATACGAGAAGCAATTGAAGGAACTTAATTTAGAACATAAGAACATAAGAAAATAAGGAATCTACAAGAGGCCGCGAGGCCTACACGTGGTAGTTCCTGTCGCCTAACACTACCTACATCCACCTTTCATCCCCATCCATGAACCTGTCCAGCCCCTCTTTAAAGCTCCCCAATGACTCCACACTAACTACCTGTCTACTGAGTCCATTCCACTCATTCACCACCCTATTTGTGAACCAGTTTTTCCCAATTTCCTTCCTAAATCTACGCCCTTCCAGCTTGAAACCATTACTTCTTGTTCTACCCTGGTTAAAAGCCGTAAGAAATTTTCCTACCTCCCTTTATCTACTTAAAAACTTCCATCAGATCGCCCCTTACTCTGCGTCTCTCGAGTGAGTGTAACTTTAATAACTTCAATCTCTTCTCATAACTAAAGTTACGCATCCCTTGTATAATTTTGGTCATCCTTTTCTGTACTGATTCTAACAAGGTTATATCCATCCTGTAATATGGAGACCAAAACTGAACCGCATAGTCTAGGTGAGGTCTGACTAGAGCCAGCTAAAGCTTTAGAATAACGTCCGCACTTCTACTTTTAACACTTCTGGTAATGAATCCTAACACTCTATTAGCTCTATTTCTAGCTTCAATACATTGTTTCCTAGGTCGGAGGTCTGGGCTCATCCTCACTCCAAGATTTTGTTCAGTTTGTCATAACGAAGGCTACGAGGAGACATTATAGAGCTGTTTAAAATGTTCCATGGCTTTGATAATGCTAACATAAACGACTTTAGATATTGATTGGACAAGTATTACTCCTAATAATGGATACAAGATCATTAGTAAACGATTTTGGTCACATGAAGCGGAGCACTTTTTCTTAATAGAGTTGTTAATATTTGGATTTTCTTCCAGCACAAGTAGTAAATAAAACACGTTGAAGCGTTTAAGAAGAGACTATAGATAAATACTTAAGCATCAGCTTCCCAACTCGATTACTTCAATCAATCATTTGGGGCATACGCCGGGGGGCGCGTCGCCTCGCCCACCCTACGACGCCACTCCCGGGGGTCACCACGCGCGAGTTCCCATGCAGGCTCCTTTCCCATACCAAGCAGCTCACGACAACAAACATCAACTTGCCCCAGCCATGAGCCTTGTGGGCGCCCCCTTGGCCTCCTCCACGCCGGATTGTCTCTTACAGATACAACCCGATGAGAAGGATCGGGTTCAGGGTAGCGTGCCACATGCCCATATAGCCGAAGTTGGCGCTGACGGACTATGCAGGTAATAGGCCTCGATTCAGTCTCACGGTGCAATCGCTGATTTGACACGTAATCATCCCAGCGATACCCCATGATTCTGCGAAGACACTTATTACCAAAGGCATTGATTCGTCTCTTCAAGTCACTATTTAGTGTCCATGTCTCACAACCATAGAGTGAGACAGGGATCACAAGCGATTTGAAGATTCGGATCTTTGTCCTCCTGCACAGGTACCGACAACGCCAAATACTCCCGCTGAGCGAGTCCATAGCACCGTGGGCTATGCCAATCCGCCGTAAGACTTCTTGACGTGACCCGCCGTCATTATGGACTGCGCTACCAAGGTATGTAAAACTTTCCAAGATCTCAATGTCCTCGCCACACGCATGAACAGACTGTACTGCTTCATCTAGTAAGTCTCCAAACACCTGGACCTTGGTCTTGAGCCAGGAGACCTCAAGTCCCAAAGGCTTTGCCTCCTCGTGCAGCGCCTCGAGAGCCATCACCAGGACCTCCAGCGACTCAGCAAAGATTACTGCATCATCGGCAAAAACAAGATCAGTGATCTTGGTGTTGCCGACGGATGCTCCACAATCACTTTGATCTACAACCTTGTTCAATACCCAGTCCATACAAGCGTTGAAAAGTGATGGGGCAAGGACGCACCCTTGCCTCACTCCTGTATTCACAGGAAAGAAGCCGGATACACCTGCCCCACACTTCACAGCACTCTCAGTCCCAGAATACAGACCAGTTATCAAACCATCATTATGGAACCTGTAGTAGTCCCTGCAGGAATCCCTCGAAGTCGCAGAAGATCCCAGAGTGACTCACGATGCACTGAGTCAAACGCCTTCTTGAGATCAACATAGGCTGCAAGCATCCCCTGTCGAAACTCACGTCGGCGTTCCACCAGGACACGAAGCGCTAGGATTACTTCGGTCCTTCGTAAATTTGTTATTTTTTCAGCTTTTGCTTAGAATATGTCTCTTCAACCTTTCCTATCAAATTCTATGGCCGTTTTTCAATACTGTATGGTGTTTCTATCTCACTTTTTTTGTCGGTATCAGTCGGATTGAGTGTGGGCACTGCCTCCTAGAACACCAGGTCTGAGCATGGAGTTGATTGCACTTGATGACGTCACACATACGGGCGACTGCTGCAAAGGGAAGAAGTTTACTTCAAGAGTAATTTGCCCTCTACCAAATACGCTGATCAGTATAAATAATATACTGTTATCTTTGGCAATGTTTGTTCTATAAGATTATCACATAAAACACAGTAAAACACACTAATAAATGTTATTATGAGACTATGAAGATATGCATGAACAGAGAATGCAGTTTAACTCGTCGCTATTAAAAATTGTGTTAAAAACTTTTGGCATGGAGTATATGAAAAGAAGCGGAATTGTATTAGTTTTCCATTTATATATTTCGTTTTCTGATGAATGAATAAACACCTTGCAAAAATTAGCGTAAACTATATGACGTCATCAATATGGATATAAGCAGCCTCGCCATTCTCCTCGCTCAGCACTCACTACAGTACGGCTCATTAATACTACTACTTTTGCTGTGTATTAAACTGTGCAGTGCAGTGGAAATTGATTATTCCTTATGAATTGTAGACATGGGTAACCTTTTTATATACATATACTTATAATCATGTGCACATTTAGATGCCTATCCCTGCGTGTTCCCACTTGCACTGTGTATGCTTCCGTGAGTGCAGTGCTAAGTTTTGCATGGTGCTAATTCATTTATCAAAAAACGAAATATATCAATGGAAGACAATTCCGCTGCTTTTGATATACTCCATGCCGAAAGTTTTCTCACAACATTTTTAATGGCGACGAGTTTAACTTAATTCTCAGTTCATGCATACTTCTTCATAGTCTTATAATAACATTTATTTGGTGTCTTTTACTGTGCTTTACGTGATAATCTTATAGAACAAACATTTCCGAAGATAACAGTATGTCATTTATACTAATAAACGTATTCGGTAGGGGGCAAACTTCTCTGGAAGTAAAAATTTTCCCTTGCGACAGTCGCCCGCATGTGTGACGTCATCAACTCCATGCTCAGGCCTTGTGTTTTTGGAGGCTGTGGTGTGTGGTGGGGGTACTTCTATTTGCTATTATTTTGCCTCTAACACGTAGAAAGTAGTGATACAGGCAGTCCCGTTTGGCTTAGTAGGGCTGATGTTGTTTATTCTTACTTTTTATTTCTTTGTAATGTTATTGAGTCCTTAAAAGAATTCCTGGATTCAGATTCGGATTTGGATCGACCCCAAACATTAATCACTTATAAACTGGGCCAGGTCTCACCTTTATAAAAATGATCATGCAATCCGTTTGTAACCTTTTTGCGTTATCCTGCTAACAAACAAACCAAACCGATCACATTACGTCTTCGGTGAAGGTATAAATGTGAAAAAAAAATAGATACCTACCAATGGTACTGTTTACATTCACAATGATCCATCATAAGAAAGGATAAAAATACAATCCCTGAGAACCTTCGCATGGGATATATCGCGTATTTGACATTAATAACAGAATTGGAGAACTTCATCAAGAGGGGTGCGTGGAAGGAATTCTGGGAGCGCGTGGGTGACTGTGGAAAGGTTAAAAGGCAAGGGATGTATGTCTTTGTCAGGGCTGGAGGGTGAGCAGGGGGAATGACAGAGTGAGCTTTCGTGTGTGCAGGTAGCGGGCAAATATCAGGTGACATTGCTTTCAAAGCTTTGGTGTGTGGTAGTCTCAGAGAAAAATTGGCTTGAGTTTAAAAATATGTGGTGATATCAGGCAGATATTCGGTAAAATTGGTTTGATAATTCAGGTATTTGGTGGTATAAGTATGGCAGGTATTAGGCTAAGATGGCTTAAGTATTATAAGATAATTATGACGTTGGGATATCATGAAAATATGTTTGAATCGGGTAAATGAAAGCTGGTTGAGGAACACCAGGTAAATCAGTGGTTAGGTTAGGTAATTAAGGCTCTGACAGGTGAGGTGTTGGTAGATTTGCTGTTTCAGCTGATGGTAAGGAAAAGGTCACTTGAGAGTACGTAATTATATTCGTAAGGACAGTGGGAAGCAAATGTTCATTATGCCATGGATTTCATGTCACTCATCATATCTCTCTCTCTCTCTCTCTCTCTCTCTCTCTCTCTCTCTCTCTCTCTCTCTCTCTCTCTCTCTCTCTCTCTCTCTCTCTCTCTCTCTCTCTCTCTCTCTCTCTCTCTCTCTCTCTCTCTCTCTCTCTCTCTCTCATTACCAATGATACCTTATTTTAATCATCTTCAGCCACTGAGTAGATACGATAATATCTATTCCTACGTGTGTGTTTGTGTGTGTGTGCATGGTCTTGTCCACGCGAGTCGGACCCGCGATCGCCAGTTTCACCCTCCCGGTGCGAGCTTGGAGCTCATTATTACCAATCTTTGGGTAATGCTGGGACCTCACACACCACAGCACCCCATCCCCTTGCTCAAGGGGGACAGTAACCGCCCGAATTTGTCAGAGAAAAAACCCCGGAGGCAGTGAGGATTCGAACCGTTCGTGTGTGTGTGTGTGTGTGTGTGTGTGTGTGTGTGTGTGTGTGTGTGTGTGTGTGTGTGTGTGTGTGTGTGTGTGTGTGTGTGTGTGTGTGTGTGTGTGTGTGTGTGTGTGTGTGTGTGTGTGTGTGTGTGTGTGTGTGTGTGTGTATTCATTTAGCTGTATTCATCTAGTTGTATTTTAAAGGTATTTTACGGGTATTTTAGGTACAACTACAGTTATTTTACTGAGCTACACTCGTATGGCCCCGTCTCCATATCCACATATTTTATTATTCATCCTTAGTGCTTAGTGTTGGCCGAAACCATCACCCCGGGAGGCGGGTCACACACCCCGGCTAACACCCGGTACCCATTCACTGCTGGGTGGACAGGGGCTCGGTTTTTAAGAAGATCGCCTATCTTTCTTCGCTCCGATCGGGGATCGAACCCGGAACTTCTCGGTTGTGAACCGCGGCAATGTGGCAACCAAGATCCACCACCTTCTCATGTTTGCGATAAACAAATCAAAACATATCAAAACTAAAATAAATATATAATGTTGTCTTTTAGAAATGTGGTGTCCAAACAATGAAATGCCCCTTAACCTTCCTTCTCATCATTCCAAGAAATAAATTCCGGAATATTTACCTAGTTTTCTTTCCCAAGGCATGCTATGCACTTACCTTTTGCTGTTTCCGTGGTGGCAGGCACTTATGCTTGTAATTCAGGCGTGGTCCTTCAGGGTGGCGTGGTACAGGACCAGCTGTGCAAGGAAAGATATATTTGTTATGTTCAGGTTACGTTATGCTTAGGATAGGGTTAGGGTATATGTGCACTTTAATCCAATACACGATCGGTGACTTTAAGTATCCTGAACGCTTATTAATCATCATAAGGAGTACTTCTAACCCCTACAACAACCAGCATAAATGAAAAATAACACAAGGGGGAGGCGAAACCCCTCCCACCGAAGTTGGGTTACGTAATCAATGCCCAGGATTGGTCAGTAGAGTATTGGTTGAAACTGCACATTTACCAGGTTTGGGTTAGGTTTTGTTGAGTAATTTAGGTTAAATAAGCGAATCTGATAGAGCGCGATTGCCCGGCTGCCTATTAAGAACATAAGAAAATAAGGAAGCTACAAGAGGCCGTGAGACCTACAAGTGGTAGTTCCTGTTGTGGCCTCTTTCTCCAGCGGGATATTTACTAGTAGGTAGTTTTCTTTCTAAAGTTCTTTGGAACAGATCACAGACTTGTTGCTACACTTAAGCTTCATGTCAAGTCCAGAAGAATCTCATGAGGTAACCATACTGTGTTTCATCTTGAGAAACTGAAGGACTTGACATGTGCCCATGAGTATGCAGTGGCAGTCTCAAATCGGTTTGATGTTCTCGGTGCCCTCGAGGGCCCTGAAGAACTGTGGGATACCTTCAAACGTGAAATTCTCCAGGCTGCCAAGGAGTGTATTGGGGTGAGCCCGAGGTCAAGGCGTGGTTTTGTCGCGACGGAGACGCTGGAAAATATCGAAGAGAAATATCGCACTGCCAAGCTGGCTGGGAACCAAAGACCAGCAGAGGGTTCTGTCACGCCGGTCTAGAACCCTCCTGAGGAGAGACAAGGAGAAGTATGTCAGGAGTCTCGCTGAGGAAGGCAAGGGCCACTTGAACGCAAATGACCTCCGACCCGCCTACCGAGTCCTGAAGAAGCTCCGTTCCAAGTCTCCATCTCGGGCGAGTGCTCTTCGAGCAGCAGATGGGCGCCTCGTGTCGGACATGGATGGGCAGATGGCTCGTTGGGCTGAGTACTTTGGGCAGTTGTTCACGATGGACCCTCCAATTGAGCAGCTTCACAGCACTGGGTTACGAGCAGTGGATGCCGATACTCCCATTGACGAAACCGCACCCTCTATTGACGAAGTCAGAGAGGCTGTAGCAAAGTTGAGGGGTGAAAAGGCAGCTGGTGTTTGTAATATCAGTGCGGAGCTCCTCAAAGCTGGGGGTGAGGCCATGATCCGCGGGTTGCATGCTGTCCTGACTGCCGTGTAGCAATCAAGTAGCATTCCTCCTGACTGAAAAAAGGGGGCTGGTCGTCCCTATCTGGAAAGGGAAAGGGGACCGTTAGGACTGCAACAATTACCGCGGTATTACACTGCTCAGCGTGCCAAGCAAGGTGCTTGCCCATCTATTGCTGACACGGATCCGCAGTCATCTGCTGAAGCATCAGATACCTCAGCAGTCTGGGTTTACGCCTGGTAAGTCAACAACGGACCGTATCCTAGCGCTTCGTGTCCTAGTGGAGCGCCGACGTGAGTTTCGACAGGGGATGTTTGCAGCCTAGATTGATCTCAAGAAGGCGTTTGACTCATTGCATCGTGTGTCACTCTGGGATCTTCTGCGACTACGCGGGATTCCTGCAAAGACTATTGGTCTGATGGCTGGTCTGTACTTTGGGACTGAGAGTGGTGTGAAGTGTGGGGAAGATGTATCCAGCTTCTTTCCTGTGAATACAGGAGTGAGGCAAGGGTGCGTCCTTGCCCCATCACTTTTCAACACTTGTATGGACTAGGTATTGGGCAAAGTTGTAGGTCAAAGTGATAGTGGAGCATCCTTCGGCAACACCTGTTACCGTTTTTAGTCTTGTTATTTACAGGTAAACGGGGTCAACCCATTTAAGATACAGGTCAATGACCTGTAGGCTGTAGGAGTGTTAGCCTATGATGCCTTCCTGATAGGCAAGTAATTGGTTTGCTGCCCAGAGGTCACATCAATAAGTGGTATTGGCTTGTCGTGGTCGAGCGGTTTTTAAGTAATGTATAAGTATTGTAAAGTGCCAAAGGAATCGAGTAAGACAATATACTATAATAAATATATATATATATATATATATATATATATATATATATATATATATATATATATATATATATATATATATATATATATATATATATATATATATAATATATATATATATATATATAATATATATGTACACTATGAAGTTTGAAAAATAATAATGTCACGGGTTCTTTACTAACGGCCATTGAAACTAATGTCTAATAGACAGAGCTAGAACAATTATTTACGTGAAAGGTACTCTCACACACTCAGGTGTGAGTGAACACACAGACTCATAGAAGAGTCTTGTATCGGAGCGCTAGGTATCGCGTCTCCTCTCTTTCTGCCCGTCTGCGGTGTGCAGGCATAATAATAAGGGAGTTTGGCCGGAACCTCCCCGGTTCCGGTGTGCATCTCTCCCAGGCCTGTGGTGCGCGGTCAGCGTCAGCATCCTAGGTCGGAGCGCTGATATGATACACACACAACTTGTGTGTACATTCTGGAGCAAGGAGCTAGGTGTTTACGTGTTGCCTCAAGACACATGGCTGGCTATCCACGTCATCCTTATATGTCATGGAGTGGATAATTCGTCAACATAACCTCATCAAAAGGTGTCGTTGCCTCAGACAGACAGGCGACACACATCCTGCAGCTTGGTTGATAAATTAGTTATATACATATAATCTCTACCTATTCAGGATCCTAATACACCAAGATCACTGATCTTGTTTTTGCCGATGATGCAGTAATCTTTGCTGAGTCGCTGGAGGTCTTGGTGATGGCTCTCGAGGCGCTGCACGAGAAGGCAAAGCTTTTGGGACTTGAGGTCTCCTTGCTTAAGACCAAGGTCCAGGTGTTTGGAAGCTTACTAGATGAAACAGTACAGTCTGTTCATGCGTGCGGCGAGGACATTGAGATCTTGGAAAGTTTTACATACCTTGGTATGTAAACCTTACTTACCAAGTCCATACTTACGTGGTCCTTACATACGAGTCCATAATGACAGCGGGTCACGTCAAGAAGTCTTACGGCGGATTGGCACAGCCCACGTTGCTATGGACTCGTTCAGCAGGAGCATTTGGCGATGTCGGTACCTGTGCACACTTAAGAAAAAGAGGTACAACTTTGCACCTTTAAGGGTGCAAAATGATGTCACACATTTTGGTGCAAAACCACTTTGCACTTTTAAGGGTGCAAAGTTGCACCTTAACACTAGGGTGCAACTTTTGCACTTAATGGTAGGGTGCAACTTTGTATCTTTAAAGGTGCAAATATGCACATTTAGAGGGGCAATTTTGAGCAAAATATCTACCTTTAGAGGTGCAACTTTGCACCCATATGGGTGCAAAATATGCACCTTTTGGGTGCAAAACCTGCACCTTTAGAGGTGCAACTTTGCACCTTTATGGGTGCAAAATGATGTCACACATTTTGAACCTTTAAGGGTGCAAAGTTGCACCTTAACACTAGGGTGCAACTTTTGCACCTTATGGTAGGGTGCAGCTTTGTACCTTTAAAGGTGCAAATATGCACCTTTAGAGGGCCAATTTTGAGCAAAATATCTACCTTTAGAGGTGCAACTTAGCACCCTTGAAGGTGCTAAGTTGCAACTCTCAAGGTGCATGTTTTGTACCCTCAAGGGTGCAAAGTTGCACCCCTAAGCGTTCATACTTTGCACCCTCAAGGGTGCAAAAGAATGTCACAGATTTTGCACCTTTAAGGGTGCAAAGTTGCACCTTGACGCTAGGGTGCAACTCCTGTGCCAGGTAAGTAGGTTTGCCGCGACCAGATGCCAGTTCTTATGCCGCCAAGCTAAACACCTACGCAAGGTAAATTATTTATATGGTAATACTTTCCTGCAAACAAGATGTCATATATGGTATATATTATACTAGACTATATAATATATCATAAGTATTTGTGCCGCTTCTATACCGCACGGTTGTCTAGCTTATAACTCCATAATTTTATTCATAAATCATCAGACAAGTACGTACTTATCTCTATCACTTCCATTCAAATATATACTGAGCGACATTAGTTTTGCCCTAAAACAGGAGTAGCAATCACTTCTCATTTCTCCTTTCACTGTGAGAACACATCATCAACATTGTCTTGTTTTAAAGTAAATCCAATCAATATTTAGTGCAGTCATACAAGTTATGTTTTATCTCACGCTCACTTATTTGAGTAAATAATATTTCTATAGGTACCATGCAATACATTTTTCATAAAAAGATAACACAATACCTACTTAATAATAATAATAATAATAATAATAATAATAATAATAATGTCGGTGGTATTAATGATAATAATAAGCTATAATAATAGATGGGGGGCTATCAGGTCTTCGATGATAACGATTATATATGTAATTTATATAATATATAATGATTATATATTATATAAATACAATAATAATAATTATGATTATAAAAAATAGAATAACAATAATGATAATGATGACAATAAGCATAATAATAGTAGTAGACTAATAATAATAAAAATAGTAATAATAATAATAATGATAATAATAATAATAATGAAAATGTCAGTAATAATAATTACAATAATATTAATGATAACTAATTATATTATTAATAATATTGATAATTATTATTTGTTATAGTCGGAAATGCTCTTATTTTCATTATCATTAATACTATTTTCACCACTCAATTTTTTCATTATTTCTATGACTATCATTATCACTGTTGTTATTATTGTAATAATTAGTATTAGTGTTTTTATTATTATTATTATTAGTGTTATTACATCATTATTATTATTGTAGTTTTCAATAAAGTAATTATTATTGTTTCAATCACTATAATATACTACCAATATACAATAATAATATTATTATCATTAATATCAATTATACCATATATATTTATAATAGATAAAATAGTAACAATAAAATCAATTATGATGATAATGATGATAATAAGAATTTATAGAATGATATTGATAATAATAACAATAATAATGATAATATCAATTATAATGATAAAAAAATAATGATAATGATATCAATATCAATGATGAATTATATTGATATTGATAATAATGAGGATAATAGAAATACAAAAAATATATAGTAATGATAATAATAACAATGCTAATAATAATGATAATAATAACAGAAAAATATTTAATATATTTCCCTGGCCCATCCGCCTTGTATAAATATCAAGAAAGGTGCAAGTTTTGTACCTTTCTATGTTTGCACCGTAAAAGTACCTTTAGAGGTGCAAAATTGCACCTTCCGCCCGGCAAGCGGATTTTGCACCCTAAATGTCAAATTTGCACTTTTCCTGCACCATTTTTTCTTAGTGTGTGCAGGACGACAAGGATCCGGATCTATAAGTCGCTTATGATCCCTGTCTTACTCTATGGTTGTGAGACATGGACACTAAATAGCGACTTGAAGAGACGAATCGATGCCTTTGGTAATAAGTGTCTTCGCAGAATCATGGGGTATCGCTGGGATGATTACGTGTCAAATCAGCGATTTCACCGCGAGACTGAATCGACGGCAATATCGGCAAAAACCTTGTCAGGATGTTAGCCAAAATATCCTTTTGAAGAAAAATTTGGGTAATTCGGCGATAGTTGGCAAGGCTGACACCAAGACAGTCGGGAAGACCGTGGGAAGACCGTCGGCCAACTCCTTGGCAACTGTTGGCCAACTGGTCGACTAACCACTTCACAGACAGTCTTGCCGATAGTCGGAGACCGTCTGCGACTGTCGGACAATCGGTCGGCAGAGTCGTGGTTGTCGTAGACATGGCGCCAGTTAAAAAAATGACCGTTGAGACTCGTTGAGACTAGTTGCCACTGCCAGCATGTCGCCGACATGCTGGCAACTAGTTGGACGAATGTCCTAAAGAGGCAACGACCGTCGGCAATCAAACTCGCCGAAACCAATTAAGACACTAAAAAAACAATCCCCCCATTCTTGGAGCATGGGAGCCGACTTATCATATTCAAAAGTCGCTGGGTTGTCGTGGCCCAATGTCGGCATAGTGCAAACGGGGCTTTAGTTGAGCAAATAAGTGGCAGATGAAATATAATATTTATACAGTATACCGATCAGTGTAAAGTTTTGCATATATTAGAAGCAATAACGATCGAAGTAACTACTCAACTCAATGCAGGGAAGTGAACTTCAAAGGAATTGGGGAAAAGAAAAGGACTTTGAGATAATTGTAAGCAACAACCTCAAGCCCAGTAAACATTGTTCAGTTGTTGTTAAGGGTAATTAATTAACCGGTCTCATAGGGAGGTCTCCGGTCTCATTCAAAAGGACTTTTGATAAAAAGTTTGAGCAAGTCATTCTTTCAATTATAAATGCGATAATGCGTCCTCCATCTTGAATATTGAGTTAAGTTCTGGTTGCCCTACTATAGAAAATATATAGTCAAGCTTGAGAGAGTACAAAGTAAAGTTACTAAAATGATTCCGTGCCTGCGAAACAAGCCATACGAAGAGCGATTGAAAGAAATTAACTTGTTCATTTTGTCAAAACGTAGGTTACGAGGAGACTTAATAGAGCTGTTTAAAATGTTCCATGGCTTCGATAATGCTAACTTTAACGAATATTTGAATATTAATCCGACAAACATTACTCAAAATAATGCATATAAGATCACCTATAAACGATTTCGGTCACACGAGGGGCAGCACTTTTTATTGAGTTGTTAATATTTGGAAGTCTTTTCCAGCACAAGTAGTTGATAATAACACGGTTGTGGCGTTTAAGAACAGACTAGATAAATACTTAGCATCAACTGCCTAGCTCGATTACTTCGATCCTAAGTAAATTTGTCGCATTTTTTTTTAGCTTTACCTTTAACTTAAGAGTATGTCTCGCCTTCAGCCTTTCCTATTAAATTTTATGGTAGATTTCCAATACTGAATGGTGTTTTGTTCTCACTTTTTCCATGCCGGACTCGAACGAAGGGAGCGGTGGGTGGGAGGAGCCCTTGCTATTATTTTACCTCTAACACGTAGAAACCATAATGATAGAGTAGTCATATAGGCAGCCTCGTTTGGCCCAGTAGGGCTGCTGCTGTCTGTTCTTCCTCTGTATACTAACAATCCCTACTACTACTACCATCACCATCACCACCACTACTACTACCACTACAGACACCACGAGCGCAGTACGACGTAAGCGGCAAAGGGAAGGATTACTGTTGCCACAAGTCCTGAGTGATGGGGAAGCTTGTCCAGGAAGGGGTCTTAAA